>OY720685.1:41675954-42163506 GCA_963170755.1 Amphimallon solstitiale | reverse complement strand
TAATTGTCAATCAACACAAAACTGTATTTTACACATCATAGCTTTACAGTGGCGGCCCGTGATTTTTTGAGACGGGAGGGCACCGGGGGGGGGGGCTGAGTGTTTAATATCAAAAATTAAATACAGACAAAAAATAAACTCAATATGTTATTTAATTAATTTGTTTGAAAATAAAATCCATTCGCCGTTCCTTACGATTAGCAAAATGATTAATAACTAATTCACTGAAGTTTGGTGTTGATGTCAGTAATTGATTTTCAATGGAACACATTGCTAAGGCACATAGTCTGCTTTCCCGCATGGTATTTCTAGAAAATGTTTTTATTCTCTTCAAAGTTGAAAAACAACATTGCAATATTCTTACTTTTATTAACTGCATTAAATTTAACAACAGTTCTTTTAATAAATATCTGTCACAAAGCCCTAGAAAATATTGTAAATTCTCCTGTTTAGGATAGGATTTCATTTTAGATTTAGTAGCTACAACTCGATGCTGTTTTAGAGATTTTCTCAGTCTTTCCTTTCTGGGTGTATGGGCAGAAAGATTTTTTTCTGTTTGAACCCCAACATAGGGTAGGAATTTCCATAATTGCTAAAATACAATTAAAAAATTATACATTTCGTTAAAACAAATTAATTGTATGTTTGTAACTGAAAAGTTCTAAATTATTCTACTTTATACTAGATTAAATACATATGTGTTGAATTTTTGTTCAAAAATGACTTCGAATTCTTCAGTTAACAACTAAACGTATTTTATGTTTTGTTCATAAAATAATTTTGTATTGTAAATATTAATTGCCATACCTATAGGTGGTTCACTTTCTGCTAAATTTTGGGATCCAATATCATTTGTGCTAGGAACATTCATAGTTTCCACACATTCTAAAATACATTTTGAAATTAGTATGCTTTTAAAATTTCAAATAATACTTAGTTCTTATAAAATAATATTGTATAATAAACATTTACCTTGAGATAGTTTCTAAACCAGTGAGGTTTGAATTGGTTTCTTTTCATTATGGTCATGGCTGTGAGAGATAACGATGTTCTCTAAAATTCTTATTTTCCAAGGAGGTTCCTTCACACTATAAAAAGTTTCATTCAAAGTGTTTACTACATAGTTGAATTATTACAAATTATCTGTTACTCAATAGCTATAAATTACCGATTTTCTTCTTTAGGAAACGAAAAGAAATTGTGGAATATACTTTGTTGCTGAACATTTTTACAAGTAAAAATACAACATCTATGTACGCCCGATTTCTTCTTTCGTACAGTTTCCATTATTTATATCTACCAACAACAATTTAACTGGCACCTTTACTTATTATTTTTTCGTAAATTATAGGTTATAAAATTAAGACAGGTTATATTTATACAAGTACACAACAAAAACAAAACACGCCATTTTGTTTGATTTTGCGCACAAATATCGGAATTATGCAAGTGAGGCTTTTGTCACTTCCGTTATTCTGTGATATTACATACTGGATTGCCAGCAGGCATCACAGTCTAGTGCCTTTCGCTGACATATACCGCCCTCGCCCCGCGCCAATTTTTATCCACTCGATTTCTAATACAAACGGTGCACTCGCGTGAGATGCCCCGGAGCCTACGTCAGACTGTGATTTTTAAACGCGCTGAAGAAACGGACTGTTACTTCAGAAAAAATCCCAAGCAACAAAATCACAATTTTAGAGAAGGATAAAAATATATATTTGCTAATGTAAGACAAGTGTGCACATAGTGATTTTGCTGCTAGGGATATTATTTGTTATCAAGCAAATCAGAAAAATTACATACAAATTAGGTATTTATAATTAATTTATCTGTTAAAAGAAATTTGTCACGGGGGTGGGGGGGGGGGGGCACTGTAGCTTTATTCTAAAATTTAGAATCGATTTAGAATCTAAATCGATTTTAGAATTATAGTTTTACTATAACTAAGCGGGCACAGCGTAACGTCACAGGTCATGTGAGGAACAATAGTCGTTAGAAAGGGACAATCAGATAATCATTCGCGAAGCCTCCCAATCGGCTTGAAGCGCTCACAAACACACGCGTACGTTCGAGAAGATTCTAGTTACCTATTGCGGCGGGTATATAAACTGCTCCGGTCAGCGAACGCATCAGTTCATTTTTGAATTCAGTTCATAGTGAAGCAAAAGAATCCATTTAAATAAGAAGACGCCTGGTGTAAGAAAACCAAAAGTGGGCACAGAATGTCGTTAATTCCAAGAAAAATTAACTGATGAATACTGCACTATGGTAAACCCATCAGTTTGTTGTGCAATGAAACAATTTCTGTTTTAAAATAATATATAATCAAGCGACATTATTCCAGTAAGCATTTCGCTCAACATAACTCACTCACGGGTTAGTTAAGAAAAGATAAAATTCAGAAGCTTATAACCGATTTGAGTAAACAGCAACAAATGTTCCATAAACAAAAATTACATCTGGATAGTGTTGTTAAAGCTAACTTTATAGTTAGTTCCAAAATATCCACCTTCTATGGTGGGTTCACGAAAAGGTTTTATCGGAATGCTGAAAGAAAGAGCAACCGCGATGAATGTGCAAAATGATAATTCAGTAATTCTGCATTGCATTATTCGCCAACAAAACTTGTGTTCTAGGTCCATTCGACTGAAGAACGTTATAGATGTGGTAGTAAACGCTATCAATTTTCCAATATGCGGAAGTGTTTCCAAATAGGCGTTAGTATACGCCTATTTGGAAACACATCCGCATACCTCCTTCGGGCAAGTGCACTATTTTGTTGGCTCTCACCGCAAATAAGTAGCATGTTCACCAATTCATTATTATTAAACGCCATAACAATAATTAACAACGATAATCAACAGCAAACTAAACTATTCATTTAACTAAACACAACGCAAGCGACAATAACACAATTTTATCTTTGGCCGACTGACCTACCATTGTGATGATACTATAAATACAGTTCTAAAAATAGGAATTCGTGTCTAACTTATGACATATCTCGCTCCAAATGTAAACAAACATACGCATAACGGGATCAAGTTCATTCAATACAGTCCGTCTCAAAAATATTGACTGCAATTTTTAATATTTCTTTCCGGCCTTAATAGCAAACATTGATATACAAATTCTTTCCCCATTACTTTGTAATTATTGTGCAGTATGTCACTTCAAAATCCTATCGATTTTGACTAAACGCAGTGCACATATTGCAGTGAACCTTACATTTATATATGAATAAAAATAATTTGATAAGCTATTTAGAAGTACGAAACAATAAAAAGGGATAAAACATATTTTATTAAGAAGGAGCATTAATTGTAGTTTACACGTTTTAGTTTAAATAAATATTCATAGTTAGTATAAATTATAACAATTTTTAAATTAAAATGTATGTTGAAAGTTCAAATAATTTATTTAATAAGTAAGATAAGGACGTTAGAATGATTTTTAATAATTTAGTTATTAGATATAAGGATAAGAAAGTTAGAATGAATTTATATAATGCAGGTTACTGATATTATAAAATAATTTACAAAGGAAATTCTCCTCAAACAAATATAGTACCGAAAAACTAATCCATACTGTAGCGTTGAAAAGGATATAATTTTTATAAGAGTATATTCATAACTAGTTAAAATACATTCACTATTTTAAAATATTCATAGTTTAAATATCTTCGACACTCTTACGATCAGTGGCGGCTGCTGCAGGGAGGGCAACGGGGCTCTGCCCCCCGTGACAAATTTCCCCATGACAAATTTCTTTTAACAGATAAATTAATTATAAATACATATTTTGTACGTTATTTTTCTGATTTGTTTGATAACAAATAATATGTTTTCGGAAGTAACAGTCCGTCTTTTCACCGCGTTTAAAATTCGCAGTCTGACGTACGCTCCGGGGCATCTCGCGCGACTGCCCCGTGAGGCCCCGTTTGTATTGGAAATCGAGCGATGAAACTGGCGCGGGTAGCGCGCAGATATACGTCAGCGGTGGTGCCGCGTGGCTGTCCAGTATGTAATATACAGTGAGGACGCGCGGGTTGGAATAAATTCATTTAAAATTTTTGGTTTTGTTTTTTAGCTGCGGTTTTTTTGATGGTAAATTGATGTACAAAAGGTGGTCCAAAAATAAGTTACGACCATCAATTTTTTTTTTCAAATGGAAACGTATGTTTTTTATTTAATTTGTTAATTCTAGATCGAATTCTAAGTATGTTTCATGTACCATGTCCGATCCCAAACTCAACAGTTATCGAGAAATTTACAATTGAACATATCAATAACTGCATGTTCAATTGTAAATTTCGTTGAGTTTGGGTAAAGGACATGGTACATGAAACATACTTAGAATTCGATGCAGAATTAACAAATTAAATAAAAATCAATAAAAACAACAAAAATAAGACGACCATCAATTTTTTTTTAAATGGAAACATGTTTTTTATGTAATTTGTTAATTCTACATCGAATTCTAAGTATATATATTAAAATATTTAAAATGTTCGAACGAAACATGTCTCTCATTTTAAGCTTTTATGAACTTTTAATAACCAAAATAGAAAAAAATAGTATAAAATACACGTTTCATAACACATTTTGCACACTTGTTCTTGTTCTTAACTTAAACGCGTGCGCAAAAATCGTGTGTTATGATTATGAAACTTGTAGTTTTATATACTATTTTTTGTTATGTGTGTTTAATTAGGAATACTCCACAAAGCGACCCTGTCTGGACTTCTAACGGTAGTAGAGATTTAAAACACTTTGGTAAGAAAGTAAAAAGAAATAAAGTAAGTGAAAAACATCTTAGTAACATGATAGAATATTCAGTTTTGGGAAAGGTAACCTGCATATAGATAGATTAAATATAATTCAGTACAATGAAAACGACAGTAAAAACAGACATACTCATGGAAAATTAATAGACTGCATTAAGTGTTGTGTCATGTTTGAAATCGCTTTAATGGGCCATGACGAAACACAGTGCGAATCCGGGGATCTTTCATGGATTGGTTAATTTATTTGTAGGAATTGACAGCACCCACAAGTCTAATAATAGAGTTTTTATGGGTTTGTCAAAAACCATTCAAAATGAATTGCTGGACAGTATCTACGAAGTTTCTCGCACTTTGATTCTAGACGAAATTAACAGCGCCCATTATATCGCTATACAAGCAGACAAGACAACAGATTCGGCTACATTTTCCCAGTTAGCTTTTATAGTTCGATGCGAATTGGTAATTTTGTATAATAGACCAGATTTTGGAACTGCTTCATCTGCTCTAACATTACTGTAATGTTTCTATGAAAATAATTTAACAACTACATTTGCCGAATCTGTGAAGCTATTGAAAATAATTTGCACCATACCGATGGCAACAGCTGAAAGTGAACGGTGTTTTTCTACTTTGAAGAGAATAAAAACATTTTCTAGAAATACCATGCGGTAAAGCAGACTATGTGCCTTAGCAATGTGTTCCATTGAAAAACAATTACTGACATCAACACCAAACTTCAATGAATTAGTTATTAATCATTTTGCTGATCGTAAGGAACGGCGGATAGATTTCATTTTCAAACAAGTTAATTAAATAGCTTATTGAGTTTATTTTTTGTCTGTACTTAATTTTTGATATTAAACACTCAGACCCCGCGGTGCCCTCCCGTCCCAAAAAATCACGAGCCGCCACTGCTTACAATGAATAAAGACACCAGAGAAGAAAATAGCAATCACGTGCGATGTTTTTCCTATACCGTATGTGTCAATTTTCATGAGGTATAGGGATTCAATGTTTACGTGCGATTTATACGTATACAAGTAATACGTGGCAACGTGGCACCCCTACTGTCCGTCACCAATCCCGGCAACAATCGACATCATATCGATTTTCTCCGATCTTCCCACTTCTCTCCACCAGATTTTACATTCAATGTTTAGCTGCGAACACGTTGCGATCTAGTCTGCAATAAAAGCCGTCTTATTACTGAAACGGGAAACATCAAATGGCCGCCGCGATCTCTTGATCTAGTAGTTTATTATTATTTTCAGAATCCTTTTTTATTTACCTTATTTTTAATTTTATTAGAATTACGCTTTTGTTTGTGTCATGCAGCGTGAACGCAGCTTAATAATTCTCTGCATTTACTGAAAGGAAAAAGAAAAACAAATCCTTGCAAATCGTAAATATTATTTCTGAACGCCGGTGGTCGAATAGTTACTGCTACTGCTAACCACGCTAACTTGTATTTACGAGCATGCATCGGTCGTGCTGGCATTGGAAAGGAAAGATACGTACTGTATGGATTAATCGCCTATGGCTAATGAAAATTGACACATGCTGTATTTCCAATGAAGAACACTAGAAAGAAAAAGAATACGACTAAAATTATCGAACGGAGACAAAAAGTATTTATTAAATAAGACAAACAATAATAATTTTGTCTATAAGTACAATGAATGTTTACATTAACGTCAAGTAAGCATCGAGATCATGAAAACAAACATAAATAAGATGTAAAGAAAACCATAACATAATTAATATGTTATGTAAGTATATACTTACCTAGTGTGTACGAGGACACAATATATGGAATGTTAGAACATTTAGATGCCAAACAGGCCAATTTAAAAAAAGAAATAAGCAAAATGCCTTCCATGCATCATCGAAGTGTCAATGAGGTCAATGTCAAGACGGTTAAACAGGTGCACCAATATAAAACAGCATAAAATTATATGCAACGAAAGAAGGGAACAGTACGATCGCCTTATCGTACTAAGACAGAGGACGCCGTATGAACGTTGCTCGATTGTTTATATCTATATAAACCGATGCGCACACGCACTTAGGAGAGTTCTACGAAGGTCCTGATCGCGCTCTAATTTCAAATTCAAACTTGTGAAGCATAGCAATTTCTGGCTTACCAAGATAAACAATTGCAAATAAAAGAAGCCTGGCAGAAAGCATCGCTTCATGATACGTATCAGCGGGCCAATCACAAGAAGCCGCACTCGCCCCTCCACTACCACGGCACTAGAAATACAAGGCGATTCGAACACTGAGAGCATTCTTGAAGAAACCGTCGTACTTAGAAGATCCTCAAGAAGAAGGTGAAAGTGATGTCACCGAAACATCAGGAAGAAAGATGTCCTTATCAGGGCAAAATCATCCAAACGCGGCGAAATATCCCGAAGAACAACGCTTCAACAAACGACCGCGAAGATATACATATATATACAGGGTGAGTCATTAGTAGCCGCTTCTTCGATTGCTCTTTTGTGTTTTAAATAAAAGAAAAAAGAATTAGAGGAAGATCCATGGTTGCTTGTGGCGCATATTGTAAAAATACTTTAAGCTTTGACGCACTTTCGGTTTCACCGGAAATGTACGGAACTTATTTTTTTTAAATGACTCACCCTATATATTTTTGGATTTTCTTGTACTGCTTTAAATTGTCTGTTCAATTGTGTTTTCTTTCTCAAAATTGAGCCAATAGTTTTTGAGTTATTAATTTTTTTTGAAAATATTTGACCAAAACACGTGTTCAGAAGAAAATCTTTTTCACATTGTTTTTAAATGTAAAAACATTAACTTTAGTGGTACTTGTAGCCAAGAAAATTCTGCATCATTTGGTAAAGTTGCACTCGACAATACCTCAAAAAACTTTGTTTTTTCAAAGCCTACGTCCTGAAATTTTCACATACCAAAAACTTATTTTTTTTAAATGAAACACCCAGTATTTTATTGGCGCATTTTGTTCCTTTTTTCATTCTTTTTCATTTTTCTTAAAATGTCCTATACCTATCTTTTGTAATTTTTTAGATAATCACTATAGGAGCAATTAGCGGTCAATGAAAGAACTACGGACGCTGTTCTATGCACCCAAATATTCGTCCAATTGAGGCTGGAACGCGGCTGACTGCCTGAGTCAACTGTTAAAGAAAGTCGGTTTACATTTATGTCAAACTTATAAAAGCATCGCTATTAGTTATCATCCAAGTGAATTATTCTTATGCAGAGTTAATAGATATGATTGACGTTTTGGGTGAATCTGAAAGAAACTCTTTGCTAGCGTCCAGACTTTATGCACAGCGATCCCTGGTAGAAGTCAACCGAAGCCAGAAACTTCAAAAGTATAAAGGACGGCTTGAGTGAACAGAAAGTATTGAATATGAAAGAAAGAGCGGAAAAAGCAATAACTGGTGAGGATAAGACGTTTATGGTACTTGCGAGTGTAGTCAAACACCCCCATACTAATACCACGAAAATTAGTCGTTAGTTAGAAGTAAGTCAAGTTTGAGAATCCAGAATAATTAGGAAATATGAAATTCACCCATATTCATACACAGGGTTAGATGAAAGAAATTTTCAGAATCGTTTACATTTTTGTCAATTGGCAGTAGATAAATTATCCTGGCTTTCTCAATTTTTTGTTGTTTACCAACGAAGCCCCTTCTATTAAAGTGAATACGTTCATCGTCACAATTTCCGTTATTATAACGCATAAAACCCCCCACTTTATCACACCTGTAAACTTTCAAAATCGTTGGTAATTAAAACTGTGGGTAGGAATAGTGGGTAGTTACATAATTGGACCTTATTTCTTTGATGAAAATGTTAATGGAGGAGAGTATATTCGCTATCTACGGACGGATCTTCAAAACTTTTTGAAGACATCTTCAAATATATCAGTAAACATAACCTTTATTTTATTTCGATGTTAACCAACAGTGTCAAAAAATGAAATACTGCAACTGGACATTGCCGGAATTAAAAATTGAAATGCGATGCTCTTCATTCTGCAAAATTCTTACTTTTGGGATAGTTGGATTTAACATTTACTTTGTTTGAAAGTTGACTAAGGACTCGTAGTTCTTTAATTGACCACTAATTGATGAGTGGAAATTCAAAAGGGTCTAAGTGCCACTTCCAGCAAATTTTAGGTAACATGTGTTTAGGGGTGTATGTGCCAACGCCAATAGCATTCAAAACGGTCTATGTGCCTAACGCTGTATCAAGTTGTTTTGTGTGGCGTCAAAACCTGCGCGCGGTCTATGTGTAAATGTCCGTTTTACGTTAAAAGGGTCCAAGTGCCTAATTATTAACATTGTAGTATACGACATGAATACCTCTAATGACGTACAACTCGGCAATATTGCCGTAAAAAGGCGCCATAAAGATGCCGGGAGTGTTAGAAAAGAAAGAAAAAGGTGCAGAAATAGTGGTTTGCAACATACAAATTATAAAAATGTCGTTGTGCCGGCTAAAAATCAACCTGAACTTGTGGTAAACAATTCTAACCTCTAAATATACGCCAATTTATATTACGCTCGTGTTACAGGTAACGTGTTCTTGTAAATATGGCTGCAAATCTTTAACATTTGAGCAAAGAAGCTCACTATTTCGCCAGTACTATGAAGCTAGTAATTATGATAAGCAGAGTACTTTTCTTTCGGGGCTGATTCAAGTTATACCTATACGTCGCAGGAGACATGGCACGTATAATACTCCAGAGCAAAGTCGTCGCCAATGTACGAATACTTATACTGTTCCCGATGGTTGTGGAGAGCATGTACAAGTTTGCCGAAAGACTTTTTCTAATATATTTGCGCTAAGCCATAAGAAAGTGCAAGTACTCGTCGAAAAAAAGAAAAGAGGGCAAACTACGTACACAGATCAGCGTGGTAAAGGAACGAAAATAAAAAAATATTTGCCAGAACTGCGTCAGCAGGTCAGGGATCACATCCATAGTTTTCCTCGCGAGGAAAATCACTATAGCCGAAATAAATCAATAAAAGAATTTCTGAGTCCAGATTTAAATCAAAATCGCATGTTTTTGGTATACAAGCGAAAATATCCAAACTCAACTGTTACTTATAAGTACTACTCTCTAGTATTGCAAAAGGACTTTCCAAATCTCAGATTCGGGCGGCCTAGGTCAGATACATGTTCGAAGTGTGATCTTTATCAAAATAAGATCAAGTCAATTCTATCAACCAACCCACAGAGAAGACAAGAAACACAGAAACTAGAATTACATCATCGCAAGGCGGAAAAGGCAAGAACAGCAATGAATTCGGATATTACAAAATCACAAACTATAGATAGTCAAGATAATATTATTTCGATTGATTTAGAACAAGTGCTTTTTATTCCCACTCTAAGCCATTCTGACATGTTCTACAGTAGACAACTGTCCCGTTTTAACTTCGGAGTTCATCTCTCTGATACAGATGATGCGTTTATGTGCATATGGGATGAATCTGTTACAGGGAGAGGTGGAAACGAAATCGCCTCTTGTCTGCTAAAAGTCATTGCGCATCCAAATTTTCGGAAACGAAGTAATCTAGTAATATGGAGTGATAATTGCATCGGGCAAAACAAAAATAAGATCATTCTAATGTTGCTCATTTACTTAGTTTCTAAGGGTATCTACGAAAAGGTCGAGCAAAAGTTTCTGGTAAGTGGCCATTCTTACCTCACTTGCGATAGGGATTTTGCCCTAATCGAAAAAAGAAAACGCGTCCTAAAAAATTACACTCCTGAACACATAGGGAAGATGATAGCAGAAGCACGCCATCAGAGACCTTTTAATGTACTCCACATGCAAAGAAACGATTTTAAAGATTTTCAAAGCATGGCTGACGAATATCTAAATACGACAAAACTTCAAATTTCCCAAGTAGTCTGGATTAAAGTTGAACAAGGACAAGAAACTTTAGTAAAAACCAAGAAAACGTTCTCTGATATAGAACAATGGACTACTTGTAATGTCCTGAAGAAAGGAAAAAGGGCTGCTGGCATTCCCCTAGCAGTGCTTCGCGACCTCGACTGCCAAAACCGTATTTCAGCCGAGAAGTTACAAAATCTAAAAGATATGATGGATTATATCCCTTTACAATATTGCCCCTTTTATGAAGATCTCATAGAAAGAACACAATCACAGTAAAAGGTTTCTTTGGACATAGACCCCTTTTGAGTTTTGTTATACTGGGCACTTAGGACCTTCTAATGGTTGTGATGTTTAGGTTAGTTTTTTCATGACAGTTTTTTTTTTAACTGTGTAACAATGTAACCAGTTTGTTTAACCGTGTTTTCTTTATTTAATAAAACGATTTCAACAAAGATTTTCAACTTATTTTATTTTTTAGACATATTTTGTTTAATATCTTAGTTTCATTTTTTTGGCGCTTAGACCCTTTTGAATTTCTACTCTTCAATTGCTCCAATAGTGATAATCTCAGAAATTACAAAAGATAGGTATAGGACATTGTTAACAAAAATGAAAGCGAATAAAAAAGAAACAAAATGCGTCAATAAAATACTGGGTGTTCCATTAAAAAAAATAAGTTTTTGCTATGTGAAAATTTCAGGAAGTAGGCTTTGAAAAAATAAAGTCTATTGAGGTATTGTCGAGTGCAACTTTAACAAATGATGCAGAATTTTCTTGGCTACAAGCACCACCAAATTTAATGTTTTTACTTTTAAATACAATGTGAAAATGATTTTTTTCTGAACACGTGTTTTGGTCAAATATTTTCAAAAAAAATTAATAACTCAAAAATTATTGGCTCAATTTTGAAAAAGAAAAAACAGTTGAACAGACAATTTAAAGCTGTACAAAAAAATCCAAAAATATATAGGGTGAGTCATTTAAAAGAATTAAGTTCCGTGCATTTCCGGTGAAACCGGAAGTGCGTCAGAGCTTAAAGTATTTTTACAATATGCACCAGAAGCAATCATGGATCTTCCACTAATTGTTTTTTCTTTTATTTAAAATATAAAAGAGCAATCAAAGACGCGGCTACTAATGACTCGCCCTGTATATACAGGGTGAGTCATAAGTATTTGAAATAAGGGGACAGAGTATGATTAATGGAAAGATGTAATTTTATTAGACTCAAATCCAAAATATTTTGCGCAAATTCCCTCGCTGACGGGAGCAAAAAAATTACAAAGATATTTTTAAAATATTCGTCGCGCCACTGCATTTCAATACGACTATAGGGTAAGGAAGGGTGGGTTAATAAGTAGGAGTGTGAAGGCGTGCGAGGTCAGTCTCCTTCGATTGTTACGTGTGGATGTTTCGACTATGGCTTACACAACACACGAACTGAAATAAATTATGTTTTTTTTAATTCACTTGCGTCCAATTAAAATAAAAGTTTCTCATTAGTAGAGTTTAGCAAATTTTACAACACAAATTTGTTTTTGTGAGAAATAAAAAGTAAAATGTCGTTGAATTTAATCATAAGAACAGTAATAGCGGAAGAAAACGTAATATCTAAATAATCCCAACGTCTAAAGGAGAATGGTGGGCGATTCCAGTTAATAAGGTAATACATATTATTGACTATCTTCATAATTTTAGGAAAGTTTGGAAAAAGTAGTGCTGCTACTGGTGTGAGAATAACCGTATGTATACCGCGATTAGAGGAACGTATTTTAAATGCTGTAGATGATAATCCATCAACGAGCACTCGGCAATTATCAGCACAGTTTAATACATCGAAAAGAATAGTACATAAAGTTGTTCATGAACAGCTGTTATATGCATATCATTTGCAAAAAATACATGAACTGATTCCTGAAGATTTTTCTCGTAGAATGCAGTTTGCAAACTGGGTATTGGATCAGCAACGTAATAATGTTAACTTCATGAGCATTATTCTTTTCACGGATGAAGCAAAGTTTACCAAAAATGGTTACACTAATTTACACAATACGCATGTATGAAAATCCTCATGTCACTATTGTTTCGCATTATCAACAGTTCCAATCACTTAATATTTGGGCAGGAATCATTGACAATTTTTTGATTGGACCATTCGTTTTGCCAGAACGATTGAATGGACAACTTTATTTGGAATTCTTCAGAACGCTTTTCGAGATTTAATAGAGCACTTACCACTTGAAACCCGCCGAAATATGTACTTCATGCACGATGGGGCACCACCTCATTTCAGTGTTCGTGTGCGGGAGCACCTGAATAACGTCTATCCAAACCGTTGGATAGGTAGAGGAGGACCAATTTCCTGGCCTCCTCGATCTCCTGACTTAATGCCGTTGGATTTTTACCTGTGGGGACACCTCAAAAAAATGGTGTATTCCACTCCGGTCGACACTAGGGAGGAACATCTACAGAGAATCACGTTTCATTGTGATGTGATAAGGAACACGGTTGGGTTATTGTTGCGGGTACAACAGTCCTTAGTTCGTCGTGCCCGCTAGTGTATCAGACTTCACGGAGCTCATGTTGAAGTTTTTTAATAATTCCGTTAAGGTGCCTCCGAAGGCACCACTGCGTTTATATTCATATTAATTACTTTAAAATAAATTCAATAAGAACCGATTTCCAGCGGCGTCCTTCAGGGACGCATATCTCCGCAGGAGGGGCCTGTAGAAAAAAATTTATAGGAACTTGTCCTCTTATTTGTTCATGTTCTATCTGCATCCAAGAGATTTTCCACATTTTCCCGGACACTCTGTATGTTTAGTTGCAGAATAAAAAGGACATTTTGTTTGGATAAAAACTTTCTGATAGTAGACGTTCCAGCAATATGTATCTATTGGTGCAGATTGTGGAACAGAGAGTATTTATAACATTTCCCAAAAGATTTACGACGTGTGTCTTACGCTTATCTCGTTCTTGAGGTAGCATGTGAAAAAATCGGACTATTAGAATGTGAGAGCCACACGAACTATTCTTTCGTAGATATCGCCACTAGTCAATGTGCCTTCGTTTTAATCTTCAAAGCAGTCACGCGCGAAATTGCAATTTTCATATTTTAGATAGCTAGGGGACATCTTCCGGTGACACTTGTAATTATTTTGATGCTCTATGAACTTGTACAATCTTCTTATACACAATCAATGTCCGAGACCAATTGCGGGTCTATGAGCTGGTGTTGTTTTTCGGTGGGTAGATTGTTAGTCTGACCCACTAACCCTCCCTCCCTCCTGTAACCGGGCCTGGTACCGGCTTCGACATCCCTGGGCGACTCGATCTACCCCGGAATATCCCAGGCGCAGTTTATTTAATTTATGTCCATGTTATTTATCTCAATTACACTTCTAATATTTAAGGTTTCCTGGAACATTGCGTAGTTACTATGCAACTTGGTCGACACACCGTTTGTTTTCTATATATGAAAATCGAGGACCTCGAGAGTATGAGGAAGCTTATGGGCCTTTTCCATGTATGTACATGAATTATTTTCTCAATAAATTTAAAATAAAATATTCTTTCCAGATTATTTTAAAGAAGGTTTTCTAAGCGTCCAAAACGACATAGCGAAAGGAATAATTGCCTCACATAGAAACGAAGAATTACCTGAAATATACATGATCAGATATCCCTATCCAGATTGGGAGGCAGATCCTTTCTTGGGACCATTACCACTCTTCCTAAGCTTCCTATTTGTGTTGGGCTTTATTTATACTTGTATTAATACGGTTAAAGTTATTACAACAGAAAAGGAGAAACAACTTAAGGTAGAACCTACTTTTTGTAACTTTTGTTTGTTTTCTTTCTATACATGGAACTACTAGAGCGTGTTTCTTCCACAGTAAGTTTAAATTTTTACTTTTAATGATTTAATTGCAGTTGAACAAGGCTAGAGGTGAAATAGTACCAGATTGTTATTTTCGGAATTGACGTAGTTCCAATAAACGCCTTACCACAAAAATCTATATACGGCAACTAAGTTGTCATCTTCAGTAGAAGCCTGTATAAAAACAGAAAACGTAATGTTGTTGGCTAAGGTGTAACCTTAGAAGATATGCTCTTCACCAATTCACCAGTGGGATAACACTAATTTCTTAACAAGCAACATCACTTTATATATTACCTAAATCTAGCGGGACAATAACGAAACCGTGAAGCGTGACAGACTAACACCTGAACTTACAATAATTCGTGCAAACTGGAGTCGGGTATCGGTCGATTGTCAGAATTCATTAACTTACATCTACTTCTATGCATATATTTCTCAAGATGACTTTGAAGTGTTATGTGAGTACCTTGAAGTGATATTACTTGATAAACACGTACTTTTCTTGGGTGACTTCAATCTTCGTGCGCTTTCTTACAATCCTGCTTCGTGTTCTAGATGTGGTTCCTTCAATATAATAGTCTTCTCAATTCATTAAAGTTTAAGCAGTTCAACTCCATTACTAACTGTGATGGACGGCTCCTTGATTTAGTAATATCGAATTCATATAATTGTATTCTTGTTGAAGAAGATGATTCTCCTTTTGTTCCTATAGACACTTACCATCCCGCACTTTCAATTAAGTTCTCACCGGCTGCTTCTTCTTCGCATTCTGCTTTTCGATCTAACATCAATCCTAGATATAATTTTCATAAAGCTGATCTGAATCAGCTCTACTCTGACATTGAATCCACTGACTGGACTTTTTTGGATTCTCTGGGTGATGTTAATGATGCACTTAGTGAGTTTTATTCGATGTTTTACAGAATAATTGAATGTTCTGTTCCCAAAGTGGTGACTAGCAGTTCCAAATCGAAATATCCTCACTGGTTCTCGAATGATATCATCTGCAATCTAAAATTGAAAGAATATTATCACTTTGTGCTTTGGCTGGGCCATTAACATCTCTTATAAACTTGTCTATTAGTAACTCTACTTTTCCTGATTTGTGGAAATGTGCGAGAATTAATCCGGTCTTCAAGAAGGGGGATAAATCAAATATTAGGAACTACAGACCCATATCCATTTTATCAAATTTTGCCAAGGTATATGAAAATGTCATTTATTCATGGCTATGTTGCAATACGTAGTCTTATATTTCTGAGTACCAACATGGATTTGTTCATGGCAATCTTGTGACTATTACAGAATATATTAGCAGGGAGCTTGACGTGCGTGGTCAAGTTGATGTTGTGTACACGGATTTCAGTAGTGCATTCGATACCATTGACCATGGATTATTGATCCAAAAACTCTCGTCGTTTGGTCTCAGTCCATCCTTATTAAATTTACTGCAATCTTACTTGTGTAACAGGCGTAATTATGTGTTTTACAATGGCTTTAAATCGTGTACATTTTATCCAACATCTGGTGTTCCTCAGGGATCAAAGATGGGCCCAGTGCTTTTGTATTATTTATTAATGATTTAATTGAGTCGTTGAATTGTCCAGTTCTTGCATATGCGGACGACCTGAAAATATACGGAAGTATTAACTCTCTCGATGACATAGAATACCTACAACAAAATTTGAATGTTGTAAATAATTGGTGTTCAGATTATAAACTTGAACTCAATGTTTATAAATGCTTCTTTGTGTCCTACACGAGGAGAGTCCATCCATTACTTTCTACTTATAAGTGATCGACCACTGAGCAAAGTTGAACGTATTACTGATCTTGGGGTTGTATTTGACTCTACTTTGAGTTTCATACCTCACATCACAAACACTTGTCTCACCGCCTCGAGAACCTTAGGATTTTTAATGCGTATCTCGAAATATTTCTCAAATATAACACTTTGAAAGTTTTCTACTTCAGTTTTGTAGCTAGTAAGCTGGATTATGCCTCTAATGTGTGGTCTCCTCACTATATTTACTTGAGGCTGAGTATTGAGAGGGTGCAGCGCCGATTTTTAATGTTCCTGTCTTTTAAAATTGATGTAGTGTATCTTGATCGAAACATCGACTGTGGTGCGCTTTTGGAAAGACATGGTGTTCAGTCCTTGAATGGTCGTCGTGAAGAGCTTGGTGCCCGATTTGTTTCTAAGCTTGTGCATGGTTCGATCAATTGTGCGAGTCTCCTTTCTGGTTTGATGTTCCGTGTTCCCAGACCAGCCGCCCGTTCGACTACATTGTCCTTACCTTTCCCGAGAACAAATTTTCTTATGGAGTCTCCGCTCACAGTTATGTGTAGAGCTGCAGATCTCCACTTCAGTGACATTTTTTTGTAAATAATGTAATTTATTTTTATGTTTCCAAATACTGCTTTTTGTTAATTAATATTAATTTAGTAATTTTGTTTTTTATGGGTTTTTTATCAAAATTTGTATGTTTTTTTTTGTCCTGTAAATGGGATACCGTTCGACAATAAAGTATATTATTATTATTATTATTATTATCCCTACACTGTGCAATTTTTTTTTCTTCGCCGAAAAAATTTTTTTTTATTGTAATTTTGTGTGTAAAAATATGGAAAAATAATTTAAAAAATCCATGTGTAAACATTAAGTTTTTATTTAAATAAATGTATATGTATCAAATTTGTTACATTGTGCAGAAGTAGTATGTAAGAATATAAGTACACTATTTCGTATGAAATTGCAAGAAACAATTATTATGCTTATTAAGACATAAGTGTAAAGAACATTTGGAACACCTTATGAAAGAAAAATATTTACATCCTGGATTTTTGCAGCGTTGTCTCGTTTCATCGTGAGTAGGCCAGTAGCTATAGGAGTGCTGACGCACTTCTTTTGGAGGTACGTAGACAGTCGTAGCAGAGCGTTTCTTTTTGGCTTGAACACTTTTTTCAATGTCACTAGGCCTTCCTCTTTTAAGTGTAGATGTACTTCCTTTGT
This sequence comes from Amphimallon solstitiale, assembly GCA_963170755.1. Lineage (NCBI taxonomy): Eukaryota > Metazoa > Arthropoda > Insecta > Coleoptera > Scarabaeidae > Amphimallon > Amphimallon solstitiale. Next base: position 42,145,928 of record OY720685.1, on the reverse strand, counting down.
TGCATAAACAATATGCTATTTCAGCGCGGAATTGTGCTAAAGGCAAATAATTCTCATTCCGAGTCGTACTGACTTTCCTATACAACAGCCATGAATTTATTATAGTCATGTCTAACAAATGATAAAATAACCGTAAGTACCATTTTTTAGTTCGCATTGCTACCTTGTAACGACCAATCAATCCATCTAGCAGGTCGACACCCCCCATATGTCTATTGTACTCTTTTACTAGATTGGGGCATGAGATTTCGACGGTTTTCTTCTCTTTTTTTGTCAAACCGGTTTACTTGTGATTGTCCAGTGAAAGAAGATAAAAGTAATACTGTTTTATTATATTTCCATAAAACGGAAGAAATGGCCACTCCTTCGATATTCGCCACATATTCTCGGCAAGTGCCGCGCCTTTCCTTCGCCATTTCTTTGTCACTAATCGTTTTGCAATTAGGAATTCTTGATCTTCTCACTGTTCCAAGAGAATGTATACCGCACTAAGCCAAGTGAACAATTAGAGGAATTGACGTATAGAAATTGTCAAAATATACTCTGTAGTTCTCATTATGTGGTACGCTCAAGCATAAACGTATGACAATATTTGCACTGGAACCTAAATCTTGCTCTTCTGATTTTCTAAACTTCGGATTATTTTCGTCACCGGCGTAAATTTCAAATTTGTACGAAAATCCGTCTGTCCCACAAAGCACATACAATTTGTATCCCCATTTGTGTGGTTTCATCGGTAGATAATGTTTTATATAGTGTCTGCTTTTTGTTGCACATAATTGTTCGTCGACACAAAGATATTGTTGTAGTGGGACAGATTGAAATTTATCATTCAATTTGTTTATTACCGGCCGTAATTTATGCAGTCGATCGTGATCCGGATCATCCCTTGGCTTCATTTTTGTGTTGTCATTAAAATGCAGATATTGTCGGATTTTAACAAAGTTGTTATAGCTCATGACTTCTCTGATTTTGTCAAAACCAAGTGTGGAGGACCAGTAACTTCTTACATCAGGCATTCGCACTAACGACATATACATATATACAAATTCCAATATATTTGTTTAAATCTTCCTCTGTTATTTTGGCAAGTTTACTGGGATCTTTTTGTATGGAGAATAGATTACTTTGCTCTACTATTGTTAAAATGAGTTCTTTATCAAAAAAATATTTAAAGGATGATAAAGGACTGCTCAGATTATCTATATCTGGTGGAAAATTTGTTATTCCTCGGAAAGTTAAGCGTTGTCATCTATAATCAAATTTTTTTTTCGCCATAAAATATTTTTATATCTTTCTTTTAGCTCTTTTGCTTCTTTCTTAGGATCCCTCTGCATCTGTTGCAAATTATCGCTAGCTTCAGCAAGCTCACTTCCTTCGTTTTCTACTTCCTCTTCATTTCATTGATCTTCTTCTAATTCCAAGTATTCTTCGTTATTCTTGATATTATTATCGTCAATCACTAACCCGCCTTCAAACTCAATCGGCATCGCTAATATAGAATTTCTAATTTCTTGATATAGATCTGATTCTTCGTCGCTCTCCTTTGTGCCATCATAATCATGTTCACTTTCAGAGAGATGATTATATCTTCCAGTTCTTCCTGTCCCTTCCTAACCTATTTATTTTTTTTATCCGACATTATTTCACTCACATATAAACAAATAACACTCTCTAACACAATGTATCAGATATGATACATCTCATTTTCAATGACGATATTTCTTAGAAAAGTTATTGTTTCCACTGAATATGACACTTAATGTATTATATGAACCTTAGGTGTCCTAATTTTATAATTGTTTGTTATCGATATGTAATTATATGATAGTTTGATAATACTTTCTTGCACGTGGTTATCAACACACAATACAACGCCATACATTCACCTGTTCCATAAGTAAAAAAATATGCGCAGACGCGTTGGTACAACAATCAACCGTAGTTATAGCGTATATAGCAGGGGACGGCAAGTAATTTTCAGTGGGGTCCGGATTCGGTGTAAATTTTTTATGGAGATCCAGAAAAAAACTAATCATTAATAGGTACTGTTTTTTATTTTGTTTTCAAGTCGAGTTAGTTTCCAAAAAAAAAAAGGTAAACCAAGTAAAACAAGTAGTTCTCAGTTAATACTGTAATATATTCAATGTGATAAATTACATCGACGGTCTTGAGCCAGTTTTTTAAAGTTCGGTGTACGAGGGGTGCAGCAAATGCGAAGTATGTCTTCGAGGTGAGTGTGCGTCAACCTTGACCGATATGTGTTCTTCGAAAAATTCATTTTCGAAAAAGACGATTCGCATATATATGTCGAACCAAACATAGTGGCCAGATTGATAGCTACTTTCTTACAATTTTCATATTTTTCTGAAACATGTTTACCCCAAAATTCTTCAGTGGATACAGTTTTATACATTTGCAAAGAAATATCTTCTTGCAAGTCGATTATCTCCATTTGAAGTGAAGCCTTTGAAACGCTGAGCAACTTAGCAGCCACATCAGTCCATTCTGCCGATGCATCAACTTCATAAGGAAATTTTAGGAATTGAGACAGCTTTCCAATTTCTGCGAAGTCTTGAAATTTTGTAACAAATTCCTCCCTTAGATCGGACAGAAATCTTACAAACACTGCCAATGTCTTCTTCACAGTTCTCTTTTTTATATTCAAGAATTGTTGGGAAATGAATAAATTCGTGCTTTGCAATATCTTTTTCAAAAATATCCAGCTTACGACGAAAAGCAGACACGCTTTCTATCAGATCACATATTAATTTCCCATTCCCTTGTAACTCTACATATGTTGAGCGCATTTAAGTATTTTAGAATATCCTTCAGAAAAGCCACAGCTAGCATATTGCGCTCGTTAGTTATGAACTCTAAGTGCTTCTTTGCTCCCTGCGTATCCAAGATTTGCAAGAAGGAGGTTACTTCTTCCTTTATTAGCCAGAAACGTTCAACAACTTGACCTTTACTTAACCAACGAACATTGTTGTATTGCAATAAGTCAGAATACGCAGCATCACATTCTGAAAGACACTTCTTGAACTTTCGGTGTTGAAGAGAAGAATGAGATCTCATAAAATTAATCAACTTCACCAAGCTGCCCATTACTTCATTCAGTGTAGCACTGAGTTTTCCACAAAGGGCGGTCTGATGAATTATGCACTGATACGATATTAGACCTGGATTCTCATCCCTGATTTTCTTTACTACACCTTTTTCTTTGCCAATCATCGTTGGGGCGCCGTCAGTTGAAAGCGACAATATTGCGAGCAACTCTTCCCTGAATATCTTATATTCAATGTCGAAAAATCTCACGAAAATAGATATTTGTTCATCATCAACAATGTCACATGATTCGTCAAGTGCAATGGCGTAGCAAGGTGCCTTTTCCAAAAGCTCAAGCAGAGTGCTTTTAATATCAGCAGCTAAAATTTCCGTTCTTCTTGTATTACTTCTTGCCGACATTGGAATACTTTGAATTGCAGCGACATCATTTTTTTCTTTAAAAAGTGCCGAGGCTAGTTCCAACATACATTCCTTCATTAGTTCAGAACCTGAAAATGGTTTCTGGTGTTTACTAAGTGTCCAGCACACACGTAACGCTGCTTCTGCCGATTTTTCTTGCTCACTCATGCAGCGAACCAGCAATTTCGTGCTTTTTTCATAAGAAGTGAGATATTGCTGTAATTTAAATTTAAATTTTATCGTGATAAGTTTACAAAGCTGTTATACATATCACATTTTTACATTAATAGGATTATATTACCTGTACTTTCTCTTTACGAGCCTCACTGCCAAGAGGAAAGTTTTTGTGGAATTGTTGATGAGTTGTTTCATAGTGTCGCTTTAAATTGCCACTTTTAATAACAGCGACAATTTTATTACATATTATGCAAACTGGAACCGCTTGAGGCCTATCTGGCAGCGTAAAACAATACTGTTCAGTCCATTCAGTCAAAAATCTCCTATTTTCAGTGTCCACTTTTCGCTTTTTAGGACCCATTATTAGTATAGGTATGTATATGTACGAAAAAGTTTTTCACACGACAACTTGTAAAACAAATGAATAATTGCTCTGCGCTCTCTTCGACTAAAGCGACAGGTTCGGACTTGTTTAACAAATGAACGAGTGAGCAGTGACGCGTGGTGGGAGGCACTACTCGCCGATCAGACACGTCTTGTTGGACGTCGGACTAGGGATGGGACATCGGTGTGTAAACATCGATATCAAACATCGATGTTAACATCGTTGATCAACATCGATGGTTGCAAAATATCGACTACCAAAATCGATGTTTTTAAACATCGATAATTTTATTTATAGATTTATTTTTTGGCAGTTACAAAAACTTTAATTAATTTATGTTCTTAACAAAATGATATAAAAGATATCATTATTCATAAAATTAATGAAAGAAACGTGGCTCATATATATACATTTATAATATGTAGTTAACGTTAGAAACTACTCAAAAAAAAACTATATAAAAAAAACAATATGCAATTACGCATGAAACAACCACATGACTTAAATCCTCTGATACTTAAAAAATATATACATTTACGTGTATCAAAACTTTTAAGAGAACGATTTCTATTTGGGATTTTATAGTCTTGCATTTTTTTGACTACGCTGGCAAATACCGAGATACATATGGATATGGTTTTATATTTCTAATGTGTCATCTTGCATCTATACGTGTATGATTGTACGCACTAGGGAATTCCCCGAAGAGGTATACAGGTAGTGTCTATCTCCCTTCTTTTTCTATGAAAATACGTTTACCTCCTTCACTCATTCTGCGTGCATACATAATTTAACTCTTGTTCTGCACATTAAAAGTACTATAAATTTAGGTATTTAATTATATATTATTTAAATATTTATACTGAGTAATATTTAAAAGAGCCTAAAATGAAATATTCGAATTTATATGGTATACCACTGTGAAATTTTAATGTCACAACATCCTCTTAAGCAGTGCCATCTAATGTTTGTCCTTGAATTTTAAAAATACTGTGGCGAGAGTGGCTATGTCTAACCATAATGTTTGAATTCTTTTGACAGCTGCCTTATTTATTACGCATAATGCTTGTCTTGAGGCTTGTGTCTATAGTATAGTCCATGCTGAAATGTTTCTGGGATAGTATAGTCACATCCAATAGTTTGTATGTGTGCCTGTATGTGAGGTGTTATTAGGAAACATTTTTGTATTTGTCAACAGAGGACGCTGTTTTATTTTGTGATTAGTGCTAATTCATTTTGTCAAGCTTAAAAGTTCGATGTTCACTATATTTCTTCTAACATCGATAGTTTATCGATAATTCTAAATTGCAAACATCGATACAAAAACATCGAACATCGATCCGAAAATATCGATGTTCAATGAACATCGATGTTTATCGCCCATCCCTACGTCGGACTGTATTTAAGAATATTTGGCGGTCCGAGGTTCGACCTTCCGCGGTCCGCCTGTTGCCGATCCCTGTTATATAGGGATGTATCAGATTATCTACAAAAGTCACAGTGTGAATTTCATGCTCTCTATATTACATTTATAGGTTTAAAGGTAGTTGTATCAGATCTGCCACACTGCGCAGTGTAGGGTTAATATTGTTATTATATAAATACTTTCGTAACTATCTAATTCTCTGAAATTATTTGCAGTTTTAACTAATCTAAGACTATCTGTAGGCATGCCGTGCCCTGTGTCAAAAATATGTCTAGCAACACTTGATTTTTCCGGTCTGTTGTATCTGAAATGTGCAATGTGTTATTTGTAACGAGTTGAAATTGAACGCCTAGTTTGCCATACATATTTTTGATTACAATCTTTACAGGTTATTTCATAAATACCAGATTTTTGATCTAGGTACCTCAATTTTATCTTTAGCGTTCCCTAAGAGTGATTTTAATGAATTACCCGATTTAATCGCGATTTGGAGATCCTGTTCTTTAAAAAAAACTGTTCAAATTTCATGTGACTGAATGATACGCCAAAGAAACAAACTTATTATCACGAGTTTTTTGAGGTGGCAAACATGTAGTATCCTGAATTTGTTTCTTAAATTTGTCTCCTAATAAGCTTAGTTACTATTCCTGAATAAAAACCATTGTACTTTGCGATCTTTTTAATTAAACTATGTTCATATCTATCTTTTGTAAGCGGAAAACTTAACAACCGATGGATAAGAAAATTAAAAGAAGCCATCTCTTGCTGAAAACTATGATTTGAATCGATCAGGATCGTGGAAGTTTGAATAACTATAGGCCGGTATCCTTACTACCTGCCTTCAGTAAGATCTATGAGAGGGTTCTTAATGTGCGTTTATTGGATTTTATGACTAAATATAATATTCTGAATCATGCGCAATTTGGCTTCGTGTCAAGTAAATCTACAAAGGATGCTATGGTAAACGCGATTTACACAAATATGGACGAAGGCCGTTGCACGGCGGGTGTCTTCTTTGACATGGAAAAGGCGTTTGACCTGTTGGATCACGATATTTTGTTGAGTAAGATGGAGGGTTACGAAATTAGGGGTGTGGCACTGAGGCTCTTCAGATCGTATTTAACGGACAGATATCAGATTGTTTCCGTGGTCGGTCAAGAGGGCCATATTACCAAACAGCGCTTTTCGGTACAAAGGAGAATTGTCTGTGGGGTTCCACAAGGGTCTATTTTGGGCCCTACCTTGTTTTTGATTTATATAAATGACCTGGGAGCAGGTATGGGGAATTGTGTCCTGTCACAATACGCGGATGACACGTCATGTGTTGTGATGTCGGATTCTGTGCCATCTACAGTTGCTGAATTGAGGGGTATTATTTCGAACATGAATAATTGGTGTCAACTGAACAAACTAATAGTTAACACACAAAAGACAAATTTTTTGCATTTCCGCAAGCAACCAAATCTAGACTATAGTCTGTATATACCACATCATGGGTTATGTATGCCTGAGACACAGTCAACTAGTTTTCTAGGAGTAACATTGAACAATAGATTGTGCTGGAACGATCACTGTAAAAATTTGTGCAAAAAAGTTAGCTCGTCTATATTTGGTTTAAGTGTATTGCGGAAATGTGTAGCAATGTTTTCACTGAAATCATTTTATTATGCGAATATTGAGTCTCGTCTCAGATATGCATTATTCTTTTGAGGTGCATCGACACATCTTAGCGATGTCTTTATATTACAAAAGCGCGCTATTCGAACAATGTGTTGGGTTTCTTACGGCACACATTGTAGACCTCTTTTTCAAGATCTTAAAATCCTTAATTTACCTTCCTTATATATATGAACTCATTGTATTCCTTGTGGATAACCGATCGATGGGACATTTACAACTCAATATGCACTCGTCGCTGCGACGACTATTCGGTGCCGCTTCATACTTCCGCACATTTTGAAAGGCGTCCCCAGCATCGAGCAATTAAAGCATATAATTCTTTGCCGACTGATTTGAAGAATGGCTCGTCTGCGAACGGTCATCGATTTAGGGGTCAGTTAAGGGGCTTTTTGCTGGAGAGAGCTTACTACTCGTTTGAGGAGCATATAAAGATATTGTTGGGTAGATGTATAAAGTGTGTATTGTACCCGATATATATTAACATATATGAAATTTTGTTATTTACTTGTTTTACAAAGGATAGGATAACCACTATACAGGGTGTAGCACCTAAGATGCCTCGGACCGTAGCTCCTCTATCATACAATATATCGAAAAAAGTCTAAGAGAAAAATTGTCCATAACTACAATCACCATTTCCCTAAAATATTTTTTGTCATCAGTGCCGTGCCGTATTCCAGTGGCGTATCAAACCTATGTTTTTTTAAATGGAACAATGTATATTTTGTGGCTGATTCGGAAAGCCCCCAAAAAGTATTTTTCTTATACAACGTCATACTCCTACTTCAGCGGTTTCGCTGTTATAACGGTTTTTCTTCGCAGTTAGACCGTACTTCGACATTTTTTTTTAGTAGAAACTAAATTGTCCCGGCGTTTCGGTTTCGAATTTAGGGATAGACTAAGACCTCTTCTAACTACTCCTAATTTTTTTTTCAAGTGATGATTGGGCTTTGCAAATAGTCATTTTTCTCTAAAATATCAAATGGGAACCATATAAAATAATTATATAGTTGGATAATCGAAATTCCAAGTTTTCCATTTATTAAAAAAAAAACACACATTTCATTACAAAATTAAAAAGAAAAAAAAGCTGTTAGGTCAATTTGTCGAAAAACGTAGAAGTGTCAATGCAAACGGAAAAAATAACAATAAACTGAGAGAAGCAAAATTGTTATCTGATAAACGTTGCGAAAATGCCTGGAACTCAACAAGAAATGGTTGACATGTGTTTATTCTTGGAGAATGTTTCAAAAATTGTTTGTTGGCGTCACGAGTGTACTCTAAGAGATATCCTCTCAGAACGTGTCCAAATCCACGTGAGTTTACAAAGGTGTTGGATAGATTTACGTCTACTGGTACTGTTCAACGAGCAAAGAGAGTTAGAACGAAGCCAGTTTTGACCGTAGAAAACGAGTTGAAAGTTCTGGAGGCTGCTGTTGAAATACTCATATCAGTGTCCGCGAAATTAGTAGGAACACTGACAAGTTCCATCCATTTAAAATTCAATTGCACCAGGAATTGCAATCTCAAGATTTTGAAACCAGGCAGAATTTCTGCAATTGGTCTTTGCAAATAGTCATTTTTATTCTAAAATATCAAATCGGAACCATATAAAATAATTACATCGTTGGATAATCGAAATTCCAATTCCAATTGTATTTTAAATGGATGTAACTTGTCAGTGTTCCTAATAATTTCGCGGACACTGATATGAGGATTTTCAACAGCAGCCTCTAGAACTATCAACTCGTTTTCTACGGTCAAAACTGGCTTCGTTCTAATTCTCTTTGCTCGTTGAACAGTACCAGTAGACGTAAATCTATCCAACACCTTTGTAAACTCACGTGGATTTGGATACGTTCTGAGAGGATATCTCTCAGAGTACACTCGTGACGCCAACAAACAATTTTTGAAACATTCTCCAAGAATAAACACATGTCAACCATTTCTTGTTGAGTTCCAGGCATTTTCGCAACGTTTATCAGATAACAATAATACTTCTCTCAGTTTATTGTTATTTTTTCCGTTTGCATTGACACTTCTATTGTTTTATCATGACAGCTAACTTTGAAAAAAGACGTTTTTCGACGAATTGACCTAACAACTTGTTTTTCTTTTTAATTTTGTAATGAAATGTGTTTTTTTTTAATAAATGAAAAACTTAGAATCTCGATTATCCAACGATATAATTATTTTATATGGTTCCCATTTTATATTTTAGAAAAAAATGACTACTTGCAAAGCCCAATCAAAAATTATCTTCTTTCCTTAAATCACTTGAAAAAAAATTAGGAGTAGTTAGAAAAGGTCCTAGTCTATCCCTAAATTCGAAACCGAAACGCCGGTACAATTTAGCTCCTGCCCAAAAAAGATGTCGAAGTACGGTCTAACTGCGAAGAAAAACCGTTATAACAGCGAAACCGCTAAAGTTAGGAGTATGACGTTATATAAGAAAAAAAAGTACTCTTTGGGGGCTTTCCGAATCAGCCACAAAATATACATTGTTCCATTTAAAAAAAAACATAGGTTTGATACGCCACTGGAATACGGCACGGCACTGATGACCAAAAATATTTTAGGGAAATGGCGAATGAAGTTATGGACAATTTTTCTCTTAGACTTTTTTCGATATATTGTATGATAGAGGAGCTACGGTCCGAGGCATCTTAGGTGCTACACCCTGTATATGCATTTATTGACAATGTCAATGTCTATGACTTACGACAATAAAGTTATATTATTATTATTATTATAATCCGCAGTTATAAACTTGTTGACGTTGGTTTCTTTTCGGAAGATATCTATTTCTATGTTATTATTATTTTTTTATAACCAAAACATCTAAAAATGATAGTTGTTCATTGTTTCCTTTTCTGTTGTGAAATTAATTGTAGTGAATTACGAGTTTAATTCAAATGATGATTTGGTGAAGAGCATATCTTCTAAGGTTACACCTTAGCCAAAAATACTACGTTTGAGTGTTAAACGTAGTGTTTTTTGTTTTATACAGATTTCTACTGAAGATGGCAACTTAGTTGCCGAAATACGTATATAGATTTTTTTTATATATTTTTGTGGTAAGAGATTTTTCCATTTGCATTTTTTATTTCTTCATTTTGTAATTAAAATAGTAAATTCTTAATTAAGGAAATATATAAATTCAATGATTTGTTAGCAAATTATTAACATTTTTTAGGAGGCAATGAAAATAGTGGGTCTTTCCAATTGGTTACACTGGACCGCATGGTTTCTGAAAACATTCTTTTTCCTCCTAATTTCACTCACTTTAATGGTAATATTATTGACAGTACAGTGGTATCCCAATACATCGTTGGCCATTTTTAACTACACGGATCCGTCCGTTTTATTCTTATTTCTTGTATGTTACGTGCTCGCCACAATAACTTTTTGTTTTTTAATCAGCGTGTTCTTTTCGAGCGGTAAGTAGCATAAAAGTATATTTCATTACATTCAAATTGATGATTTTTCTTATTTCACAGCTAACACAGCTGCTACAATTGCAGGATTGGGTTGGTTCTTCTCCTACATGCCATACACTTTTGTACTACATAAATATGATACAATAACTTTAAACTATAAGTTGATATCCAGTTTAAGTTGCACCACCGCAATGGCACATGGATTTCAACTATTAATAATGTACGAAGGCAGAGGAAAAAGTAAGATGAATTAGCGTTGACAGTGAACTTTCGATATTCTACTAAACTATGTCTCACAAATGTTAAAGGTTTAAATTGGAGTAATATTTTTAGACAAGTAACACCAGAAGAACCTTTGTCAATAGGAATAATAATGTTGATGTTAGTTCTTGACGCACTATTGTATCTTCTAATAGCTTTATATGTTGAAGCTGTATTTCCAGGAGAATTTGGAGTACCTCGGAAGTGGTATTTTCCCGTTACACGAACATTTTGGTGTAGCAAACCAAAATATTTTGGTAAGATTTTAATATTTGTTATAATAATAATAATAATCTTTATTGTCTTAGACTTTCATTACAAAGCATTGACACTGTCACATATTACACTATAAAATACAATACACAGCCTCAAGTTTCAGGGTCATTCATGAATTTTTTAAGAGAGTAATAACTTTTCATTAAGAGGGGTGTTTACCTATCGAAAACTAAGGCATCGTCGTTTCGCGTTTTTTTGAATTTATTTTATAATTTTAGGATCACAAATTTGGGTTAGTGATGCAAAAGGCATCAATTTATAATGTCAAGGTCAGTTTTTGTACTAATTTATTTTCTTAGAAAAGTTATGTACGACAAAAATGCATGAATTTAATTAATGTCTACTAACTAAGGCTGGTACACAAAAGAAAAAAACAACCTACGCGCGCCAGCTGCACATTTGATGAACGATATTTAAAAAAAGAACTTTCTGTAATTATTTTTGAAGATAAAAAACATTAAATAGTAAACATTGTCACACACATTTCACACAAGGTTTTTCCAAGCTATTGCGTCGTCTATCCCCACTTTATGGTATCTCTACCGGTCTTAGCAAAGACGAAAATCTATCGGAATCGGTCGGCTATTCCAGACTTAAGTCAGAGTGGCAGTTTGTAATTAAAAAGAAATGTCATATATGTATATCTATAATATTCGAGTGTTTAATAATATAAGTTATGGGCAAGCGAAAATTGGCTTATTATAAAACATCAGCAGTTCCGTAAGTACTCATTCTTTATACATTATGTTTCCCATCTATAGTATTCCTTTATCTATGACAAAATCTGTGAATAAATCCGAAGCGCTGTGACAGAACCGAATATCGTCTACCTCCACCTACTCACACCCCCTTGCGTCTATCCGTCCCGCGAGTAATATAAGTTGCATAAGGTTCTACTTGTTAGTAAACGCTTCTCTTAATAGCATATTTTTAACTTTGCTTTTGAATAATAAAACCGGCAAATCCCCCAAATTGCCAGATAACTTGTTGAAGGCCACAATAGCTAAATAGTGAGGATTCTTCTCACTGAATGCTATCATATGTGAGGTAATTTCAAGCATATTCGCATATCTAGTGTAGTACGTGTGATGGTGGTTCAATCTAGGATATTTCGACTGTATACATCAACAACTGGTATACAGGGTGTCCTAGAAATAAAAAGATGGAGTAGCAGAAATCGGAAGCTAGATTGTGTAAAAACGTACCCTCAAAATATCAAGTCTTTATTCGTGCGCAGACGGCAGAAAAAAAATAATAAAGAATTCAATTGGCCTTACGCCGACCCTGGACTAAATATCCACCTGCTTCACTTTCACAATCGGTCCTTTTCAGGACCACCATATTACTTGTGTTTAAAAAAATGAGGAGGAATAGATACTTCATAATAAATATCAAACCATTAATTACTTTAATTTTACACCTGCTAAAAAAAAGTAATTACATTCTTGATATTTACTGTAATCGAGAAAAACTACGATTTATTGAATATTCTAAAATAATAATCAGCTGTTTTCGACTACAAACACATTAAAGAGCAACAACCTTCCTATTTTAAAAATAAATACAATCTTTTATTGTCTGCAATAAAGTGGGCCGCCCATCTGGCAAAAAATATGTTTTATATGAATGAGTACGATTTAACGGTTTTTTCCCGTTTTATACAAATAAAAGCGTATTTTTCTATGAATGCGTGTTCGTTTCTATTTACAAATGCGCATTCTTACGTGTATTTTATAAACATACAGTATGTGCCAGGTCCGTAATGCAATTTTTTTTATCTAAAAAGCAATATAGAAAATTAAATTTTTAATTTCTTGGTTATTGCGGTATATTTGGGCCTATTTCTGTTCGAACTTTACATACCTTCTACTCCGTCTTTTTATTTCTTTGACATCCTGTATAAAAATACTCTCCCAATGTCCACCGAAAGTGGGGGCTTAAATCGCAACTAAAGTTGAAAATTTTGCGAATGTTTTACTACGCACACTTTCATTCCCTTATTACGTATGGGCTGCTGACGTGGGGACGCCTGATATTTAAAACCAAGTGTATTTTTCTTCCTAATCTCGCCACAGACTTACAACCTGCGAAACAAAACGAGTGAAAAACACCAACGTCACTACAAACTACAAAAGTAGTTCATCTACTTCGCTTAAACTTTAATTCTGATGATGAAGTTGTACATTGCACCTGTGGTCACACATATAAATTTGTCCATATTCATTTTCAGGAGCTGATGATCTAAATGACAAGAATATTCCGGAATCCGATTCTTACGAAAAAGAACCAACTGATACACCAGTTGGTATTAAAATACGCCATTTAAGAAAAGAATTTGGCAAGGACAAGGTGGCTGTTCGCGATCTTTCCTTGAACATGTTCGATGATCAAATCACTGTACTACTAGGACATAACGGTGCTGGAAAAACGACCACTATGTCAATGCTGACGGATATGTTTCCACCTACCAGTGGAACAGCAGTAATAAACGGTTACGATATTAGAAATAATATGCACATGGTTAGAGGGAGCTTGGGATTTTGCCCACAACATAATATACTTTTCGACGATTTAACTGTAAGAGAACATTTGTATTTCTTTAGTAAATTGAAGGGCATGCGAGGTCCAGAAATTAAAGCAGAAATTGATAAGTATGTGGAACTCCTGGACTTAGTACCAAAGGTACATATTTTCTTTTATAATAATAATAATAATAATAATCTTTAGTAGCAATAAAATTGCTATTAAAATATACAAATAGAAACTTAGAAACTAATTTTTTTTCTATAATATATGTATTTACGAACTAATTGTTCAACTGTTCTAATGTTCTTAACACTTAAAAAACTACAATTTTACCATTACTGAGCGAATCAATCCTACTTAAAATTTTTGATCAATTTCCTTCATTGTTTGACACACTTTTATTTTACGACATATATATTAAACCACATACTACATTTTCTATCAATAATAATAAGGATCCTCATTCAAGTTTTACATACAGGGGTGCGTTCAGAAATGGAAAGAATGTTATCCAAGTGTCATTCCAATTTCACACTTGCCGTTCAGAAACAAAAAGATGTCCGAAAATTATGACGTCATTGCCGTTCAGAAATGATTGGTGCGACGCTCGGAGTGTTCCTTATATCATCCACCTATTTGTGATGGTTAATAGCGGGCGATTCATGGGCATTCGGGTCGGGTATTTAAAGCGCGGTTCTGAGTGTTTTTTAAGGTTATAATTATAATTTCATGTTATTTCATATGTGTGTTTCTTGGAGTTTGAACAGTGTTTTTGGACAATTTTAATTTGATCCAAAATTTTCGATTATGATCCATTGTTCTAATTAGTTTACTTATTTCTTTGATGACTTTATTTTTTTTTTTTAAGATTTAAACATTTTATTCCAAAAAAACATGTACATACACATAGATAAATATATACATATACACATACACTGTACATAACATGTCCCCTTCGGTCCTCAGCCTCATTGCAAGATCCTGGTTTTTTCCAGTTTCCCACACGAGCGGTATTGAGGGCTCCTGTGTGTTGTTTCTCTTCTTTTATTTTTTTCTGGATGTCTCTCAGGTTTCTTCTCGATTTTATTTATATTTTCAATATTCTCTTCTTGATTTCCTTGTGAAAGTTATGGTGGTCCATGTTTTTTATTTTTGTTGTTAATTTGTTGTAGTCCTTTATCGCATCTGCTGTTGGTATTTGTACGCATCTTACTATTCTGTGTTTTTTGCTCTTATGTGTGTGTGTCCTCTCGTTCGGTAGTTATGTATTTCATTGTTGGTTTGTAGTTTTATTTTTGTTTTGATTAGTCCCTTGTCTATTTTATGTATCAGCAGTATATTTTTAATTCTTATAAGTTTCTCAATATTTGGTATTTCAGTGATATTATATAGTTGTGCTGTTGGAGTTCTTTTATTTAGTCGATATATTAGCTTTATGAATCTATTTTGTTGTCTCTGTAATTTGTTTATATTTTTTGACGTTGTTTGGCCCCATATATTGACGAGGTAATTCGTATGAGATGCAAACATGGCGTGGTATATTGCCGGTCTCATGCTTGGTGGTATTATATTTTTAATTTTATGTATTCCAGCTATTGCTTTTGAGTTTTTTTTGATAAGGTTTTGGACATGACCGTCCCATTTTAGGTTTTCTTGGATTTCTAACCCTAGGTAAGTTACTTGTTTTCTTTGATGGATATTCTTGCCTTTAAGTTGTATATTTAGTTTTGGTTTTTGTGCTTTATTTGAGAAGATCATAAAGCTTGTCTTATCTTCGTTAATTGTTATTAAATTTATTAAAGCACCATTCTTCTATTTTCTTCATATCATTATTAATATTGTTTTCTATTATGTGGGGGTTTTTGTTACTGTATATAATACAGGTGTCGTCTGCGTATCCGTATATTTTACCATGGAGTGGTAATTCAAATATATCATTGGTATACAGTATGTAAAGTAATGGTGGTAAGTTCCCGCCCTGTGGTATTCCATATTTAGCAAAACGTACGTCACTTTCGACTTTGTTTATTTTTATTTTTTGTGGACGATTCATTAGGTAAGTTTCAATTATTTTTTGTTCTGTATTTTTTATACCTATGCTCTGCAATTTTTCGATAAGTTTGGTTTTGGATATTGTATCGAATGCTTTCTTCATGTCTATGTATAGTGCTGTTACTATGTTTCCATTTTCCACTTTTTCTTTAATTTCATTTATAAAATCTGTTGTTGCAGATGTTGTACCGGAGTTCTTCTGGAAAGCATATTGGTTCGAGCCCACAATTTTATTTATTGTTAGATGATCAGACAATTGAATTTGTAAGCTTTTCTCTAAGATTTTGTTCAGTGTAGATAGTAACGAGATAGGACGATAATTTTCTACGTTCTGCCTGTTGCCTTTTTTGTATATGGGCACAATAATAGTTTTTTTTAGATATTCGGGGAATTCTCCATCATGTATAACGTTGTTAATTAATTTGGTCAAAATTGGTGACAATACGTCTTTGTTCCTTTTAACTATTGTTGTTGTTATTTTATCAAAACCTGGTGCTGTGTTGTTTTTTAATTGATTTATTATTGTTGTCACTTCTCTCAGAGTTACCAATCTAAATTTTAATTCAGGTATTTGTTTCTTCATCTTTGTTGTTATTGGGGCTTTTGTGTTTTTTGACATTTGTTCTTCTGCCAAAGATTGACCTATATTTGCGAAGTATTTGTTGATTTCTTCTGCTATTTCTTTGGGCACAGTTGTTATCATTCCATTTTCTTTTTGTATTTCGCTTATATTTTTGTTATTACTTTGATTTTGGCTGACTTCTTTGCTAATTAAGTTCCATGTCTTTTCGCGGTTCTGATTTATATTTCTTGAATTGCTTTAGGTAATATTCTTTCCTGGTGTTTTCTATAACATATTTGGTGTGTTTTCTCTGATCTTTGTATCTGTTATAGATTTCTTCGTTTCTGGGGTGTTTAATATGATTTTTATATAAATCATTTCTCTTCCTGATTTCACTTACTATGTTCTTATTTATCCATGGGCAGTCTTTTCTTCTTTTTATTTTTTGGATTTTCTGGTGTGATTCTACTATATTCTGGAGTGTAGTTGATAATTTCTGAAAAGTGTCAATTTCGTTTTCTTTAATTTCTTTAATATTTTTGTCTATATTGAAATAATCTGATATGGTATATTCGTAATATTTGTATTCCGGTGGTTTTTTTGTATTCTGTAGTGCAATTCTGATGCCGTGATGGTCTGATATATTATTTGGTACAATTTCCAATTTAATTTGAGTCTTCACGTTTGTGATTACATGGTCTAAGATGCTGTCATTTTCATTGTTATTTTTCCTAGTGTGGTATTCTTTTGTTCTTCTGTTCAATATTTTGTAGTTTTTTTCTTTAAACATGTTAATGTATTCTGAAGTTTTGCTATCCTTTTTAGCTATGTTTATGTTAAAGTCGCCCATAATGATATGCTTGTGCTTTCTATTGATTACATTATTTTTTAGAACGTTTTCTAATGTTTTGAAATCCACTTGGGGTGGTTTGTAAATTAGTGTTATTATTATATTTTGTTCTTTTAATGATATAGTTACTATTTCAACATTCTTTATTGTTTTGTTCATCAGCGTTTTGTAATTTATATCTTGCTTTATGTATATGGCTATTCCGCCTCCTCTTGTGGCTCTAGAATTGAAAATTGCTGTATACCCTTTGAGTTGATAGAAACATTCTTCTTGTTGGTTTAACCATGTTTCTGTGAAGGTTAGTATGTTCGGTGAATTTTCGATCGTAGGCAGGGTTTGTATTTCGGTAAATTTGTTTTTTATGCTACGTATATTCTGCATATACATATTACACATTGTTATTCTGTTAATGCTTGTTGTTCTTGTTTTATTGTTTCTCTGTTTCTGCTGTTACTTTTAGGTCTTCCTCGGTTCGTATTCTTATTTTGTCACTGTTCTCTGTTTTCCTCGCGTATATATTACCATCTCTTGTCCAAACATATTTCAGTTTATGTTCCTTTTTCAATTTTCTAGCTTGGAAAAACAGGTTATTATTTCTTGTTGTTAGTTCTTCATTTATGTATATGTTATTTTTCCCTTTTAGTTGACAGTCTTTTGATGAGATCATGCCATGATGTTTTCTTGCCTTAAGGATGGCGACTTTCGCTTCATGTGTTTTAAATTCGATAATTATTGGACTTATTTGATTATCTTCCTTTTTCCGGTAACATTTCGCTATGGATTCTATTTTAGCTTCTTCCAGTTTCCCAATTATTTTTTCCGCTATTTCTCTCACATTTTCTCGTTCATTCTGTTTTTCTATTCCATTTATTATTAGGTTATTCTTTATCTTTTCTCTTTCCAAACCATCCAACATTCTTTCCAGGTTATTAACTTTGTCTTTTAGTTTTTGATTATCTTTGTTACTTTCTTTTAACATCTTCCTTATTTCTTTATTTTCTTGCTGTATTTCTTCAAATTTGGTGTTCATGAATTCTATGGTTTTTTTCATTTCTTCTAATATTTTAAATATTTTATTATTTGATATTTCTTCTTCACTATCACTTTCATTTGAGTCGTATTGTTTGGTTTTTCCATTTTTCTTTCTTGTTCTTGTCATTGCTTGTTATTTTTTGCAGTTGTTGATTCAGGATAGGAAGGAGTACGGAGGACTATATACTAGGAGGCGACACGACGTATCAACAAAGCGTACTCGTAATAGAATTTAAATTAAAGTTCCGAGCGCGCCGCTGGGTGGCGCAGTTGTTCCATTCTCGGCTACATTTCAAAGGAAGCAAATGGTCAGGACATTGTTTTTAATTTATTAAAAGAAAAACAACAAAATACAAAATCAATAAATAAACAAATATTATAATTTAGACTATTTTCTTTATTCTCGGCTACATTTTAAAGGAAGCAAACGGTCAGGACATTGTCTTTAATTTATTTAAAAAAACATGAAAATACATCATCAATAAATAAACAAATATTATAATTTAGACTCTTTTCTTAATTTTCTAGTCTTCTCTGTCTTAAATCTACTAGCTTCATTAAGGGTTCTACATAAAAAAATCTTATTTTTGACAATAGGTGATTATGATTATAACTACTACCTTATTTTTCAGTCGAGTGTTTTTTCGCTTAATGCACTTTAAAACTCCCTGAAGTCTTTCATATTTTTTTAATATGTTTGGCAAACGTTCTTTTTTTAGGTGTCTTCGACAAGTTTGCTGACAATTGAAACAGTTGTTTGCTAAAATTCCTTAAATCAAAAGAATGCTGCAAATGAGTCTTTGTCCATTTCGATGTAGGTAAAAGAAATTGGTCGAAATTGTCCATCGTACTTTGAAACCAGCTTTTTCATACATTTTCCCAGACATTATTTTCGGTTTCATTGTCTCTAATCTCCACACTTTCCTCAATACCAGCAACTGCATTATCTTTATTTTGTTTTTGTTCCATTTTTCCAGCGATTTTTCTTATAGTTGGAGCTTTTCGTTCTGCTTTAGGGTTGGACAAGTAATGAGGCAAGTTAGGAAATATGCAGGGAATTGCATCGCAATTTAGTTTGGGTCGTCCTCTTTCAATTTTATTAATTTCCCTATCACTTATTTTCGTTTCAAAGCATTTTGAAATGTCTGATTGCAAAAAGTGCACTTCACAAACAACATCATTTTCAGCTAATTCTTTATCCGCTCTTGGAATAGCTCTGTTCCATTTATTAAAAATAGTCTTATCCTTAAATTTCAGAGAGGTATTCATAATAATAATTACGTAATAGCGATTAAAAAGTAACTTACCTTTGGCGCCTTAAATAAGCTTGTATTTTTTATCCCATGCAGTTTATTATATTTCCGTGTCGATGAATAACCGGCTTTACACCCCGGCACAAAACAACTGTTTTTACTTTTCATTTTCTACAGCTCTATCCACCAGTTCTTTTCAAAACAATCGTTTAAATTACAAGGAGCCCCATTAAAACACGTGCAAAATGTGGGTGAACGTAGCCGCGCTACCTATCGTTGCGACACTTGTGGCAGTTCGTTCAACTAAAGTAAGGTGGGTACACAAAATTCGGATATTTGCATAAGCGTTTCGCCTCCTAGTATATAGTCCTCCGTAGGAAGGAGAGATACTTTTCGCACCAGCGGTGTCCTTCGCGGTGTCTGACTAATCACAGATAACGGTTGGACCTCGGATGCGTTTTAACAATAGTGATTTAAGAGGAATTACTTTGGTTACTTTATTTTGTAGAACACTAGATGACTATCGAAAGAAATTTCTAAAGTTGTTTACGGAGATAAGCATGAGAGAAAAAGCATTTTAAAAAGATGAACAAAAAGACTTACTTTAATATTTCTTCTGTTCACTTGTTGCTGTTCCGGGTTATTTTATTTTAGCACACTTTGTCACAGTATTAGAGTCAGAACAGTAGCATATTCAAACACTTTAGAAAATTTGCCGCCTGTTCATACTAAATTTGATTTATTTCGATCTTTTTACACTGTGCTTTTTACTATTTTCTCGGACCGTCCACTACAACACGTGTGTACACTTGGAGCGACATGCACAGAATCTTTTCATACATAACCTCTAACTCTGCAATGCTTAGCTCTGACCTTTGACTTTTGCCACAAACTAACTCGACTCACTCTACGGCGTTCAGAATTGTAAAGCGCTCCAGGTTTACCAAGTGGATGACGTCATAGAAAGGTCAAAGCTAAGCATTGCAGAGTTAGAGGTTATGTATGAAGAAATAAAGTCATCAAAGAAATAATTCGAAAATTAAAACTAATTAGAACAATGGATCATAATCGAAAAAATTTTTTGGATCAAATTAAAATTGTCCAAAAACAAACTGATGACCATATGAAACACACATATGACCATATGATATGAAATGACATGAAATTATAGCTTTAAAAAACACTCAGAACCGCGCTTTAAATACCCCGACCCGAATGCCCATGAATCGCCCGCTATTAACCATCACAAATAGGTGGGTGATAGAAAGAACACCCCGAGTGTCGCACCAATCATTTGTGAACGGCAATGACGTCATAATTTTCGGACATCTTTTTGTTTCTGAACGGCAATGTGAAATTGGAGTGTTGTTTCTGAACGGCAATGTGAAATTGGAGTGACACTTGGATAACATTCTTTCCTTTTCTGAACGCACCCCAGGATGGCCGCCGAGGTATCCGAGATACTTCGTATAGAGGCTAATTCAAATTAAGTTCGCACCATTGCTAACTCCGTTATTATTAATTCTAGAAAGCAGGTTAAATAGCAAAATAGTAGTGTTTTTAATATTGATTGATATTCAGTTCAGGAATAAACAATTGAATAAGTAACGCATTTTCGGGAAACATTGAAAATTTCTATTTTTTAAATAGAACAGCCGATATATTTTTAAAAATATTGATTAATAATTTAATTTGCGATATAAATGTTTGTACGCACTATTGTCTTAAAACGGATAATAAAGAAGTTATACAAATTAAGTGCGCACCATTGCTATCTCCGTTATTAATAATTCCAGAGAGTAGGTTAAAGTAGAAGCGTATTTTTTTTATGCTGACTAATATGCAGTTCATGAATAAACGATAATAAAGGAGACTGTGGATTGCTGTTGATGTTAGTGGTGATGTTCTTATCTACCTTATAAAATGAATGCCTTCTTTCACTTCATGCCAACAAAAGGAAAACAGTACCTAAGCTATTTGACATTGTCAACAACGTACTGAGAATAAATCTTTTGCATGCATTTTTTCGCATAATAGTAGTTCTTCATTTGCGTTGTGCACTTTTGTTCTATTTTTTCACATTTACGTTGTTTAGTGTTAGATATCTGACTATGATGGTGTTTTGTCATTTGTAAAAATGCGATCGTGCATGGTGTCCAGTAAAAATTCAGAAAAGACTAGCGAACATTATGTTGATCGATATCCCTTGCGACAGCAGCCAGATCGAAATAAAATGCAAAAGGAAAAAATCCCTTACTACAAAAAATATATAAAAAAGTCTATATACGTATTTCGGCAACAAAGTTGGCATCTTCAGTAGAAATCTGTATAAAACAAGAAAGAGTGTTAAACGTAGTATTTTTGGCTAATATTGACATTCTTATAAATACTACCTAAATCTCACGGTACCTTGAAGCGTGACAGACTAATCCCCTAAAATTACAATAATCCGTACAAGCTGGACTCGCAATGTGTTCTTTGTGAAGAGTTGAAATTGAACGCCTAGTTTGCCCTACATATTTTTGATTACAATTTTTGCATCATACATTAAATAACTTAAAACACTTGGCTTGTTTCACTATGAGTTTATTAACAATACTCTGATGTTTTGGTTGTTACACCATTATTAAAGAGATGTACCAATCTAACTTAAAGTCTATAAATGTTTGTCTTATATATTTGTCTGTTCTTGTGTGTGGTGGGGTGTTATTATGTTGTTAATGACAGTGTCTATGAAGGGTGTATTGCCAAATTCTATCTGTGTGTTGGTAACTAATCGTTTTTGTATTTGAACTTGTTTTATTTCTAATATTTCTAAGAGATCTAATCTTTTGCTTTTTGTAACATTATGTATTAACTCGCAGTTATCTATGTCGGGAAAGTGATTGTATTCTATACAATGTTCGCCAAAGCCTGTGTTTTTCTCACTATATAATATTGACTTTTTATGTTCTTTGACTCTAGTTTTAATAGCTCGTCCACTTTGCAAGATATAGATAGCCTCACAATCTTTACATTTTAATTTATAAACGCCTGATTGTTCCATTTTATCTAGTTTATTTTTGTTGTTGCTAATCATTGTTCCTAAATTTGTTTTGTTTACCCAGCTTATTTTGACATCTAATCGTTTCACTATTTTGTTTATTTTGTTAGCAAGTTGGGGTATATATGTTATTTTGTGCCATTTTTGTGTATTTTCTGTTATTTTCGGGTATAAGTATTTGTTCTTATTATTGTGCTTTTCTTTTTGTTTTAACAGTTTTTCTATGATTTAAGGGTCATATCCATTATTTATTCCAATTAATTTAATTGTGTTTATTTCTTTATTAAAGGAACTCTTGTTCAGTGGTATGTTTGTGGCTCTATGTATATAACTATGGAGGGCTGCCAATTTTATTATCATTGTTATTGGGATGGAGGTGAAAAGGCTTTTAATATCAAATGATACTAATTTAGCATTGTTAGGTATATGTATATGTCTTTTAAGTTATTCGTTAATTCTATTGTATTTTTATTTCGTATTTTGATTTGAAATTTATTTTTGTCAGTAATCTTTTATTTAAATACTGGCAAAGTTTGTACGTTGGGGCATTTATGTAGATACTACTAATCTCATTGAGGTGTTGTCTTTATGTAGTTTTAGTTGGCCATATAGTATTGGCGGTCGTGGGTTCATTATTGTTAGATTTTTATTCTTGAGAGTGTCACTGTTTTTAATTAGATTCCTAACTTGTTGTTGGTAATTATTGGTAGGATCGGAATTTAGTTTTTTAAAATCTTCGGTATGTATTACTTCATATATTTTCTCATTATATTCCGATTTTTCTAGGATAGTTACTGTATTTCATTTATCAGCTTTTGTAATTATTAAGTTGTTATCTTTCAATTTCTTTCTTATTGATCTGACTATTTGGGTTTCAATATTGTTTTTGGTATTATGCGGATTGGTGTGTTCTGTTTTTATTATTTTCTTTATTTTTTCATTTTCTAAGTCATGATTTTGAATTGGTTTTAAGGCTAATTCTAAGTCTACTGCTAGGTTTTTAATTTCATTTTGGTGGGTAATGATTGGATTGTATTTAAGGCCTTTTTCTAGTAGTTTAGTTTTTTGCGTCAAATATGATCGTGTGGAACGTTTGTAGTAACGTCATATGGATGATTTTAAGGTGTAGTTTGAGGTTGTTTCTTCGTATGTACCATTTTTGTGCTTCTTTGTGTAACCACAGTTTGTAGCTCTGTTTTATTATTTCTTGTGCTTCTTTGCTTTTGTTGTGGCAATCTATTTTCATAAATTTCGGTGTGACGTCCTCTTTTATGCACTGTTTGTTAAACCAAAGTTGGTTGTTGCACTTATGGACTTTAAGTAAGGTTTTACGAAATAAAGCTGCTAGTTTGCTTTCGCTGGCTAATTGAATATTCTTGACTGTTGTTGCAGACACTTCTTGGTGAAACATTTTTAACTTCGTACATTAAATAACTTAAAACACTTGGCTTGTTTCACTACGAGTTTATTAACAATACTCTGACATATACGTTTCGGTTGTTACACCATTATCAAAGAGATATACAAATCTAACTTAAAGTCTATAAATGTTTGTCTTATATACTTGTCTGTTCTTGTGTGTGGTGGGGTGTAATTATGTTGTTAATGACAGTGTCTATGAAGGGTGTATTGCCAATGTTTAACCAAGAAGTGTCTGCTACAATAGTCAAGAATATACAATCTTTACAGGTTACTTCATAAATCAATTTTATCTTTAGCGTTCCCTAAGAATGATTTTAATGAACTGGCCGATTTAAACGCGATTTGAAGTTCCTGTTCTTTAAAAGTGCTGTTCAAATTTCGTGTGACTGAATGATACGGCAAAGAAACAAACTTATTACCAAGAGTTTTTTGAGGTAGCAAACATGTAGTATCCTGAATTTGCTTCTTAAATTTATGTCTCTTAATAAGCTTAGTTACTATTTCTGAATGGAAACCAGTGTACTTCGCGATCTTTTTAAATAAACTAAGTTCTTTTTCATATCTATCTTTTGTAAGTGGAAAACTTAACAACCGATGGATAAGAAAATTAAAAGAAGCCATTTTTTGCTGAAAACTATGATTTGAATCCGCTGTTATAAACTTGTTGACGTTGGTTTCTTTTCGGAAGATATCTATTTCTATGTTATTATTATTTTTTATAACCAAAACATCTAAAAATGGTAGTTGATCATTGTTTTTCTTTTCTATTGTGAAATTAATTGTAGTGAATTTTGAGTTTAATTCAAATAAGAAGTCATCCTAATCACAAAAGTTAGCGAAACTATCGTCAACGTACCTAATCCATCGACTTTACTTTCGAAAACTATACAGTCAGTTTATACGACATGATGGCTTATTTAAAAAGAAAAGAACCAAGAAAGATATCATGAATGAAGAAGTAGAAACCACGCTGTTAGCATATCGATGGTATTTTGCCAAAAGGGCGATTGCACCATTTCGTTGTTTTGAGAAAATTGGAGAAAACTGTTCTGGAAATATATGGGCAACCAAATTGAAACAAATTTTACTCAAACCTTTCACATTAATAATCAAATGAATAAGTAATCAAAAAATACAAAATTAAATGTAGGTACTGTTAGTTTAAAATTTAAATTTTTGTGAATATTCGCCCTTTTCCCAGATTAGTGCTGGAAGATGTGGTGTATTGACCCCAACTTCGTCCTTTTGTTAAGTGTTATATTGATTCGCCCAAACCTCTAATTAAGAGTTGGTGAGAACTTTTAACGATTAATTACAATAAAATCATAATAAATAGTTCTAAAATATTTCAGTAAAAGTCAAATAAGAAAAAAAAATTTTTTGTAAAAAAGTATGAAAATACAAATGAAATTAAAGTAACAAAAAAACTACAATAATACCTACTCAAAAAATCAATAATTAGGTGCAGTCTTCGTCTTCTTCATCGGTCTCCAAGAGCCTATCTTCCACGTTTGGTCTAAATGGCATGAGATAGAGATGCAGTTTGTTATTTTATTATTTGTA
Organism: Amphimallon solstitiale; assembly: GCA_963170755.1. Classification (NCBI taxonomy): domain Eukaryota; kingdom Metazoa; phylum Arthropoda; class Insecta; order Coleoptera; family Scarabaeidae; genus Amphimallon; species Amphimallon solstitiale. Next base: position 42,120,512 of record OY720685.1, on the reverse strand, counting down.
CCATTAGTTATCCTGTCTAATTACGAAAAAAAAGAGTCTTATAATTGAAAGATAAAATATTAAAAAAAACACTTACGACGACTGATTCTATAACCTGATAGTTTGTTTCAGTTATTCAAGAGAAAAGAAGGACTTGTACTTATGTCAGTTACATCGGATTTCTCAATCCTACTGCCGGAATGTGACCCGTAGATAACGTCCAAATTCTCTAATGCCATATAACATTTACCCGGCAATGATACATCAGTTGAAACACAACTTGTTGGCTTTACGAGCCAATTTTAGTTTCGTTCTGTACCACTAGACATAATTAACAATTTTTTCGTACCGTATCGCATACGCACCATACAATCAACGAACAAAACTATTTTTAGGTTATGCTGCCTATAAGTAAAGCAATGCATGTTCGCCCTTTAGACGTTTTAGCTTTGTTACATTCGTCCTTTTGGACGGATTGTTCTGAACACATTTGCCCAAAGGAAAAAGGTATTTTTGATTACCAACACCTTATATTCCACCAAATACTTTCATCCTTTTACCAACATCATCTTACAGTAGGTACTTATTTTTTGGTACATAAATCTCTAAATCGTAAAATTGGCGCGTTCGCCCTTTTGGCAAAATACCATCGATATTTTGAAGCTCATCGTGAATTTTCTATTAGGGATGCTACGATAGAATTGGGTTTACCTAAGTTATTCATCAATCCAAAGAATTTTGAAAAAGCATAAGTATATCCCATATAAGTTCCGAACCTCACAACATTACTACCCGGAGACGTAGCCAGGAGATTAACCTTCTGTCAATGGGTCGTAAATTTCTGCAACGACAATTAATAACAATAAAAGGAACAGAATGTAGTTTATGGAGTGATGAAACAAATTTTTTAAATAGAGGCATGTCTGATAGGAAGAACAGTAAACATTTTATTCACATTTATATTTTCCACTTTACGATCTATAGGCCATTTTTTCTTTCCCCCCTCCTTTTTTATTGCTACCAATCTGATTCAGGTAAAATACAAATTGAATTACTATAGCACATTTTATCAGCAATTTTTATTAGGCGCTATTTTTATTTACTCTCTGATATGCATATTCAAACGTAATCTGTGACTGCTTAGTAATTATTTTTTTCCATAGAGAAAATCAAAAGCAAAAACTTTATCCGGTGGTATGAAGAGAAAACTTTGTGTTGGCATAGCTCTTTGCGGCAACTCAAAGGTCTGTATGTTCGATGAACCCACTGCCGGAATGGATCCAGCTGCCAGAAGGGCTCTATGGGATTTGATGCAGTCACAGAGAAAAGGTTAGCATAATAATATTATTTCATTGTATTGATACATAATTGTTTATGTAAATACCATATCCATAATATAATAATATCAAATACAAACTCTGATTTCATAACTTCTTAGCTACTAACACAACAGCATCTAACAAAAACTCTCAAGTCACTTCAATCACATCTACCAACCTCTTTCTATGTATAGGATAGAGTCACATCTTCAGATGTGTATATCTCCTTGAGAATGGTGTAATAACCGAAATATACAAGGTTAGTCAAAAGTATGGAATGGGCGGTTAACTTCCGTAAATATAAACTTTATAACAAAATGTCTATAACAAGTTTTTTTACTAATTATTCTCCATTTCTGAGCCTACTCCTTGTTTTTGTATGTAAACGCATATCCATGGTAACGAATTTTTTTTTTTAATGGCAAGCAAGCAGTTTTTTGCTCATTTTCATTCCTCTTCTTTTTCTTTCATACACTTGAATAAGAAAATTTCAGATAAAATGTTCATAATACTTTATTTACACTACTAATAATAAAATCAAATTAAATGTTCAAACTGAAGACCCCTTGCAGCTTGACAATACCCTAATCACAGAAATTACGCAACGAATTTTGCAGCGAGTTTGTATTTATATTTTCAAATTCATGCCTAATTCTGGCTCCCAGCACTTGCAAATTTTGTGGTTTCTGTTTGTAAATTTTATTTGTTAAATGTCCCTAGAGGAAAATATCTAGGGGACTCAAATAGGCGACCTAGCAGGCTATTCAATAGATCCTCTACGTCCTATCCAAGGAGCGGGAAAGATGTTATTTTAAAACAGGCGAACATCAACTCCATAATGTGGTGGAACGCCGTCTTGCTGAAACCAAACACTGCGGTTTGGCATTCCTTGTCAATCTTCATCTGGAAATAAATTTACAATGTCAGGTACAATGTGATCACGCAATAGGTTTAGGTACAATTACTATATAAAGCATAGCTGACTCGTCCGCCATTTTGGAGATAATTTTAAGGCAGTAAATATGTATGCTAATAGCAAATGTTGAATAGAACTTCGAATAATTGACTTTATTAAGCCGGTTTAGGACGTGAAATAAGGTAGGTATAATTTTTTACAATAGTCGTATATTTAAGAAATACCCAGAATATATAATAATAACTAAAAATAAGTTCGTAATATGACTGACATTTATCTCCAAAATGGCCGACGAGTCAGCTGTCCTAAATATAGTAGCTATAGGTTTAGGTATAGCTACTATATTTAGGACAGCTGACTCGTCGGCCATTTTGGAGATAAATGTCAGTCATATTACGTACTTATTTTTAGTTATTATTATATATTCTAGGTATTTCTTAAATATACGACTATTGTAAAAAATTATACCTACATTATTTCACGTCCTAAACCGGCTTAATAAAGTCAATTATTCAAAGTTCTATTCAACATTTGCTATTATCATACATATTTACTGCCTTAAAATTATCTCCAAAATGGCGGACGAGTCAGCTATGCTTTATACAGTAGTTGTAAGTTTAGGTATTTATCTGCTGTCAAATTTCCACCTATAAAGTATAGACCTATTATGTGGTGCCCATCAATACCATCCCAGACATTGAGTTTTTGTGGATGCTGTGTATGGTGTTCCATCATCCAATGAGGATTTCCACTGGACCAGTAGTGAGAGTTGTGCCTGTTTACAAATCCATTTAGACAAAAAGTAACTTCATCAGAAAATAAAATGTTGTTTATACAATTAGGATTAGTATTGGTCATTTCCATCAATATTGCACAAAACTGCATTCTTCTGTCAGGGTCGTCTTCGTTTCGCTCATGGAGAAGGTGTATCTTGTAGGGTTTGTGTTTGTTATTTTTTAATATTCGAACAACCTACGATTGACTATCATTGTCCAAAGCCAGTTGCGTGGTTGATGTAATTGGATTTTCCATCATATTAAGTACAACATTGGGAGCTCGATCTTCTTTAGGGGCTGATTTTGGACGTCCAGACTTGGGGATATCTCTTACATTTCCAGTTTCTCTAAATCTTCTAACCAATTTAGACAATGTGGATGCTTTCATTAATCAAGAACTCCTATTAAATTACTTGACATTTTTAGTTACTATTTTTGTAGGTCGTACCATACTACTTTCAACGCATTACATGGACGAAGCTGATCTTTTGGGAGACAGAATAGCCATAATGGCACATGGAAATCTGCAGTGCTGCGGATCGAGTTTCTTCCTAAAAAAGAAATATAGCGCTGGCTACCATTTAATCATTTCCAAAACTGACCGATGTAATGTTCCAAAAGTAACTAGTTTCTTACAGAAGTACATACCAGACATAGAGGTACGTTCAACTGACAACTTTTTTAATATATTTTTTAAAGAGATGAGAGCTCGCGCAAATTAATTCACAATAAGATATTCATTGCAGGTTGAAAGGGATGTTGGTGCTGAACTTACGTATGTATTATCCGATGAGGAATCCTCCAGTTTTGAGGCAATGTTTTACGACCTGGAAGGATATAGTCAAAAACTTGGAGTCGAGTCATTTGGTATTTCTTTAAGCACCATGGAGGAAGTATTTATGAAGTAAATATTAAACACTCACTATTCTTCTTTTTCTTCTTCTTCTTACTCTCCTTCTTCTCCTTCTTCTTCTTCTTCTCCTTCTTCTCCTTCTTCTCCTTCTCCTCCTTCTCCTCCTTCTCCTCCTTCTCCTCCTTCTCCTCCTTCTCCTCCTTCTCCTCCTTCTCCTCCTTCTCCTCCTTCTCCTCCTTCTCCTCCTTCTCCTCCTTCTCCTCCTTCTCCTCCTTCTCCTCCTTCTCCTCCTTCTCCTCCTTCTCCTCCTTCTCCTCCTTCTCCTCCTTCTCCTCCTTCTCCTCCTTCTCCTCCTTCTCCTCCTCTCCTTCTCCTCCTTCTCCTTCTCCTTCTCCTTCTCCTTCTCCTTCTCCTTCTCCTTCTCCTTCTCCTTCTCCTTCTCCTTCTCCTTCTCCTTTCTCCTTCTCCTTCTCCTTCTCCTTCTCCTTCTCCTTCTCCTTCTCCTTCTCCTTCTCCTTCTCCTTCTCCTTCTCCTTCTCCTTCTCCTTCTCCTTCTCCTTCTCCTTCTCCTTCTCCTTCTCCTTCTCCTTCTCCTTCTCCTTCTCCTTCTCCTTCTCCTTCTCCTTCTCCTTCTCCTTCTCCTTCTCCTTCTCCTTCTCCTTCTCCTTCTCCTTCTCCTTCTCCTTCTCCTTCTCCTTCTCCTTCTCCTTCTCCTTCTCCTTCTCCTTCTCCTTCTCCTTCTCCTTCTCCTTCTCCTTCTCCTTCTCCTTCTCCTTCTCCTTCTCCTTCTCCTTCTCCTTCTCCTTCTCCTTCTCCTTCTCCTTCTCCTTCTCCTTCTCCTTCTCCTTCTCCTTCTCCTTCTCCTTCTCCTTCTCCTTCTCCTTCTCCTTCTCCTTCTCCTTCTCCTTCTCCTTCTCCTTCTCCTTCTCCTTCTCCTTCTCCTTCTCCTTCTCCTTCTCCTTCTCCTTCTCCTTCTCCTTCTCCTTCTCCTTCTCCTTCTCCTTCTCCTTCTCCTTCTCCTTCTCCTTCTCCTTCTCCTTCTCCTTCTCCTTCTCCTTCTCCTTCTCCTTCTCCTTCTCCTTCTCCTTCTCCTTCTCCTTCTCCTTCTCCTTCTCCTTCTCCTTCTCCTTCTCCTTCTCCTTCTCCTTCTCCTTCTCCTTCTCCTTCTCCTTCTCCTTCTCCTTCTCCTTCTCCTTCTCCTTCTCCTTCTCCTTCTCCTTCTCCTTCTCCTTCTCCTTCTCCTTCTCCTTCTCCTTCTCCTTCTCCTTCTCCTTCTCCTTCTCCTTCTCCTTCTCCTTCTCCTTCTCCTTCTCCTTCTCCTTCTCCTTCTCCTTCTCCTTCTCCTTCTCCTTCTCCTTCTCCTTCTCCTTCTTCTTCATGTGATAGCTACTCATTAGGAGCACATTTTAAAAATATTTTGTATTATACAGAGTGTTCCATAACTTATAGTTTTTTTAATGGAACACCCTACATATTATTACAATTTTATATTTCTCGAAAACGACGTATTAGATGGACACAATTTTTTGCAGTATTGTTTACAATAAGAGATCCTAATAAGAAGCATATATTTTTTTAGTTACTAACTGTGTGTGCAGAAAACTGGATTAATATTACATGACGTTTTAGCATAAAAGTCAATTTCGTCAAATGGAACACCATTTTCAATTACTAATTGCATGTGCAGAAAACTAGATTAAAATTACATGACATGTGTTTGCATAAAGGTCAAGTTTTTCAAATGGAACATCCTGTATATCAGTTCATAATTGAATTGCTTATTAAATTTCACATCAAAAACATGAAAGACGTTAATACTTTAAAAGTTACTATTACTGAGCTATATCAGTTCATAATTGAATTGCTTATTAAATTTCACATCAAAAACATGAAAGACGTTAATACTTTAAAAGTTACTATTACTGAGCTATTGTCGCTTTTTGATATATTTTTTTTCAGTTTTATGGTTTTATATTAATATAGCAAAGCATGCCGTGAAATTAGCTGTGATGTTGATGAATGACTTTTAATAAGTTACTTTTTAGTTGACAAGTGTAATTTATTGATGCTATTAATCTTAAAATAATTGAAGTGATTGTATAATGAAGTTTTCTAAAGAAGAGCTTACAGAAATGATTTTTGTACTGGGGGAGAGTCAAGGAAATTATTTATTAGCTCAGAGAGTTTACAGGCAGCGGTACCTTGGAAGAAGATGTCCCAGAACATATGCCTTTAGAAGAGTAATGGATACTTTCATTACTACTGTTAATTATTCGAAGATGTTCCACTAAATTTAAGAAGAGACATGTGGATGCCACAAGATGGCGCACCGCCACATTCTTCACTACAGTCAGGGAATATTTTAAATGAAATGTTTCCAGGAAAATGGATAGTTCGTGGAGGCCCTATTCACCGGCCTGCTAGATTTCCGGATATTTCAAGATTAGATTTTTTTACGGGGACACGTAAAAGGGCAACTGTACAGAATACCTGTAACAACAAAAGAAGCAATGCGGGAACATATTCGAGAAATATTTAGAAATATGTCTTCAAGTTCTTAATGTCGATATATCATTTCAGAAGCGTATTAAAAAATGTTTAGAAGTGAATGGAAACTCATTTGAATACTTGTTGAATGCTTATTTTAGTATACATATTTATTGTTATTTGCAGTTTCTTTTCCTAATTCCTGTTTCTGCACTTACTATAATTAAGGTATTAATTTGTTTTGTTTTAAAATTTGTTTATTGTACCATATTTTATATAATTTATGAAATATATTGCTGGCATAGAGTGTACTGTAAGTACAATATATCCAATTTTTGTATAAATATCTAGATATAGAAATGAGACACTCACCAAGATTATAGAAGTAAAAAAGGATATTAATGATATATTATATATTTTTGCATTGCAAGCTAGTGGTGGAGGATAATCCCATAGAACTGGTGATGCAATTCAGATATCTGGGCATAGACATATCAAGTACCCACGACCCAGTTAAAGACCTGAGAAGCCAAATTAATAAAGCATCCGCACTATCAGGATGCCTGCGAGATATAGTCTGGTCAAACCCGTACATGCGAAAAGATAGCAAAATTAGAATCTACAAGACTTGCATCAGACCGATTATGACGTACGGTATAGAAGTCCGCGAAGACACCAACAAGATGAAACACATGCTAAGGGTCGCCGAAATGAAAACACTGAGAACAATAGTGGGAAAGACAAGAAGAGACATGGTGAGAAACTCAGATATCAGGGAACAATGCGAGATACAAGACATTGTGAGGTGGCGAAGACAGCGTAAGAGGCAGTGGTACAGCCATGTAAGACGGATGGACGAGAACAGACTTCCGAAGATAGTCCTAGAGAACAACCCGCCCGGCTACAGACCTATCCAAAGGCCACCTGAGAGATGGAGAGATGGCTGGCTATCTACCTCTCAGGAAAAGACGCAGGGGCAACTTCAGAATTAACAGATCGACAGATCTCTAAGTAGTAGAAGAAGAAGAAGAAGCATTGCAGTTTTATGAACAACTCAAAATCTTAAGCTAGTAAACTTTTTTTTGTCATTCCTCTAATACGTATAAAAATCATATCTCTGAGCTAATTTTTAGAAAAATGCCTTATAAAATCATGCTTGTCAACTGAGTAACAACTTATTAAATGGCATCCATTCAATTATCAATGTTGCGACAAATATCCATGGCTCACTATACCGTATTCAAATAAACAACATAAAGTTGTTATATCAAAAAACGACAATAGCGTATTAATAGGCTCTTTTAAAGTATTAACGTCTTACGTATTTTTGATGTAAAATTTAATAAGCAATTCAAATATGAACTGATATACAGGATGTTCCATTTGAAAAACTTGACCTTTATGCAAACACATGTCATGTAATGTTAATCTAGTTTTCTGCACATGCAATTAGTAATTGAAAAAAAATAAAATATGCTTGTATTAAGACCTCTTATTACGAACAATACTACAAAAAATTGTGTATTGTTGCCTCCGTCGTCTGATCCTCATTACTTTCCTTTTTCATGTGGTATAATTGTTTAAAGTAGTCTTCCCACATTCAGATGTATTCTGCCCGTCTGTACAAATTCGTTCACCGGTTTCTTTTCTATTTTTCAGCATTATCCAGACCTTTCTGTGTGTACCGTACATATCTTTATCCATGTCGTGTTACGTTAATTTTGAACAGATCTGTATATTCCGGAATTTTGTTTTCTTTATTCTCGTAGGTTTTGACGTTGGCAATTTTCGTTTAATTTATTTTTATCCATCACGTTGTCATATTTAGTAGTAATGCATTTCTGTATTTTAATTTAAATAAGAATTAGTTTAAATTTTAAGTTATTGGATTGTTACGCCATCTTCTGGCAAGGTCGGTCTTTAACGTAGAATAGACGTATAATATATACAATAGATCTCTACTACGCGGCTCTGTTACCGCAAATCTAGTCAACTCAGGTATATGCAACTTTTATTACGCTTAACATATTTACTGTTTATTCTACTGATACATCTGCAGCCTTAGTTACGCTAATCAGGTGGCTTCGAATTTAAATAGTGATTAATTAGTTTTTACTTTTGTTCTATTTTAGAAAATTTTCCTTTAATTTCTCTTTCCTCCTAGTAATTAATAGGCTCCCTTTTTGGTTTACAAGTGTCATCGATTTAATTATACATGTTGGTACCATTGTATTTATAGTTCTCGTCATGGCCGTCGAAGCGGTTATCGTTAAGGGAGTACATCCTCTCATCCACTTTGGGCATTTGGCATCTTATCGTTGATTGAATTAGAAGCAGATGATTCCGATCGCTGTGCACTGCTCAGTATTAGGTGAATTAGTACCGTTGTTCCGTAGAATTCACGCTGTTAAAGCGGATGAAATTGCAGTGATTATTTCATTTACCTTGCTTGGAAATTTTTTTGACGAGTTTTTTTTTTTGTTTTCCGTTGAGTAGGATTACTCTTAATGTATGTCGTTTTTCTCTTGTCTTATAGCTTCTAATTTCCTGTGGAATTTCTCGCCTATTTCGCCCCACGCGGGACCGCCATCTTTGATTTCTTATGATGCCCTTGCGGATTTCAATGTAATTACGGTAGAATAATATTGGCTACCGTTTCAGTAGAGCTACGAATCCTTAAATCTTCTATACGAAGTGTACTTTCCTGGAATTCCGAATAGAAGAGTCATTTCCAGTTCCGTTTTCACAGGTGTTAGGCCACGACTACTTGTTAAATAAGATAAACTTTTTACGTTGTTTTTCCTAATTATTTGTGTGTTAATCTGTAAGTTACCATTAGCTTAATCTGTTGTTTAATTTTATATATATCATAAAGTTCTGACGCTCTGAAATTTAATATTTCTCCCCGTTGCCAGTTTGTGCTCGGAATTGAATTGTGTGTTTTAATTGATTGTAAGTTTTGCGTTGATCAGAGCTATAGAACATTGTTTAAATTCTGATTTAAGTTTTCATTTAAACCTTTTAGAATCTTTGCCAATTCTTAACCAATTTGGCAAAAGGATATTTTCAGTTTACGAGGGTTAACGTAAATGTTTGTCATTTAATTGTTGTTTCAATTTAACTGATGAAGGCCTTAAGCCGGATTTCATTATTTTGTTAATTTTTTGTCATCCATACTTAAGAGTTTCACTTAATTCTTAAGTACCTTTACATTTGTGTACAGTATGAACACGTATTGACACAATTGTAAATTGTTTGTAAAGCGGCGATCTCTTGCCAATGGTAGTTTTAATTTATTTTAAATAATTGAAACTGTTTTTGCACATTCATGTGCAACATACAGGCTGTCCGATAATAGGATACTTCTATCTCCTTAATTGTGCATTGGAACATAATCTCGCTTTGTGTTTAAAAGTTACACCACTCGTAACCATATGTACATTTTGTTTTTGTTTTTTTTTTATATTATTTACTTCCTAATTCTAAACTTTATAATTAATTTTATAACTTGAGCAATTTTTGATCTTATTAAATTGTTTGTTGATGGGAATTTGTGGAGTTGTTTTATCTTTTACATGAGGAGATGGCGTCCGTAAATTCATCCTTCTGAGATTCTGTGTAAATCCACGACCCACAAACGATTGAGTTAGAGGCAGTTCTTTTCACCATCTTTACCATCTGTACGCAAGGGTAGTTACAGGTAAGGCCTTCCTGAAGGCGTAAGCGTAGACTTCCAAAACTTTGGTGATTTAATTTAGCTTGGCCATTACTTTGCTATCAGTATCGAAGGATAAATAATTTTTTTTAGTTTCCGTCGACGCCATTTAAATTTTTTTTCTGCACCTTTGTTTGGTTTTGACAACTAATTTTAATTTTAACTTTAGAAGGGCGTAGCAGTCGCTGGTGAATTTTGCACAGTATTCTCTTTTTATCTTCTACGTCCTTTTCGGGAAATATATTTTTATAAAAACTTTAGATTTTAGTCCTACACTATCTTATTACTTTTTGCCTAAAAATTATACAGGGAATACAAAAATGTAATAATGTATAGGGTGTTGCATTTAAAAAATTATAGCTATGGTCAGCCACCAAGTTATGGAACACTCTGTATAATACAAAATATTTTTAAAATGTGCTCCTAATGAGTAGCTATCACAAGAAAAAAAAACGCTTCAAAATATTTGTACTCGTAAGAGCACAATCTGCCTTATCCGCGGAGATGAATCACCCTGTATAATTCTTTTCTCACAATTCGATTAAGTTAAGCAATTTTATTTAAATTTACTTGTTCTAATAGAGTTGGTGCTGATCGTGGCCCCGAAGAAGACGAAGCACACCTTAAAGTGCATCATTCAAGAAGTCATCACGCGAATATTTTCTCAAAATTTTCCAGAAGCAGAAGTAAATCTCATTTTCTGGCTTATGTTTTTCTCCCTAAAATTTTGTGTTTTAGTTCATATTAGGAAAACGGATCTGTTGACCGGCTGCGGTTTATGGACAAATCAACTTTTGGCGATGCTGATTAAACACGTATTGTCAACGATTCGAATATGGTTGCTTGTAGTGCTCATGGCCATTATGCCAGCATTGTTTTTAATTCTATTAATAATTTCCTCTGGACAAAAAAATGTCAGCACCAATGTATTACCCGATTTAAATATGACTCTAGATTCATATGATCGTCCCATAACAGTAATAACTACAGACAGTCGAAACAGTCCCTTCTATAAACAATACCTGCAGATACTGAAAAGGGAAAATCAATCTGTTGATGATCGTGGTGTCGGAAATATGAGCGAGATCATAATAGACAAAGTAATATTTTCAAATATGTACAGTTCTCTCAACTTTTTGGTTGTCAATATACACGAGCCGAGCGCATTTAGGACGGACTTTAACTTGCACAGATAGGCATCATATTTATTCATAAATTGATAACTCAGACGATATTACGAAAGCAACATGTAAAACACGTTACAAACGCACACAATAACCTGCTTGTTAAACTACATCAAATACACAAACTTGGGTTTTTTCTAATGCAAACCATAGTAGGCCATGACATTATAAAAAGGGTGTTTTTTTCAACAATTCACATGATGTGCTACTTGATATAGTTATTTTTATAAATAAATAAATTATGGCCATTTTCTTTTTTTAATAATTAAGTTAAACTGTATTATTTGCCATATAATTTCCTACAACTTTTTGTTGGTTAGAATAATATTTCCTTTTTCTCTGCAATACGGTTACAAATAACTATTCTCTATCTGTTCAAAATATTTATGAAAATGAATTAAATGAGATCGCATATGTGTTTCGAATGCAAATATCCTGAATATAATGAAATTGTTTTAAAAACTAAGATGGACTTATGAGAAACAACTAAGACATGTCAAAAACATGTATAGGTTCATATAATAAAAAAAAACGATTTTAATAATTTAAATGCAAATTAAATGGGCTATAAAATGAACTGATAAAATTATTGATAACACTTGCGCGTTTTAAGGTCTTAGGGCCAATTGACAATGAAGAAGCAATCTGTCGATAATGCTGCTAATTATTTTATTATATTCCATTTATTTTTTTTGTTTTATAGTCTATTTTTACCCATTTTATTTGGTGTATCAGATATGGGTAACTTTGTTATTATTGTAGGTACATGTAGGATCTGTTAAATTAGCCGAGTTGTTAAGAAATTTGAGCAGTATTTGATAGTATTTTCAGATTTAACATTTGTTGTCAACTTTAGAAGATATTGAGAAAATTGAAAATTTTTAATCAGACAATATCTTCGTAACCATTAAAGGTAGAACAAAACTAAAAGCGGCAACTTGTAATGATTTTACGTAGAATTCAATAATCTAAATCAAAAATTCGTGTCCAACTGAATTATCAAAATATAAACTTATGTTTTTTTAAATAGCAATCATAGTTGGCCATTGCTTTATAAATATGATTATTTTTTTCTGATTTCGTAGATATAAGGTTTGGTATGATAATCTTCAAGTCTTCAAAAATGTATTTTGTTATATCTTAATAATTAAGTTGGCCATGAATTTTTATTCTAATTGATTTTATTATTAGATTCTACATAGAAAATACTACAAGGTGCAATTTTTAGTTTTCTTCTATTTCTAACGGGTACGAAGATATTTATAATTGAAAATTTCGATAATATTAATTTTTTTAAAATATCATCCAAAGTTGACAACAAATGTTAAATCTGAATGTGAAAATGCAATCAAATGCTCTTCAAATTTCTTAACAACATTACTAATTTAACTGATCCTGTATCATAATATTAAGAAGAAAGTTTATATGGGGGAGATAGAAAATGGGCACCTGTATATTAAATACCATTTGACACTTATAATTTAAAAAATTACTTCTGTGCGCACGGTTCACGTAAAGCAAATAAGATTTACTATACATAACTAAAATCATTGATCTTATTGACATTAATACATTATGCGTTAGTGTATATATGTATAAAAAACATTAAATATATCTTGGTTTATGATAAAATAATTCTTTATTATTGTATCCCCATCAGTGTGTTATATCCGTCAACTGGGGTAACATTGGCCCACTTTTTACAAGTTTTTGTTATAATGAGCAAAGTTTTGAGAACACTTTAAGCAAAAATTGACCATGATATATCTCTTGAGCTTTGATTTAAATAAAACTTTAACATTGCATTCTGTACTTTGATTTTGTTAGTCCGCTATACCTCAAAAAAAATCCAAAAAAAATGAGTCAAAGTTACCCACTCTTGGGGTAACTTAGTCCCGACTGGTGAAACTCATAGAAAGAGAGGTATTTTATGACTTAGGCCAATGTTATCCCAAATTATAAAACCTAACAACTAATTACGTACAAAAATTTTCCTGGGAATGATCATTTAGGGCAAAAATATGACAAAACAGTCAAAAGTCAAACATTTATTACTTTTCTTTGCAAGTAGGGAACCATGTAAAGGTAAAAAACATTGATTAAATAGATAAGTAGGTAACTAGTGAAATATATAGGTAACAATTTAAACAAAAGTATCCAGCTCTGGAACTGCAAACTGGTTTCGCTTGGAAATCATTTTGGGAGGATTAATTTTACATAAGACGTCTTCCCAGTTATAAATCTCTACGTCCTTTCTTTCTGGCCAACGCCAACACTTTAATCGTCTTTCCATACAATCAACGGTAGGTCCTGCTTGAGAAATCTTAACAATTTTCCCAGGATATTTGTCCCCATTAAACAAAACAATCACAAAATCTTCAACTGCAACGTCTGCAGGTGTTAACTTTGGTAGGTTGGCGTAAGTGTTCAAGGTAGTTGATATTTCCTCTTCTAGGTCGGAAAATGTTTCGCTGACTGTATCTGATTCTAAGGGCACATCAGAGTCTTCATCAGAGGAACTTAAGTCATCAAGTTGTTGTTTCTGTAGATAGGTTTTTGTAGGTTTGGATTTTGAAGGCGCAGGAGTATTTCTTGCTGCTTCCAGATCAGCAGCAGAAATGCTTTTTCCTGCAGGAACCTGCAGTTTCTTCCTCCTTTTCTTCGGATTGCAAGTGCCAACATAATCTGCTCGTTTTTTGTCTAATTGTTCCAAAAAAGCCTCGCATACAGTATTTTTGTCAACGTCTGTTAGTTTTTCTGGTAGACGGTCAAGTAGCATTTGTTTGTTTAGAGCAGGGGTCTCCAAACTACGGCCCGAGGGCCACATCCGGCCCGCGGACAGATTTTGTCCGGCCCGCGGAGAGCTAGCATACTTGAAAACTCCTTTTAGAGAACATATTTTTTATAGCAAATTAAATTTAGTTTACTGAAGTATTCTAATTTTATGTTGAATAATTATTAATATGACATCTACATTGATATGGTCATGGGCTAACTACTCATAACATTGTTGTAGGCTTATTGTTATTGTTTTTGTGATAAGTTGGATAAAGAAACACAGAATTGTAATGAGTAAAGACATGTATAATATGCAGAAAATTTTACTTCAGTAATAATAACTAACAAATTATTGAAATGAATCCAACTAACATTTTATACATTTTAAATAAAAACATAACTTATAACAAGCATAATGACATGAAATACTAATGAGATTTGTGTAATTGAGATTTTCCACTGACAATAGTTTGTAGTTGTGGACTAATTTTACTTGTACCAATTATTAAAAGAGATTTAAGATGCTCATCAGTTAATTTAGATCTGTAAACATTTTTTGTGTACTTCATTTTGGAGAAGGTCTTCTCACACAAATAAGTAGCACCAAAAACAGAAAACAGCCCACGAGCAAATTTATGCAAATTATCAAATTGTGTCAGTGGAAGACTCTTATAAAATTCCAACAAAGATGAGTTTTGATATTTGTTCTTAATTATATCACTGCACTGTAGATCAATTATTTCCATTTGAAGTTCCGGGGCTAGGGTTTGAATGTCAGTATCAAAAGGATTCTGAAAAATCTTAATTTGATTCGCAATGGCATCAAAGTCCGAGAAACGAGTATCAAAATTTATTTTCAAAGCACTCAAAGTTTCGATTGCAAAATCGATAGGAAACTCAGTCTCAGTAGTGTGGCTGAATATTTCACATGTTTTAAAATGTGAAAAACATTTACTTCGTAGTTGTGATTGAAACAGTATTAATTTCTTCCGGAATGATTTGATATTAGTGTATAAATCAGGAAGATGCCGGTTTTCTCCTTGCAATCTCAAATTCAGTACGTTCACATGCTTTGTCAAATCAACATAGAATGCTAACTTCCACAGCCATGCGTTGTTTTGTAATTCAGTAAGAGGGCGATGCTTTTCATTCAAAAAAATTTCGATCACTGCTCGAAGTTCAAAAAAGCGCTGAAGGACTTTCCCACAACTAAGCCAACGTACGGCAGTATGATAAGGTAAGTCATTTTCTCCAATCTCTTCAATAAATTGTCGGAATTGTCGGTGATTCAGCCCAAAAGATCTGATAAAATTAACAGTTGATATGACTGGTTTCAGAACTTCAGACATATCCAAACATTTTCCGCACAAAGACTGTTGATGAATGATACAATGTAAGACTAATGGTTTTAAACCACCGTCATTTTCTACAGCCTTTGACACAAGAGCGACCACTCCTTTATCTTTCCCACTCATGTTTTTGCCTCCATCAGTTGTAATACATTTCAAGTTTTTCCATCGAAGGTTCTTTTGATTAATGGCCATTTCAACTCCTTTAAAAATATCTGTACCAGTAGTTGTGCCATGAATACTATTCATATCAAGAAGTTCTTCATGCACTTCATAGCTTTTATCTACTCCTCGAATATAAATCAACACCTGAGCAGTATCTGACACATCCGTTGACTCATCCAAGGCCAAAGAAAACCACTCAACATGTTCATTTTTGTCGAACAGTTGAGAGGACATATTTTCAGCGATGTTTTCTGCCCTTCGAGCCACAGTGTTTGCTGACATACTGACACTTTTTAATAAATTTACCTTTTCAGGGCATATTTCTTCGGCTACTGCAATTATGCATTCTTTGATCATTTCTCCATCGGTGAATGGTTTTCCACGTTTTGCAATTTCAAGAGCCACACGAAAGCTGGCATGCGTTGCAGCCTCTTGTTCAGTTTTGAGTTTTGTAAATTAAGATTGCTGCGATTTCAATCCGCGCTTCATAGCTTCGAATTTTTCTGTCCGCAAACTTCCTGTATATTTTGAGTAATTTTGAAAATGTTTTGTTTCATAATGACGTTTAATGTTATATTCTTTGAGAACGGCTATGCTTTCATTGCAAATCAAACATAGCGCCTTCTTACTGGACTTAATTACGAAATACTGAATGTTCCACTGATCTTTGAATTTTCTGCATTCACTATCAATTTTTCGCTTCTTTTCCATACTACAAAATCACACACAAAAGCAACAATTCAAATCAAAATACTGTTACAAAGATGTCTTAAACTTAAACACGCACAAACACGTTTTAAGGAGGTACGCACTATTTTATTTCACAACAGTGTCATAGGAACTGACTTGTGGTTGCGCCACTAGCCTTCTTATATATTCCAATTACTGCCATCTAGAAGTGAGTGGAAGACACCAGAACTTTCTCGAACCAACGAGATTATTCTGTACGTGCTATTAGCGCCATCTGTTAGCGATAGAAGGTACTACCTATTTCCGCTTGTGTCCACCAGATGTCGTGTCACGTTTCTCCTCATGGCTCGTACTCTACGACTAATCTAGAAATTACAGATAATGACAGGAAAATTAATAATATGCAGTGTTGCCGTTTTGCAGCCTTTTTTAAACGTTGCGTACTTTTTCGGACTTTTTTTCATCTGTGGACTATTTCACTTGTTACCACCGGCAACAATGATAATATGGTTTTGGCCCTCGGAACTTACTGGAGTAATCAGTATGGCCCTAAGGCTGGAAAGTTTGGAGACCCCTGGTTTAGAGGACAGATTCCACATTTTCTAAATCCAGAAATCAGATTTTGCGTCTTGTTTTCCGCTAAGCTGTTCATCAATTCCTTCAATAATGTTGGGAATAAATCTTTGGGAACGGTTGGGTACTTGGAGCTTGCTTTAGATTCTTTCCATTTAGTTAGAATTCCCCGCCACAATCGTTTCATAGGGGCAAAAAAGGCTACATCTAAAGGTTGCGATATGTGGGTTGTGTTGGGCGGTAAACATACAAACCTTATATTATGTTGTTCACATAGCTGAAGAACTCGACTGTTGATATGAGAAGAAAGGTTGTCACCAATTAACAGTACGGGCCCATCTTCATGTCTAACTTCTGACAGAAACTGCAACTCAAACCAATCTTCAAAACAAGTTCCATCAAACCATCCACTTTTCGAACGGTTATACCGCGCATGTTCAGGGCCGTTTTCCATCCAAGTCGACCAAATGTGGTCGGCTTTGTAGACAACGTAAGGTGCAAGACATTTGCCACTGGCATTGCCACAAAACATCACCGACGTGGAACTCTTGTTGTAATTGCAAATTTTCTCAAGATACTTAGTCCCTCGTTTGCATATGACCATTTTGTTGCCAGGATCATCGCTTAGGTTGGTCTCATCGTAATTCCAGATTCTAGAAGGTGGAATGTCTTGTATGGCAACCTTCAGGTTCTCCATGTAAGATTCAATATCAGTTGCACTAACATGTGCTCGAGCCTTTTTAATATTTGCACTCATTCGGACAGATAAATTGTGATGCCGTTGTAAAAAGGATCGTGTCCACTCATACCCAGGTAGGTTGTCTTTAAATAAAGGAACTCTTACGCCTTTTTTGTCCAAGTAGCTTTTGACCGCCATACGAAAATCGGAGTGATCTACAGGGAATCCATAATCTGCTAATTTGATCAAATGTTGTTCAAAAGCTGTTTATTCAGCCTCTGTATTTACGCGGGAGCGACCGACCTTTTTTCCATGATTTCCTTTTAATTTATTTTTGATTGTCGATCTAGAAATACCAAAATTTTCTTCTGCTTCACGCTGAGTCATTTGATGGGAACGAACTGCTTGTAAGCATGCCTGTAACGTGTCAGGGGTGTAATTGCCATAGTGTCTTGAACCGGGGCGTCTCTTATAATTTCGAACCATTGTCATCTGAAATTAACAAGTTTCAGAGCGGTAAAAATATAGTTCTTAGTTTCCATTAAACACCAAACTGCAGGGTACAAATGAATTAATTAAAATATTAATATTAAAGACACAGCTAATGAGATGGTGTAATAAAAAAAAGTAGGTAAGTAGGTAGGTACCTACTGCTGCACATCTAATTGGGGTAACTTTGCCCTGGGCTAAAGTAACCCCATAAACTGGGACAAAGTTACCTCACACTAAATAACAGTTGCCATGGAAACTAGTAAGAGAGAAATTATAATTCAATGTTTATAGTCTATTTGCATATTGATGTAAGTGTTAAAACAAATACTCACTGGTATAATGGAGCATTCCAAACTTGTAACACACACAGAAGTTGACAGTCTTGAAAAATGGCGCGATCAGCTGACTTGCTATTTGAGTCGTACTGTGAAGTGGTCAAAAGATGAACCATCACAACAGCCGGCTGAAAGTAAAGCTGGTGCTGCCATCTATCGTTTCCATAAGTTATTAATGAAATTAGCTTCCTTTAATGAGGAGCTTTACCCTGATGAATATTTTTTTGCATGAGGGCCAAAGTTACCTTCAAAGGGACAATGTTACCCCAGTTGGCGGTACTTAAAATGCGAGTAAAAAGCCCACATAAAATTGCAAAAGCATCCCTAATAAAAACCGGGTGATTTATTATGTTTACATTAGGTCCATCTTCATGAACGTAAAATATATGGATGAATAGGTATAATTCATCCATATACTTTACGTCTGTTGCTGAAAAGATTGACTATGTCATTCATAATGAAGTTATAGCTCAACCTACAAATATTAGACAGAATTTATACTTTAGATTGGCAACCTAATTGTTAAGAGAACTGTACATACCTTAAAAAGGCTTGTTAATTTATTATTTTTGTTTGTAGACTAATGAAGACATTTTGCTGGTACGGACGCGATATATTATAGGTGCAACATTTGCAGATAACTTTAACAGCATCTTTGCATGGTTTAGTGCTCAACCATTTCATGCCGCACCGCTTGCGCTACAATATGCAATTAATGCAATTGTTAAGAGTAAATTGGGTTCTGATTATTCAATTTCGTACAGTAATTATCCTTTGCCGTATACAATGGAGGAAAAGGTATTAATTTTAATAATTTTCATTGATAAATGCAGTGGTCAGCAATAAATCCTGGTCGTCAATGTGAATAACATTGACTGTCTGTATAACAAATTACGTTTAAGTTCATTAGATCTCTTTACCAATTTGAGCAGACAGCTTTCGTACAGATTTTGTGTGAATAGCTTCCATTTGCTGCCTAATATCTGTGACATCTTTAGTTAAAACTGTTGGTGCTTTCTCAGGCTTACATTTACAAACACTCCCCGTTTCGTTAAACCTTTCAATCACCCTCTTGCGATGACGAGTGAATGTGTCCAAGTTTATTTCTAGATTTCTATTTTCCGTTACAAATTGCTGAAAACACGATCCCAATGAATATTTCCACAGTCCATCCTCTTGGAATGTTTCACTGCGAAAGTGCGACATTACGATAAACGTATCATGTTGTATCGTAAAAGTCGATCATCAAAAAACTGGAGAAAGGCTATAGTTTTTCGTGTCGTATGTGTTGTTGTGCCGTCATGTTGGAAATAACCATTATAAAGTTCATCGTCGTGTAGTTGTTGAACAAATTCATTCAATAGGTTATTTTTGTACTTCCCTGCATTGATGATGAAATTGAAAAAAACGGCCCAATTATCCTTCTACAGGAGACTGTCGTCCAATTTTTTGAGAATATAGGGGAGATTCAACAAAAAAATTCGGTTTATTAGTGCTCCGCATTCGCATATGTTGAGAAATTACGTACTCCGAAAGATAAAACCATGCCTCATCCGAAAAAAATATTAAGTTTAACAGGTCATTATTCATTAAATTGTTGACGAACCACTGGTAGTATGCAAGACATCTGGAGTGGTCTGTTGGTAAAAGAGCTTGATATGATTGCATCCTATATGGATGCATGTTCAAGTTTACAATGGTTCGGCATGTTCCATTAGAAACTCAAATTTATTGGGACAGGCGTCTCAAAGATTTTGTGGCGTCCTGTTCCATACGATTACGAACGTCAATAATCACTTCTTCTGTACGAATAGTTGGCCTATCTTCTTTATGAGTAACAAATCCAGTTTCGCGAAATACACCAACACATACAAAAATCTTGCTCTACTACTGCGAAATTTGGGAAGTGTTCACGAAAGTTACCCAAACATAAACGCTTACTGTATTTCCAAATACCATTAACTAGCACACCTGTTCTAAATTACGCTTCAATCATGTAAGTTTTGTATGCTGTGGTGTAAACCATAATTGAAAAATAAATAAATGTGTGTATTATAATTATTTCATCATTATTTTGCTGTGAAATCATCATTTTTTTTTAAATATCTTAAAAATCGTATGTGACAACAACATCTTTACCAGATTCAAGAAGACTGTTGACTAATATAATTAATATATTAAATATGTTTTTAGGGTTCTCTAGAAGCAACAGGCTCATATATGGGTTCTGATATTGCCATAAACATCTCATTCAGCATGTCATTTGTATCAGCTTTTTACCTACTTTTCTACGTCAGAGAACGAGTAAATAAATCCAAACATTTACAATTTGTGTCAGGGGTGATGGTTTCATCGTATTGGTTAATAGCCTTCACATGGGATTATATGACTTTTCTATTAGCAGCTACGTGCTTGATTGTTGTCCTGGCTTGTTTTCCAGAAGCTCAATTTACACCAGCATCAGTTCTTGGTAAAACTTTTAATGACACCTTTCAAAAGTCTCAGATACAAAAATAGATTAAATTTCAGGTTGGACATATGCTCTCTTTATGGTTTTTGGTTTCGCCATGCTGCCATTAATGTACCTTTCTTCTTTCCTCTTTAATGTGGCATCCAATGGATACACGAGGATGACCTTGGTCAGTATATTTCTAGGTAAAACTGAAGTCGACACGATATTTCACTTGATAAACGTAATATTATTTTGTAGGTTGTGCTACTTTCATGTTGACCAATATATTACCACAAATTAGTGAAAACTTAAAAGATGTTAGTGACAACATAGAAAATATTTTTTTAATATACCCTCATTACGCGCTAGCAAGTGGTATTAATAAAATTACCGTATTATCTAATAGGCAGATATACTGCGCTTCTCAAGACGAGCCAAGAGATGGCTTAATTAATGACACAATTCTACCTAGTGACAAGGGAATTAGTATGTCTTGTATGAAGTGGCCAACATTTTGTTGTGGTTAGTATCGCTTGTTTGGAAATAAAAAAGACGATCAAAAAATTATAATGAAAGACATTTTTTTAATTTAAAAAAATGTAAACCGGTCGTGCATCAAAACTTCAATTTACATTTTCCGATCTGTACCTATTATATAGGGCGTTTCTTAATAACATGCTAATATTTAAGGGGGTTATTCTTGGGTCCATTTTATAATAAAAACTTCATATGAACATATGTCCTAAATATCTTAACTTTTGAACTGTAGGGCGCTAAAGTTTTAAAAAAAAAAATCAATCAATGTGCATCTCGCTAGACCACTTATGAGAAAAAACTATTTATGTAACTTTGAACAACAATTTATTTAAGAGAATAACGTAATCTACATGCATTTTGAAATGGTAACGGCAAATTATCCTGAATGCGCAAAGAAATAAATTAAATCAGATATTGGAAATGTCCACCTCCTGCTAATATGCATGCCTCTGCTCTTTTTCTCATGGAATCACGTACTCTTTGGAAAATGCCGGGAGTGTTTCTAATTGTTCCTTTAAAAAAAAAATATTGATTTTGGATAATTTGTTTTTATTAATACGATGCCGTCTCTATTTCACCAAAACATACATTTTCACATAGTGCTTTGGTAATCTAGAATCTTGCAACGTGAATGCTCTGAAACTGGCTTATACTAATCGCTAGCTGTAAGCATTCTTACATTGTACCTCTAGCAGCTTAGCATCAGCCTACCAAAAACATCCCCGCTTATTCGTATTAATTTTATTTAAATTTATAAATTAACGTGACTATTTAATACTTAATGATGCCCAACGATCTACTAAAGGCAAATATTCTCACATAGTACCTTCAGCATGTTTAGCACCATTAACTATCCCTTTTATTATTTTGAAAAACGAAATACTGTTATAAAACAAGGCAATATTCATCTGATGTTCAATAAATTGAATTACTTTATTTATTTCATCGTCAAATTTTATTTTATTGATATCCTCCATCTTAAAATTAGTGATAAGAAAAGAAAAATTAACTGAATAAATTTGTTTAAAAGAAAACTAAATTGAAATTAAACTCTAAATCTTTTATACAAATTATTAAATCGTGACTTGATATGTAGTGTATATAAACCCTACTCTCACTTTCACTATATTAAATTTGTTAATCCTTTACAAAATTTGCGTCTTTACTCCTCGATTACAAACTTAAAATCGGCAGGTCTACTCCTGTTTCTTGCCTTATATAAAAAAAACAAATGCCTATCGACAATTTTTAGCGCCTCTTTCATCTAATTAAATTTTAGGTTGGCATCTATTTCAAAAATGTTCGTGATAAATTTTCTTGTTCGTTTTCTTCAAGTTGTCCCGCTCGAACCAATACACGTCGATCATCTTGAAAGTTATATACTAATGGCGATGCTTCAAGCTGTTTCTTATTATAGTTTCTCATAAAATTGGTTACATCCCATTTTTGGTAAGTATATCTTTCTTCTCTTCCTCTTCAGAATAATCCTTCATTGTATTTGTATATAAACGCATTACCTTTTTCGTCATTTGTTACATATTTCCTTTTACCATGTACTAATGTTATCCTGATTCTTCTTTTAGAAACCCTTTGATCCAGTAGAAAAGGAAACACATTACACACCACGGAAATTTTTTCTACGGAGCTCGCAATACGAAGAACGGTCGCCCACGTCACATTCTCCCTGATTTCTAACCATGCTTCCTCCTCAGGTAACACGTCAATTTGTAGAATGCTATAAACAACATTAATATTGTATTTTTCTTTTGCAGGTTTTTAAACCACACATGATCATTTCCATTGTTTTTGAAGCCCTTGAGTTATACATACAAGAACTAACAAGTGTATTTTTTTAATTCATATTGTTATTATTTACACAAAATATTTTAATTTACTATCTGACATTTTCCACTGGGAATATTATATCCTTTTTCTTATTTTATATATATTTAAGAGTACGTATCTAATATATTTAGTTTTATTATTATTGTTTCTCTTGTGAATTGGCAGCATTATTCATGTTCAAATCCATATTTTGTTTGTTCAATTTATTTATTTCAAGACTGCATCATTTTTCTCGAGCACGTCGTGTTTTGTTTACATTCATGTGGCATTTATGTGTCTCTTACACAAAATAAAGCCTATTGCTTTATTTAGTATTTTCTATTGTACCTAATATTTACATTTATTTTAACTAAAATATACTAACAATTCATGTTTATTTTGATAAAGAAGTTTGTCTTTAAATGTAGGCAACCCATTATACTTATATTTATATGTTTTGAACTTATGCCTTAATTTTAAATAAACGATTTTTGAAATAAAATTAGTATTCTTTTTCAATAACTAAACTAATTCTTAATATTATTATTTCGAAGATGTGAAGGTCACAGCAATATGTTCATAAGAAGTTTTTTTCACAAAATGGATCCAAGAACAACCCCCTTAAATGCTTCGAGTCCCGGTATTTAGTCTCGGGATTTCATAAAAGAATTTTGGTGCCACGACCGCAGGGAAGTCCCAAAACGATATTTGTGGTATGTGAAATGCGTAAATAAATAGGAAAATCACCGGCGGTCGTCATACTGTGCGATTATTGAGAAACACGTTGAGATTTATATTATTCATTGAATCTTGAGTCGTGAATTTACCAGTGTTTGAGTTTAAGTGTTATTCTATTGAATTTTACATATTTGTATTTTTACATGTTATACTATTATATATCTTCTAATTGACAATGTCGATATCGCATGATCTATGATAATAAAGATTATCATTATTATGATAATTAGGATGCGGGATGCGAACACGAGATAACAAGTGGCTGGTGATCTATAAAATACAAAATACCTTATTATTTGTTCATTTTCTCTTCTGTAAGACTTGTTCTCTTTGAATTAAGTACATCCTTGTAGATAGAAAACGTCTCTTCTACATCGCAACTGGTTATATGTGCGTACTGGATATATTCTTTTATGTCAGCGTATTTAGCATACACAATTGCCGCATGTTTCAGCAAAGCTATGTGACGAACGAGCGATATTTTGGCATTCTGTAACGATATTTTACAGAGTTTGTAATACATTTCGAAATCACTGACAATTCATTTTCATATCAGAAAAAGTAATATAAACAACGTTCTAGATCTAAATAAATGATAACTAAAAATGTACGCGTTGCAGTTCACCATATGAATTAGTGCTATTCAGTAAGCGTGTTTTGTTTACATTATTTCTTTGCTCCGTTGTAACTTCGTCGTAGTTTAACTCGGTCATGTCCGCGCCCTAATGATAATATACGCTTTTAAACAGTAACTCATGACGTGTAATTGTTGACGATGGATAAGTATAACTTGAGTTAAAAAAATTGGTTGGGCTATTTCCATCGTTTGTGTAACTTTGATATTCCAACGTTTCGGCAGTCCTTCTACTGCCGTCATCAGGGTCCAAACTTGTCATTTTTGTATAACTACTTTACCACTCGACTAATTAAGAAACTATTAGCATCACTGAAATGCTTCAACGAAATGGTTACACCAAAAAAACGTTGTCGAAAGCCAAAGAGGTCCGGGCACCACAGGACACAACCCAAGAGCAACAAGAAAAAGTACATACCACGGTCATCCCGTACGTTAAAGGGCTCTCGGAAAAAATCAGAAGAATTGGCAACAACTACAAGATTAAAACGGCCATAAAAACAATAAACAACAATAGATCCGCTCTAACCAGAACAAAACCCGGCAACGAAGACCAGCAAACAAAGAATTGCATATACAAAATACCATGCGAGTGTGGACGATCATACATTGGAGAAACTAGCAGACCCCTAAGAGTCAGAATAAAAGAACACCAAAGAATGGTCAGCTTAGGGGAAACAGAAAAATCGCAGCTGGCGGAACATGCTTGGGAAGAAGATCACAACATTGCATGGAACGAGGCGACAATCCTGGCCAAACAAGAACACGGCCAAAAAAGAAAAATTACAGAAACAGCGTATGTGAAGATAACACCTGACACGATCAGTACGCCCAGCCTGGAGATCAAGAATATCTGGCTCCCTATGATGAGAGAATGTGTTAACCGAAGACCGGCAGCCACGAGACCGGAGACAGACTGACAACTAAAAATAATAACTACTACTACTAACTAACACGAGAAAAAAATAGCATATTGCGCATACACACTGAACCTATAAAAAAAGGTGTGGATTTGACATTTGTCAAATTATGTCAAATATTTTTAACGTCAAAATAATCTTTCCTTTTTTGCTAATAGTTTCTTAATTAGTCGAGTGGTAAAGTAGTTATACAAAAATGACAAGTTTGGACCCTGATGACGGCAGTAGAAGGACTGCCGAAACGTTGGAATATCAAAGTTCCACAAACGATGGAAATAGCCCAACCAACTTTTTTTAACTCAAGTTAAACTTTTAAACAGTGTCGTATGCTTAACTGTAACTAGCCTGTAGTATGTATTATACCGGCCATATCTCGGCAACTGTTTATCGTACAATCTGGCGGAAAAGATCTTGATAGTGAAATGGACCACGGAAATTTCAACAAAAATATTTTTAAGTTTCCAAAATGATCGCAAGGGGGCGAATTTCTCAAGATGAATTAAAAATTCTAAAATTTTTCATAAAATTCTAGATTAAGAGAGATTACAATTTATCCTTCTGGCTGACGTACACTTAACTCTTTATTGTGCCTTTTCAAAAATCCTTGTAACCAATAAATGCCTGATGATTTATTTTTTTCCCAACTTAATGGTACGCTTTTTGAATTAATTTTAGCCATTTCATAAGACAGCAGGCGCGTATCCTTCGCTGTTTTCCCATAGCACATTTTTGATCATTTAGTAACGTAATTAACTAATTCCTTTTCTTCCTTGTCACTGAAAACTAGGCGGTGCTTGTAATTGCTCTTTATTGATATTTGCTCATTAGGATTTGCCTTGTTTACTTCCTTTTTAACATATCTCTGTAATGTTTGAAACGACAGACCATTTTCTTTGGCTGCTTCCCGAAGTAATAATCTTACTCCGTTTTCCCCATTAAAAACTTGCAGAACAGCCCTTTTCATACTTTCTTCGGAAAATATGCCCTTTTGGCTCTTCCTTTTGCGAATTCTGGACATCTAGAGTTCATAAAATACATCAATTAAAAGTATTTATTGCTTACTGCCAGATGTGGGTCACCATAATACAGCGTTTCAAGGTGGCCCCGTAAAGATGTCTCATGGTTGCCCATTTACACGTTCTCGAAAACGTTTGATATCATTTGGTATAATATATTTTTTTTATAAATGTGTTACATCCAAAAGAAAGCTTATTGACCAACATTAAAATAGGTATGCATATCTTACCTTTATCCTTGAATTTCGCCTCCACACCAAGAATAGTAAGAAAGCGCGCGAAAAAGATTGAGTACAACAACACCCTCCTGCAACGCAAGCTCAACTGAGAGTAGTCTGACTCAGTGATGGTAACGCTGACTCTTACTAGATCGGTAGATTAAAGAATTTACAGCTTTTTTAGCAATATCTTCTTTTATTTATTATTTACAACAATATACAGGGTGATTTATGAGCTCACCGACAAACTTTGCCATATGAAAGCGCTTGTTATTTTAACAAAAAAATATTATTGGAACATATGTCCGATTTCAATTATTTAAGGGAATAAAAGACTGCAATTTTTTTTTAAATTTATTTCATAAACACTTACATATTTAAATAAATTGCTCAAATCTCAAAATCTTGTGAATAGTTAATTATATTAAGTGTTCAAAATGTCCTCCTCCCGCTTCAATGCATGCTTCACAACGACGAACTAAAGAGTTTTTCACCCGAACAAAAAGGTATGGTTCATTTCTAATTTGTGTAGCAGCATTTTGTATTCTCTGTAACAACTGTGGTCGTGTATTAATCTCCTCTTGATAAACAATTTGCTTCAGGTGTCGCCAAAAAAAGAAATCCAAAGGATTTAAGTCGGGTGATGGCGGAGGCCATGCAATTGGACCATTATTACCAATCCATCTGTTTCTAAAGTGCTGGTTTAACCACTCAACAACTACCCGTCCGCGATGTGGTGGAGCACGGTCCTGCTGGTACCACATAGTTGCAATAACGTTAAGAGGTGTATCTTCAAGAAAGTCAAAGATGTTGTTTAAAAAAATTCTATAAGTATTTGCGTTCAAACGTTCATCCAGAACATGCACAGGTAATAAGGTATCGTTTAAGTTCCGCCCCATACGTTGATATTGAATCTTTGATGAAAATTACGTTGCATAATCGCATGTGGATTTTGTAATGAACAAATATGATCATTATGGTAATTGTTTATTCCGTCTCGTGTAAAGCACGCTTCATCGGTCCACAGATCATTTGTAATGAAGTCATTATTTTGAGCATGTTGCTGCAATAACCAATTACAAAATGCTCGCCGTCACTGAGGATCTTCCATTTGTAAACCATGAAAATTTTGTCGATGGCAGGGATGAAGGACTTCACGGTTCAAAGTACGCCATACAAAGTTTTGACTTACATGCAGATTGTTTGCTATTTTTCTAGTACTAATTGAAGGATTGTCAGTTACAGCATCAATAACAGCTTCTTCCTGTTCCACATTAACTACATGTGGTCGAATAGCTTTAGCAGGAGCAGGATTACCTGTTTCTCGTAATCTACGGAAAGATTCCCCAAAAACTAAGAGATGCGGTAGATGACGAAATGGAAATCTCGCGTGCATTTCCATTGCAATAACCATACCCGAATATGATATCGGCATACTCTTCAGTACTGTAGGCGTACATTTGAAGAAGTAACAGAAAACAACGATTGAATACTTACATTAAATTGACACAGACTGACAATTGTGTTTGCACTTCTCTCTAAGTACACTTTGTTTTCTTATTAATAAATCATATGAATAGGCATATTTGGTCATTACAAAATCCACATGCGATTAGGCAACGTAATTTTCAACAAAGATTCAATATCAACGTATGGGGCGGAATCTTAAACGATACCTTATTACCTGTGCATGTTCTGGAAGAACGTTTGAACGCAAATACTTACAGAATTTTTTTAAACAACATCTTTGACTTTCTTGAAGATACACCTCTTAACGTTATTGCAACTATGTGGTACCAGCAGGACGGTGCTCCACCACATCGCGGACGGGTAGTTGTTGAGTGGTTAAACCAGCACTTTAGAAACATATGGATTGGTAATAATGGTCCAATTGCATGGCCCCCGCCATCACCAGGCTTAAATCCTTTGGATTTCTTTTTTTGGGTATACCTGAAGCAAATTGTTTATCAAGAGGAGATTAATACACGACCACAGTTGTTACAGAGAATACCAAATGCTGCTACACAAATTAGAAATGAACGATACCTTTTTGTTCGGGTGAAAAACTCTTTAGTTCGTTTAGTTTATGAAATAAATTTAAAAAAAAGAATTTGCAGTCTTTTATTTCCTTAAATAATTGAAATCGGACATATGTTCCAATAATGTTTTTTGTTAAAATAACAAGCGCTTTCATATGGCAAAGTTTGACGGTGAGCTCATAAATCACCCTGTATAAGGAACAAATATATAAGGAACATACATACATTAAATAGAATATAAAATTTGAAAACAAATTTTTTAAAAAAATCTCATTTTACAAAAAATTACTCCTTTTCGCCATCTTCATAGAGTGTATGCTTAGCCATTCGCAAAGTTAGTTTTTTTTTTCAATTGGAAAATCAAAGCAATTTTTATTTACAATGTATTGCTTAGCAAGAATTAACCCGTTGATTGTATCCGTTCTTGTTTCTCTGATTAGTTTTTAAATTATTGACCGTAGGAAAACTTCTTTCAACATTGGCCGAAGAATGCGGCAAACAAAGTAAATTAAAAACAAATTTTGTAAGGCAATAAAATGTACGTGTTCCGTCGCCGAATGTCGTCGTTTCTACTTTTTGCCAAAATAATTCCACATTATCAGAAAAAGAGTTAATTGCCTTAGTATTTCTTAAAATACGCCATTCATTGTCCAAAGTCTGAAGGTCGGAATTGTATAAAAAATCCGAGAAAATAAGTGCCATGTCGGTAATACATTGAATTGATATTCAATGTATTACCGACATGGCACTTATTGATTTTACAACTACTGGATCTAAAAACTGAAATTTTTCCAAAGCATTATTCTTTAAAGAAAACCGTTTAATTTTATTTGATCACATCCTTCTATATAAAAATCCAAGCATCTTAGTCTAAAAAAGGATAATTGTTCTTTGGTAAGTGACGTGCTGGATATTGTTTGTATCACTATCGCGCCAAAATACATATCCTCAATCTGCAGGTAATGTCTAAAATCTACGCCTGCCACTGAAATACCTTGAAGGTAATCCCTTTTTATGAAACAGTCGAATGACGTTTTTATAATAGTAAGTATGTTTTTATATAGACAATGTATTTTAGGGTGTTCATATTGCATTTCCTTATTCAAGTTATTAAAAAAGAGTAGAACAAATTCTAAAAATATAACTGTAGAGGTCAACGCTATGTACGGATAACCATCGGGTTCGACATGGGCGTAAAATTTTATGGATTTTGTATTACAAAATACTTGGAACTTGGTATATTCGCTAATTCGTTTGGGACTATGAGCAAGGTAATTATAGATATCTCTTGTGAGCTTCTCTATATACGGAGGTAGCTTTTCACATGCATATGAAGCGCACAAATGGAAGGAGTGACATATACATTTCATTGCAAGAAGCTTTGGAATGTCATTTTGCAATAAAGTCATTACTGAGCGATGCTGTCCTGCCATAACATTTGCCCCATCAGATGCAAAACCGACCAGATTTCTTTTATACGGAATTTCGTGTTTTTCAAAAAAAGTGACAATATGGTTATATATACTATTTGCGTCGGCTGCTTTAATTTCAATTAAAGCTGAAAAATTATCACAAATAGTGTTACTGATATTTATTCTTACGCATATACAAAGATGTTTAATATTGCTCGTATGAGTCGACTCATCAACAAAAAGGGAAAATTTGTTCGTCCAAAGATGATCACATAATACTTGCATATTTTCGTATCCCAGTACATTTTTAACTATTGCAGTGGTTTTCCTTCTTGCACAGGCTAGTCTTCGGGCAATTTTTGAATCATGGCATACTGCGGCAACGACCTTGGTCAAGTGATCCATAGTAGTAAGTGGTAAATTATGTTCGGCGATGAAAGCAGATAGACGTATTTCTCCTATAATATGTACATAAAAAAATGAAAAATAAAGTTATGTTTAAATAAAGTAATTACCCTTTTTAACTTCTTCCTCTAATATAGAAGGAGCAGCAGTTGCAAAGGCTTCTAATGTGGGTTGTTTCGAAATCGCTTTTAGTTTTGTTTGATGAGTAGTTGAATTATTATGCTTCATGAGGGCATCCTTTCCACTAGTTATATTTATATTTTTGTCGCATGAACTGCATTTTGCGTACTGAAACCCCTTTTCACTTTTTTTAACCAGCCTTTAAAAGCATCTATCGTTTCCCACTCTTTTTTATAAGTTTGGTTGTATTTCCTTTTTTTAATAACGCCGGAGCTACTACCTTCATTGCTACTATCACTATCACTTATTTTTGTTAGTTAATTAATAAGAGAGCACGACTAAATTTCTACATTCAATGTACTAAAATAAAAATGAAGGAATAGGAAGTTGTACGTATATATAGTGTTTGCTCGGTGATTTCCCTCTATACATGTATTTAGCTGAATACCCTTATTTTGAAGTGAATTCAATAAATAACAACGAATAGGAAGTTAAACGTATACACTATGTTTGGTCAATGATGTCGTCAAATAGGACTTTGAGGTGACATACTTCACAATTATTACAAAGTAATGGAAAAAAAAATTATATAAATGTTTGCAATTAACGCCGGAAAAAATATATTGAAAAGTGCAGTCAATATTTTTGAGATGGACAGTATTGAATGATTGAATGAACCTGACCTAGCTATGCGTCTGTTTGTTTGGATTTCGACCGAGTATTGCATTTATCACATGTCATAAATTAGACATAAGTACCTGCCTGGCGCCACAACATCTGGGTTTTTGTTTACATTTTCAAATCTGTGTTTGTAGTATTGTCACCTTTGTAGGTCAGTCGCTTGTGCTGTGGTATGTGAATAACATTAAGTAAATAATTTGGTTTTCTGTTGATTATACATAGTTGCTAATTAGTGTTATGGCGTTTAATAACAATGAATTAGTGGACATGATACTTATTTATGGCGAAAGCCAACAAAATTGTGCACTTTCACGAAGGAGATATGCGGATATGTTTCCAACTCGGCGGATACCGACGCCTGCAACTTTTGTGCGTGTTGTGCAACGTCTACGCGATACCGGACAATTACAACCCACACGCAGAGAAGGGCCCGGCAGAAATGCTATTACAGTGAATACAGAAGATGACATACTAGAGTCCATTGAAAACGATCCAACTTTAAGTACTAGACAGCTAGCTCGACAATTCAATGTATCTAATTATGTTGTCTGGAGAACCTTACGCGAAAATCAGCTGCACCCGTATCATTACCGACGAGTACAGGCACTCTCTCCAGAAGATTATCCCGCTCGAATTGCGTTTTGTCAATGGATACTACGGCAACATTTACAAAATGCCGATTTTCTAAGTGGGATTTTATTTTCGGACGAAGCGAGCTTCACTCGCAATGGTGTTTTTAATTTCCATAATAGTCATGAGTGGGCCACGGAAAATCCCCATCTGATACGCCGTTCTCACCACCAACATCGATTCTCTGTGAATGTATGGGTGGGAATACTTAATAATACCATCGTCGGCCCATTCTTTTTACCACCTAGACTGAATGGGCACGTGTACCTTAACTTCCTGAACAACATTCTACCAGAATTATTGGAAGATGTCCCTCTTAATGTTCGAGCTAGGATGTGGTATCAACACGACGGCGCACCAGCTCATTTTGTGCGCGCCGTACGCGAACAATTAAATAGAACATTTACCAATCGTTGGATAGGACGTGGTGGACCGGTGCCTTGGCCACCTCGGTCCCCTGATTTAAATCCCGTAGATTTCTACTTTTGGGGTCATTTAAAACAATTAGTTTATCACACCGAAGTTGATACCCTTGACGCACTCCGTCACCGTATAAGTGTAGAAACAGATCGTAGCCGCGAACGCAATCTGTTACAGGCAGTGCGTGATTCACTTTTACGACGGGCGCGTTTATGTATTGAAGTGGATGGTGCGAACTTTGAACACTTACTATGATGTTCATCCTACAAACGTCGCGCATATTTACAAAAAAAACAAAGATTTAAAAAAAAAAATTCAATGGATTTCGCAGTAATTAACGTAAGTGTACATATTTTTATTATAACTTCTATCAATGACAAAACACACTGTATGTATCCGCATGTGTCAAATTTCATTAGCTATAGGGATTCAATGTTTGCGTGCGATCTATACGTATACATATAATACGTTGCAACATGGTGCCCCTACTATCCGTCACCAGTGCCGGCAACAACCGACGCGACATCGAGTTTCTCCGATCCCCATTC
This sequence comes from Amphimallon solstitiale, assembly GCA_963170755.1. Lineage (NCBI taxonomy): Eukaryota > Metazoa > Arthropoda > Insecta > Coleoptera > Scarabaeidae > Amphimallon > Amphimallon solstitiale. The sequence goes on along the minus strand of OY720685.1, from coordinate 42,087,628 downwards.
TCACAGTACTCACCACCGAGGTTTTACATTCACTGTTTAGCTGCGAATACGTTCTAAGTAGTATTCTAAAACCCAAGAAATATTTCCGGAGGACCATTTTCGAAGAATGGAGTTTTGTGAATCCGTTACGAATAAAATACATCGAGACGACAATTTCGTTAGAAGTATTTGCTTCACCGATGAGTCAACTTTTCCATTGCACGGAAAACACAATCCCTCTGTTCTTCGATATTGGGCTACGGAAAATGAACACCGGCATTTTGCAAACCGCACCCAATACCCTCAAAAAGTAAACGTTTGGGCAGGTATTTCAGGTGATCATTTGATAGGACCGTTTTTTATTGATGGTATATTAAATGCTGACACGTACCTCGAATTATTGCAAAATCAAATACTTCCCGCCAATCAAAACACTGGAATAAATCAGGAAATCGTTTGGTTTCAACATGATGGCTGTCCAGCGCATAATGCAGTCAGGGTAAAGGAATTTCTAGGGAATACTTTCCCTGGCCGTCTTATTACTGGAACGGGAAACATCAAATGGCCTCCGCGATCGCTTGATCTCGCTCCAATGATTTTTTTTGGTGGGGATATTTAAAAAATATTGTTTATACCCATGAAGCTGGTAGAGCAGAAAACATAGTTGCCTTGAGAGAAAAAATAATTGAGGATGCTAATTCAGTAACTGCTCATATGTTAGAAAACGTAAGAGTAAATTTCTACGACCGCCTAGGGCAATGTCTTGCTGTGCAGGGAGGGATTTTTGAGCCCCTTGTGTGGTATATTATTATTTTCAGAATCATTTTTTATTTATTTTAATAGGGTTATTTTTTATTTTATTATGGTTATTTTTTAATTTTATTAGAATTACGGTTTTGTTTGTATCATGCAGCGTGAACGCAGCTTAATAATTCTCTACATTTACTGAAAAGAGAAAGAAAAACAAATCCTTGCAACTCGTAAATATTATTTCTGAACGGATTACAAACATCCAAGCCGCTGGTCGAATAGGTACTGCACGCTAACTTCTATTTAAGTGCATGCATCGGTCGTGCTGGCCTTGGAAAGGAATGAAGGGGTACTGTACTATGTTGCCACGTACTGTATGGATTAATCGCCTATGGCTAATGAAAATTGACACGTGCTGTATATAGTTTTGGCTGGTGGTTTTCCTATAAAACCATCGGTGAATACCCTTATATTGAAATGAATTTAATGAATGACAATTGCTATCTATCTATTTTGAAGGGTAAACTTCTGTAGGCGCGTTGCGCTGATTGTAGGCAGTAAACAAGACTGACCTGCAACGCTCGGATATGTAACTCTCGGATATGTGTAACGCTTGTTCGGGTAAAGTCAGCTAAGGGAACAAGATAAATATATCATATAGAGGTATTTAATTTCAATTAAATTGAAATTTAAATGAATAAATAAATTCATGTCCCCGAGCAGATCCGAACGGGTATGACCAATGTATGACGTCGGCACGTTGCATCAGACCAACGCGGGACACGTAATCGATTATTCCTATCGTGTATTTATACATATACATACGTCACTCCTATACTCGTTCGACGACCGTTACATGGGAGAGCATGACGCATCAGTCGTATAATACGTTACTGAATATTATACGCGTGTGTACATGTGTAAATGTAATAAATGTGCGAATACGTTACTGAATATTATACGCGCGTTACGGTACCAGAATACGCAGAAATACTAATAGAAGTAAACGACACCCGTGCGATGTGATAGTGAAATATTCAGAAAGACAATTACTAGAAAACAACGCGAGCAGATGCAGATTTTCACGCTACTCTTCGAGGAAATGCGCCTATCGCCTGGGAACACTGATATGTAGTTTTAAGATGTTATAAATATATGTAAACTTAATGTATTTAGTCAATTAGTTTCTTGTACTAGAATTGTCAAGTGCTACTTCAATAAAAAGAATTGTTAAATAAACTCTTTAATTTTCTTTTTAAAAACATAAGTTTCAATTACAAACTTATATTTCGCGTGTATTTCGTATTATTAACCTCGCCTTGATGAAGTTTACACTTCTGCTGTGTGGTTTTAATCACACCCATTTTCTTGTTTATTTCCTTTTCTTTCTTTATTATCAGTTTTAGGTAAATAAATTCTTTCTTAGAGTAAGACAAGGAACAAGAGAAACAGTTTTTCGTTAAAAATACTAATTTTAGTAAAAATAGTAACACCCAAAGTTACTGCCTATCTGTTTATAGGTAGCTAACATCCGTCAGATTGGTTATTCTCATTTATTTATTTGTTGTGCAGATTAGCCATTTAAGAATTGAAATATTTCGGTAGAATTCCATAGCACTTCGGTAGATCGGTAGATTATACCTAAATTCGGTAGAGCTACCGAAAAATCGGTAGGGTTACCATCACTGAGTCTGACGGCGTAATAAATTCTATTTGTAAATCAGCACATGGGGTGTAAGTTTACCACACGACTAATAGATGGCTGTACCCTACCTTACCAGAAATATTACAATGTCTCATGGTGGCGCACCTTACCCTATGTCTGTGTATGTTTCACCAGTGAGACGAATAGCAAAAGCTATAATTATTGTACGTGTATTGACAAATAATGTATCTCAAACACATGCATATATACATATATGTACGTTCTACGTATAAAGGTATATATGTAAGTCACAGTAATAATGTATATGTTTATACATAAATAAAGTCTATCTATCTATCTATCTAGTACCTTATCGTGTTACCAAATTTTCCTTTACAATAAGACCAATATCTTCTAGAATAAACAATGTGGAATTTTTTAGATATTTTTTCCGTGTTCCTTTATCCCTACTTCAAACCGTAGTTTTTGGGACACGTTGTATAAACTGTAATGATACAGCCTATTTATGAAAATTAATATTATAATTTTACTCTATTGAATAATTTAATTAATCATACTTTTATTAATATTTTTAAGCATATTCAAAATCAATGAATACATTACTGTAATGTTAATTCATATACAGTGAGCTCAAAAAGGTTGGAATAAATTCATTTAAAATTCAACCTTTAATTTTTTTAAAAAACACTGGGACCCGTCAATTTTTATTTTTAGATGGGCATTTTTTAAACTAATTTTTGTTTATACAGGGTGACTCAAAAAAAAGATTTCATGTGACACTTCAATTTTTTTTAATTGAAACACCCATTTTTTATTTTATTTTCGAAATATACGTAATTTCAATTACATTTCATGTATTATAACCTAAGTCTAAGTTAAGTTAGCTTATTTCTTTTCATTTAAACTGTACATATTAGGAGTTAAACATAATCAAATTTACTGAAACTGTAAACATTTAAACATTAATACCATTTTTATCTGTTACCTAGGTTATTTAACATTGACGTTGGTTCATTCCCTGTCATTTAAACATTTGTATAAAAGTTCTAATAAAAGTAGTTTTTTTTAACTGTAAAATGGCACGAGTAAATGAAAGGGAGCGCATAGAAATACTAATGATGATTGGCTATGGAGATAGGATGCGTACCCAACTGGAAGTTTCCGAACTGTTCAACAATAAATACCCGAACAGAGCGCCTATATCTCAATCAACTATTAGTAAAATTGAAAAAAAATATAGGGATTTGGGGCATGTGAGAGGTAATTATGTAAAAGGCCGGCCCACTATCTCAGAAGATGTGCAATTGAATGTGCTATTATCCGTTGAAGAGAGCAACCATAAAGTTAGTCGCGCTATTGCTGACGAGAACAAAATTAGTCAAGGATCTGTATTAAACTATTTACATAAAAATAAATGGCATCCTTATAAAGTTCAGTTAGTTCATGAACTAAATGAGGACGATCCAGATAGAAGAATGCAATTTTGTGAAATAATGATGGAGAGATGTATTGATGATCCTCAATGTTCACGAAGAATTGTGTTCTCAGATGAAGCAACGTTTTGCCTAAACGGAACCGTGAATAGGCAAAATTTCCGTTATTGGGCTACAGAAAACCCGCATTGGATTATGGAGTGTCACACACAATACCCCCAAAAAGTAAATGTTTGGGCTGGGATTATTGGAAACAGAATTTTGGGTCCCTTCTTCTTTGACGGCACTTTGACTGGAGAAAGATATCTAGAATTTCTAGAATTCGATTTGATACCTCCGCTTGCTGTAGTGTATCCAAATCCAGAAAATCCTGACATTCCCAAAGATAGCTTATGGTATCAACAGGATGGAGCACCAGCCCATTTTACTCGCCCGGTGCGTGAATATTTAGATAGTGTTTTTCCTGGAAGGTGGATTGGTCGACGGGGCCCAATACAATGGCCAGCCAGATCCCCTGATTTGGCCCCGTTAGACTATTATCTGTGGGGCTTCCTAAAATCTAAAGTGTATATCAACAGACCGAACAATATTGACGAACTTAAATCCCGAATAACACAAGAAATGAGACTGATAGAACCTCAAATAGTGCACAATGCTTTGCAAGAATTCGAAGATTGCCTCGGATATTGCCAGGATGTTGGTGGTGGCCAATTTCAACATTTATTAAATTAATATTTCACAATTTAATTACGAATCATTGAGACATTTATTATTTAGAATTAAATAATTTTTTTTTAAATTACATTGATTATTTTAGAAAAGAACTTAACTTAGACTTAGGTTATAATACATGAAATGTGATCAAAATTTTACGTAGAATCCGAAAATAAAATAAAAAATGGGTGTTTCAATTAAAAAAAATTGAAGCGTCAAATGAAATCTTTTTTTTTGAGTCACCCTGTATAAACAAAAATTAGTTTAAAAAATGCCCATCTAAAAATAAAAATTGACGGGTCCCAGTGTTTTTAAAAAAAATTAAAGGTTGAATTTTAAATGAATTTATTCCAACCTTTTTGAGCTCACTGTATAGTCATAAGTTTTATTATGTATTTATGTATAAGTATAGTGGCGTCTAAACTTCTGACTCGATTATTTGTGCGTGAAAAAGCATCAGGATGGCCCGGACTATTTAGAGAGCGGGGAATTTCAGGCGTCCACTTATAAAAAGCAAGAATACGTGATGAGAAGTATGAGTCGAAAGTTTCACTTTGTGTCGAAAGGCGAACTCCTGCAGCGGGTCTGCAACAGCCATAAGTGTTGTTGTTAATTATAATTTAAATGAAGACTCCTGTAGTGGGCTGCAACAGCCATAAGTGTTGTTGTTAATTATAATTTAAATAAAGACTCCTGTAGCGGATCTGCAACAGCCATAAGTGTTGTTGTTAATTATAATTTAAATAAAGACTCCTGTAGTGGGTCTGTAACAGCCATAAGTGTTGTTGTTAGTTATAATTTAAATAAGGACTCCTGTAGTGGGTCTACAACAGCCATAAGTGTTGTTGTTAATTATAATTTAAATAAAGACTCCTGTAGTGGGTCGGCAACCGCCAGAAGTGTTGTTGTTAATTATAATTTAAATAAAGACTCCTGTAGTGGGCTGCAACAGCCATAAGTGTTGTTGTTAATTATAATTTAAATAAAGACTCCTGTAGCGGATCTGCAACAGCCATAAGTGTTGTTGTTAATTATAATTTAAATAAAGACTCCTGTAGTGGGTCTGTAACAGCCATAAGTGTTGTTGTTAGTTATAATTTAAATAAAGACTCCTGTAATGGGTCTACAACAGCCATAAGTGTTGTTGTTAATTATAATTAAAATAAAGACTCCTGTAGTGGGTCGGCAACAGCCAGAAGTGTTGTTGTTAATTATAATTTAAATAAAGACTCCTGTAGTGGGTCTGCAACAGCCATAAGTGTTGTTGTTATTATAATTTAAATAAAGACTCCTGTAGTGGGTCTGCAACACCCAGAAGTGTTGTTGTTATTATAATTTAAATAAAGCCTCCTGTAGTGGGTCTGCAACAGCCAGAAGTGTTGTTGTTAATTGTAATTTAAATAAAACATCAGTTGAATAAAAGTATTGTTACAAGTAAAAACTTGTAAAATTAACCGCATATTGCATATACATATTAAATGTGCAAAGTGTTATATCTTTTGTGATAAAGATACTGTGCTACAATTGGCAGAGTAGGCCGATTCTTCACGTCTTGTTCGTTATTCAGCTGGAAAGCACAGCGTAGAAGAAAGAAGACAGAAAAAAGCTTTAATATAAGGTATTATTTAAATGATAAAAATAATTGTATGTAAATTTATTCAGAAATAAAGAATTAAACGTTACAAATCATTTTCAAATAGAGACGTAATAAGTAAATATATTTGCTAAATAACCATCGTCTCAGTAATATAAAGTGTAATGTAATTCAATACGTCTCAGCCTTGTGTTGTATGTATACCGTATGTGTCAATTTTCATTAGGTATAGGGATTCAATTTTACATGCGATTTATACATATACAAGTAATATGTGGCAACGTGCCACCCCACAGCGTCCGTCACCAATCCCGGGAACAATCGACATCAAAACGACTTTCTCCGATCTTCCCACTTCTCCCGACCAGATTTTACATTCAATGTTAGCTGCGAATACGTTGCGATCTAATCTGCAATGCCGTCTTATTACTGGAACGGGAAACAACAAATGGCCGCCGCGATCTCCTGATCTAGTAATTTATTATTATTTTCAGAATCCTTTTTTATTTACCTTATTTTCAATTTTATTGGAATTACGCTTTTGTTTGTGTCATGCAGCGTGAACGCAGCTTAATAATTCTCTGCATCTACTAAAAGGAAAAAGAAAAACAAATCCTTGTAACTCGAAAATATTTCTGAACGCATTACAAACATCCAACCCGCTGGTCGAAGAGTTACTGCTAACCACGCTAACTTGTATTTACTTACGAGCATGCATCGGTCGCACTGACATTGGAAAGGAAAGAAGGGGTATACTATGTTGCCACATACTGTATGGATTAATCGCCTATGGCTAATGAAAATTGACACGTGCTGTATAATCATACATTGATCTAATAGTCGAAGTTGTTATTTTTTTTGCTGAGTTGTCTCTTTAGTATAAAGAATGTTACATGAAAATATTATTCAAAGTTTCCATTATAAAGGTATTTAACCAATCTATTATTTTGTTTCTTTGTTGTATAAAAGTAGTAGTTTAAATTATAAAATGGATTTTTATTTTATTAACACCAAATAATGTTTAGGAACCTTTTTATTTAATCATCTCTTATTAATCTGACTGGCCCTCGAGAATCCGATCTGAGTTTAGCTGGCAAAACAATCAATTTTATTTTATTTTAGAATTTTATATTATTTTTTAAATTCAATTTTAAAGGTTCTATTTCATATGGAATTAAATTTATTCATTTTTTTGTAAATTAAACAATCCGTTTGTTATCTCCCCAAACCTTTAAATTAACCACATTATATTTTTCAGATCTTAAAAGTAAATTTGCCAATTGGGATGACGGCATAGGAAAATCTGTTGTCTACATGTCTGCAGTTGGAGTAGTTTTATTTATGATTTTACTACTGTACGACTATAAAATCTTTGACAGAGTAATATACGCATTCAAAAGTCAAAAACAAACTACTCCTAAAACTAAAGGAACGGAGAACGATCATCTTCTACAAGAAGAAACGGAGGACGATGATGTTCGAGAAGAAAGGTACAACATTCGAGTTGGTAAAATATCACAAAAAAAATATAATGTGCTATTGAAAGACGTGACGAAGTATTATGGAAAATTTTTGGCTGTTAATCAAATATGCTTAGGCGTAAGAGAATACGAATGCTTTGGTTTGCTGGGAGTTAACGGCGCCGGAAAGACAACAACGTTCAAGATGATGACAGGTGATGAAAAAATCTCATACGGTGATGGTTGGATTAATGGTATGAATTTAAGGACAAACATGCGAGAAGTACACAAACATATTGGATATTGTCCACAATTTGATGCACTATTAGATAACTTAACAGGAAAAGAAACCTTAATAATGTACTGCCTTTTGCGTGGAATTCGGTTACAAGAAAGTCTTCGGGTTGCCGAAAAATTAGCAAAGCAATTCGACATTCATCAGCATTACAATAAGAAAGTTAAGAACTACAGCGGAGGTAATAAAAGAAAGTTAAGTGCAGCTCTAGCGTTAATTGGAGACCCACCAATTATATTTTTGGATGAACCAACAGCAGGTAAGAACACATATTACAACATATTTACTTAACTGAGAAGCAATGTCAAATAATAAAGTTCATTTAGAATACTGCTATTTACATACACTTACGTGTGTTCGTATATGATTGAGATGAGAACCATAGGCAACCAATTATACAGATTGGTACTTGCCAAAAAAAAATCCTAAATATGATTATACTCTGTAAAATATTTGTTTGGATTAAAAAGTAGGTAAACTACATAAAAACTTTATTAAAAATGGAATACTAACACAATTATAATAATTAGAACATTCACAATAAATGTTGAAAGTGTCCCACTTTTTCTATGCATATGTTAATTCTTCTTTTGATATTTTCGAAGACTCTTTGTAGTTCTTCTACCGTAATTTGTTGGATTTCATGTCTAATTGCTTCTTGAAGTTCTTCCTGATTATGGTGTCTGTTCTTAAAACGCTATTTTTTATTCGACCAAACAAATGAAAATGAAGCGGTGTAAGATCAGGGGATTGTTTCTCTTGCTGTATGTGCTGGAAGCAACCATTATTTAATTCATCATCATGAAGTTGTGTTAAAAATTCTTGTACAATAGTGGGCCTGTATCTTTCTGCTGTAACAGTTTCATGAAAAAATACAGATCCTATTATTCGTCTTCGAGAAATAGCAACCCACACTCCTACTTTCTGTGGGTGTAACGGGGTTTCAATAAAATTATGGGGATTCTCAGCGGCCCAAATTCGCATGAAACTAGGCGTCATCGGTCTAAAATGTTAAATCAAGTAGATTATTATTACGTGCCAAATTTTCATTAAACCATTCACAATATCTTATGCGATTCGCATAATCAGGTGGCAATAATTGTTGAACAACATTTATTTTGTAAGGGTGGAAGTGAAGTTTCTTCTTAACAGCTTTATGGACAGTAAAATTATCACAATTACAATAAATAAACATATTATAGTAAATGCTTAATACCTGTCTTAGCTGATAGTTTTCTTAATGATTTTTTTGGACTAATTGTCATACGTTGCTCAATATCATCAATTACTGGTTGTGTTATTTCTGTTGGTCTTCCAGAAGTCTTCCATTTACAAATGCAAATTTTGGCTTGAAATCGCTTAGTAATATTGTTTTTATGAATCAAAAAATTATGACGATTACAATCTATATCGGTTCCACTGCGATAGTGGGCCATTAAAATGAAAACATCTTCCACAGAAGTGAACACCATTTTAAAACTGAAAAGTAAACGTATAATGTTGTATATATACAATATATACAATAAAATTATAGCTCTACAGGTACTCAAATTACGCAATATAACAAGAGAAACGGGAATAACGAATAAAAAGTCAAAATATAAAGTTTAACAGAAAATGAACACAATAGACGTAAGCCGCATGACATAAAGATATGGCGATTTATTTTTTTACCAACTTAAATTTTAAGTTTTGGGCGGTTAATTTGAATTTCAAAAAAAAATTGCGAAGCAATAAGAACACGAAACAATGGCAATTAAAAATGCAGACGTACATTGATAACTGAAGAAACACACGTGATGAATAGATGGAAAGAATACTTTGAAAGTCTATTAAACTCATTAAGAATAATCGAGGAAAACAGCAAAATAAATAATAATAAACCCTATAACAGAGACGTATGACGAAGCCATAGATAAAGAAGAATTGAAAGAAGGAATCTGGAATTTAAGAAATGGAAAAACTCCAGGGCACGACAAAATATCAGCAGAGATGTTTAAGAATATTGGGGATATTAGGGATTGGACGATTAGTGTTATAATCAGTGGCGGCCCGTGGTTTTTTGGGACGGGAGGGCACCGGGGGGACTGAGTGTTTAATATCAAAAATTAAATACAAACAAAAAGATAAACTCAATATGTTATTTAATTAACTTGTTTGAAAATAAAATCCATTCGCCGTTCCTTACGATTAGCAAAATGATTAATAACTAATTCATTGAAGTTTGGTGTTGATGTCAGTAATTGTTTTTCAATGGAATACATTGCTAAGGCACATAGTCTGCTTTCCCGCATGGTATTTCTAGAAAATGCTTTTATTCTCTTCAAAGTAGTAAAACACCGTTCACTTGATTTTTTCTATTTTGGTTATTAAAAGTTCAAAAAAGCTTAAAATGACAGACGTTTCGTTCGAACATTATAAATATTTGAATATAGGCGGTGTTATATGTAATTATGATTAAAACGTCTATGGAAACTGTAACTTCGTACGTGTTCGGACGTCTTCGGAATGCCAGTGGTGGCCTTGCTTTGACTTCGGCCAACTTCATATGGGTTCGGAATATTGGTGAAGGCCTTGCCTTGTCTTCGGTCAACTTCGTTTGGTGTTCGGACGTCTTCGGAATGTCAGTAGTGGCTTTGCTTTGGCTTCGGCCAACTTCGTATGAGTTTGGACGTCATCGGAATGTCGGGGAAGGCCTTTCCTTGACTTCGGCAAACTTCGTTTGTGTTCGGACGTCTTCGCAATGTCAGTGGTGGTCTTGCTTTGACTTCGGCCAACTTCGTATGGGTTCGGCCGTCTTCGGAATGTAGATGAAGGTCTTGCCTTGTCTTCGGCCAACTTCGTATGGGTTCGGACGTTTTCGGAATATCGGTGAAGGCCTTGCCTTGTCTTTGGCTAACTTCGTTTGTGTTCGGACGTCTTCGGAATGTCAGTAGTAAAGGGCGGTGTTATAAAAACTTATCATCCAACTCTGCTTAACAATTTATATTGTTAATTAGTAAATAAGATAATTTGCTTCCATATTTTTTATGTTACCAACGTCAAAACAACAAAATTAGCGTGCGATAAAGAAATACTTTTGCAACCAAAACGGGTGTCGTAAAGTGAACTTTATAGCACCGAAATAGAAAATAGTTATTTACGAACCAAGTGCGTGAAATCATATTTTGCGAATGAGTGACCAGTTTATGGACACGAATTCGCGAATTGTTTCACGCACGAAGTTTGTACAATATTTTTTGTATGAGAACTATAATAATAATATATATATACGTTATCGTTTATGACACACTACTAATCTCCTGATATTAATTAGAGTTGGCAGTATTGATTATTTGAAGTGACATTTAATTTAAAATTATCAAAGTCAAAAAATTCCATACAAAATAAAAACCTCACCAACAACATGAATTCTGATAATGAAATGCAATGTACACCGCCTGAAATTCGCGAAGCTGCCAATATTGCAGTGGATAATTTATTACCCATAAAATCAAAAAACGTATACAAAAACACATACTAAATTCGTAACTTGGGCTAGATCTAAAAATATACAAAAATACTCCGAAAATTGTTTATTAATTTATTTTCAAAATTTACAATCAAATAAATCATTATTGTCCACTTATTCTATGTTAAAATCATGCTTAATAATATATGATGATACGGATATATCTAAATATGCAAAACTCATAGCGTATTTGAAAATACGCTATGAGTTTAGCATATTTAGATATATCCGATATCAGATAACGAAGCAACATCAGCCTAAAAAATCAGCAGTATAAACTGTATAACAAATTACTAAATTTATTGTTGAAGCACCAAATTCTTTGTTCCTACTAATGAAGGTAAAGTCATTTCCGTATATTTAAATTCCATACAACACTATATGTATTTATAGGCTGTATTAATATTGGGTATTTCTGGAGCGTGTCGACGTGAAGAACTTTGCAAAATGTCATTGCGAGACATAGAATTTAAATCGAATTTAATTATCGTAACAATTCCAGAAACTAAAACAGGTAACAGCCGTACATTTGCAATCATTAAGCCCGAATGGATTGCATTAATTCGGCAATATGCAAATTTAAGACCGGACAGCCAGCAGCGATTCTTTTTAACATATCGCAAGGGCAAGTGTGTTTGTTCACCTGTTGGTCTTAATACAATTGGTAAAATTCCAATGCGAATAGCTGAGTACCTTAAGCTTGATAGCGCAAGTAACTTCACAGGTCACTGTTTCCGAAGGAGTTCAGCGACATTGTTGGCAAACCAAGGAGGTGACTTGCTTTCAATTAACAGACATGGTGAATGGAAATCATCTACGGTTGCAGAAGGATATATCAAAAATTCTCTGCATAGTAGAATTCAATTGGCTTAAACAATGACCCCGTTAAAGATATCGACTCCGCCTGCAACTTGTTCGATATCTGAAATACAAGATATATGTAATAATACAATCAACGTTACTCTACCTTCGCAATCAAGATCAACTCAAACAAGCCAGTTAATCCCTGGGGTATCAATCTCTGGTTGTCAAAATTGCCCAATCAAAATTTTTAATAATTGTTCCGTTTCAATTTCTGAAAAGAATGAATAATGGTAATTTATATAATATTTGTTGCTGTTCTGGCATTGAATTACATACCTTCCAAATATAACAATTTCTATTTCATTTCCTTTTATTTTCATAGAAAAACAACGAACTGGGTAGCATATGATTAAGGTTAGGGATTTATGATTTTAAAATGTCACTAAATTAATCAAGTTCTAGGAAGTACCAACTTTACTTTTACGCACTCGTGTTTAAAGTGACTTTTTACGCACGCAAATCGAATCGTGAAATGACAGGTTTTGATAAGCGAGTACAAAAAAGCATTTTGCACATTACACCCACACAACCAGTCTGATAAACTGAACTGAATTTTCTCGTCACGGTTTTATTAGTTTTCGAATTGTGATCTAGTTTAATCAATAAATCTGGTCTAGAGAGACCTAGATTTTTTAATTCTATCTTAATGTCATAGCTCAGTGTGTTATTTTCTATCATTTCGATTATGTTACTAACGCAATTCATAGTTGCATTTGCACCGATAGAAATTACAACATACACTCGCCGTTGTGTATTATATACTGGACCGCCACCCGGACCCGGCACCATAGAGTAGTGCCCCGCCGCCTACATATATACGTGCGCTACCCGCGCCAGTTTCATCGCTTGATTTCTAATACAGACGGGGCTGGACGGGGCCGTCGCGCGAGATGCCCCGGAGCCTACGTCAGACTGCGATTTTTAAACGCGCTGAAAACATATTATTTGTTATCAAACAAATCAGAAAAATTACATACAAATTAGGTATTTATAATTAATTTATCTGTTAAAAGAAATTTTGGGGGGGGGCAGTGCCCCGTTGCCCTCCCTGCAGCCACTGGTTATAATACCAATTTATAAGCACGGAGACAAAAAAGATTGCAACAATTACAGAGGGATAACTATTTTAAATACAGCGGTAAAAGTATATGAACAGATTTTGGAAAGTAAACTTAGAAAAATGGCGGAACCAACACTTAATAAGTCACAAAGTGGGTTTAGAAAAAAGTCCCAAGAGCATAATATTTACAATTAAAGAAGCAACGAGTAGAAGGCTAATTAAAGGTAAAAAAACCTACCTACTTGGCTTTTATGGATATAAGAAAAGCGTTTGAGAGCATACCTAGGAAAAGTATATGGAAAAGCCTGGAGGAAAAAAACATCAACAATGAACTAGTAAAAGCAATCAAATGCCTATACGAGAAAACTAATGATTACATAATTATAATAATAATCTCAAGTCAGATTTATTTAGAACAAGAGGAGGAGTTAGGCAGGGTGGTGGACTCAGCCCATTACTGTTCATAACCTATATGGATGACATCGTCAATGAGACCAGACAACGGATCAAGTCAATGTTTATAGGCTATAGAGAACTGGTTAGTAAAATTTCGGCAATTTCTTCTGTTGTTTTCTAAGACTTTTCTGGTGAGCCAGAATAAATATATATTAAATTCCTACTTATATTTGGGTTTTGAGGTTATGGTTTTCTGATTACTTCCCCGTGTGATATTTTTCAAGTTGTTCGAAATAAAACTCTTTATTAACAAACACGTCAGTGTCTGAATCTTCTAACATCTTGAAACGACAGTCTCTGAAGTAAAAACGATTGAAAAATACTGTTTACTGGTCTCTTGTTTACAAACTAGCAAACCATAGTATAAAGTGGTCGCACTAGCAATTCGCCTGATCTGAGAGGAGTATAATACGCCTAAATATGTCGGGCATTGCAAAATTAACCGCCAACACGTTCATATTACAATAAGACTTAGCGCCGTTCGGCGTTTTATGAAACGCCTAAAATGTTCAGTCAAATTGTAAAAATCTAATATTTTATCATCATTTTACAATGTGCCTAGTCATTTCCAAAACGACTAGGCCCACTACTACTATATACGCACTTAGTATTCAAGTAATTGAATGACAAATAAAAGATATCATCAGAAGATATTAGAAGTGGTTGTCAGGTTTATACAGAGAGATCGTAAATGCTTGACCGTGCCGCTTCATCGATATATCAACTTTAGCACGAGTTTGCCACACGCTCATTGTTGTAGTATGAATATTTAGTTTGTATCTAACTTCGCTAAAGTGGCTGTCAATCCAATATTCTGTCATTTATACATATTTGTTAGTCGTATAAGTTTTCAGTCGTTTCTTTTTCCCTTGGTTTACTCCGTTTAATTGAATATTAGGAACTGTCTTTCTCAAGGCAATAAAAGGGACATTTTGTTGTTACTGTAAGTTTTTTTTTTTTTGTTCATACGAGTATCATTATCATTTTTGCTTAATTTTAAAGTTGCGTTGAAATCAACAATGCCATTTACGGAAGAACAAGATAAGTTTAATGTGGAGGTTTTCTTAGATATACTGCCAGATATCTAAGAAACACTCTTCTGGTAGACTTACTTTACTAACAGGAGAAGTGCTAGAAGATATTCAAGAACGGCTGGATGTGAGTCCTAAGAAATCATTAAGGCGACTATCAGGGCAGACAGGTAAAATATTACTTTGTTTGATATACAGAAAATTTATTAATTCTGATTTTATGTTCATATAGGACTATCTTATGGAAAATGCCATAAAGCCACTAAAAAACTACACTTACATCCATATAAAGTATCTGTTGTACAGAAATTGTTGCCAACAGACTTTGAGAAACGCATACAATTTTGTACGTGGTTTAATAATAATCTTCCGGATGATAATTTGTTGGACATCACATTTTTCTGGTTTCATCTAAGTGGATTTGTCGATTCCCAAAATTATCGACACTGGTCATCCGTAAACCCACATGTTTTTATTGAAACTGACATGCATCCTATTAAAATAGGTGTTTGGTGTGCAATATCACGAAGAAGAAGAATAGGGCCAACTTTCTTCCATGATACAATAACTGCAGAACGATATAGAACACCTTTTAGAACCATTTATTAGACAACTTGACGATAATGAAAGACAATTTGACTATTTTCAGCAGGATGGTGCTACCGCTCACACTGCACATGCTACAATTGAATTCCTCCAAAAATATTTTAATAATAACCGACTGATTAGCAGAAATAGATGGCCTCTTAGATCAGCAGATTTGACTCCTCTGGATTTTTTGCTATTTGGGTATTTAAACACTGTCTTTAAGACTCTACTACATACATTACCAGAACTACAAGATGCTATTACAAATGCTGTTAACAGTGTAACAGAAGAAATGATTCAAAATGTTTTCAATTCTCTCAAAAGACGTATAAATGTGTGTCTACAAAATGAAGGATCTCATTTTGAACATATTTTATAATATTTCTAAATATGTAATGTTACCTATATGAAATATCGATGTTTGTATTAAATTATTTTTCATAAAGATATTTTCGATTATGGAATGTATTTCTTGAGTTATTAAAACGAGTAAATTTAAAAAAAAACTTGAAAATAGTTTATACGTAAAATAATAGATGTCGCACGGACGAAATATAATTCAGAATATGATATATGCGGTAATTACACCATGGCTATGAAGCGGCACGGTCAACCATCTACGATCTCTCCGTATGTCATCTTAAATAAATAAAATATTTTCTTGTCCTGATTTTTTTCCCTATAACGTATACATAATTATAAAAAAAAACAGTGCTTTTTTTACAAAATGACCATTAGTTTAATTAATTAGGTAGACCCCCAAGTAGTGTTTAGCTCAGGGCCCCACAAATTCACGGTCCGCCCCTGACTTCAACAGTTCATGAATCTGTCGTTCATCTTGTAGGTATGGATCCAGCTACGAAGCGAAAACTTTGGGATAATTTGTGCCATTTTAGAGATAGTGGTAAATGCTTGGTGTTAACGTCACACGCTATGGAAGAATGCGAAGCACTTTGCACAAGATTATCCATTATGGTTAATGGATCATTTAAGTGTTTAGGATCTATTCAGCATTTGAAAGGAAAATTTTCGAAAGGTTGCATGTTAACCATAAAAATTCGAAAAGGAATTAGTGATGAAGAGGACCAAGTTAAAGGTACAATAAGAGAAGTTGAAAATTTTGTAAAGACTAACTTTCCGAGTGCAGTTTTGAAAGAAAGTCATCAGGAACTACTTAATTATTTTATATCTGACGTCAGGGTACCTTGGTCTAAAATGTTTGGTATTATGGAAAAGGCCAAGAAGAAAATAAATATAATTGAAGATTATTCTTTAGGCCAGTCCACTTTAGAACAGGTTAAAATTTAATCAGTAATTAATTATGTAATTTATATACAGTAAACCCTCTCCTTACGGCCACGTTTTAATAGCTGTGGCACCCTTCAGAAGCGGTCACGGTCAATGACATTTTTCTTTGAAAAAACTTGCCTCTCTTTAGCGGTCATAAATTGCTTTGTCAACAACGACCTTGCAATACAAATGTATGTGTGTATTAATATACAGATTATACAGGCTGGGCCCTGTATAATCTAATGTAAATCGAGTAACTATGGCCACTACCATCGTGAACGAACACAAATCGAAAATAAACTTTTATTTCATTATATTTGACTACCCCAGTAACGGCCACTCCCCATATAACAGTCGTATTGACAGTAAATTTTGCTAGCCACTATTTAGAGGTTTTACTGTATTTAAGTTATACATTTCTAAATGCATATTCTTCTGGTAGGTTTTCCTGGGTTTCACAAAGTTCCAAAGAGACATTAAGAAAGAATGAATTAAACTGGAAGAATATTCACCAATGTGATATTTATATATACATAGCTGTAATTCTTAAAAATATGTACACATTTATTTTATAAAATACACTGAATTATAAATTAAATAAATATAGAATATGATAGCGATTCGAAGTGTTTGGTTAGGTGACAGAATGTAACCAACCCGACAGATATTTGGCAAAAATTATCTTATGTCACATTGAAAGTTGCACGTGCTATTGTCTTAAAGATCACCCAGTCTATATTTGTATCCGGAAGCTGATAGAATTGTATCCGCTTTTAAAAAAGATTTCAGAAAAGCACCATCGAGAGTAGCTCTTTACAGGGAAAAACTTCCATCTTTGTCACTGCCTCCGTCGTCAGTAATAACTAGATGGGGAACATGGTTGGAAGATACTAGTTTTTATGCAGAGAATTTCGTTACATGTTTAAATGACGATGCTCGAAGTATTTCTGAGTGCAAGGAAGTAACACAAATCCCAAATTTAAAAAATTAGTTGTTATTCCTTCAGGAACACTTTGGAAATTTGCCTAAACTAATCACATATTTTGAAAATCGAAATCTCATATTAGAAGATGGATTAACCACATAAGATGTGGCTATTAATAAAGATTCTATGCCGCGACGAACTGTGGCCCCAGAACACAATGCCGTAAGACATTGCCGAATGAAATAATGAGTAGTACGCTACCCTAACAATGTTCCGAAATACTGATAAAGATAGATTTCTTAAAAGAAATATCACTTTCACCAGTTTATTTGCTATATGCTCGCAGTGTGGTCCCCATTTAAGTTTAGGATCCAGTACAAAACCCAAATACCTGACCCCATCCACAACATCAATTTCGGCGCCACTTCGCACGGAAAACATCATCGTAACTGTATTACTACTATTAAGCAATAACTTATTATGCGTAAATTCCCCATCTTTATGAGCCACTGAGTTCCTAGACACAACATCCGCACTATCCGCGGGCTTAACCAGTAATGCAGCATCATCCGCCAAAAAGAATAGACTTGTCAGTCTTAACATTGCTTGCGAAGTCATTAATATAGATTAGAAATAAAACTGGCCCCAATATGGAACCCTGTGGCACACCTGAGTTTATTTTCAGCTCTGCAGAAGCTCTACCCCTCACTCTAACTATCTGACGTCTGTTACTTAGGTAAGACCTGAGATACCGCAAAGATAATTCATCTAAATTAAATAGTTTAGGCTTATTCATTAAAACATTATGATCGACACAATCGAACGCTTAACTAATATCACAAAAGGTAGCTGCACAGTATTCTCCATTTTCAAAACATGATAAAGTAAAATCCACAAAATTCAGTACTGCCGCAGTTATGGATTTTTTCAAAATAAGAAACGATTTTATTTTGAATTATTTTCTCAAATATTTTTGACATTACCGGCAGAATATCTCTTCCCTTATGCAGCGAAATAACAGATGCAAGTTTTAATTCATCCGGAAAATTACCTGACCGAAAGCTCAAATTAATCAAATTGGTAATAGGCATATTAATCTCGTTTTTTTACTAATTTTAATATATTTGTATTTAGACCGTACAAATCTCTTGTATCCGATGGCTTCAGGGAATCAATCACATTGCGCACTTCATTGTACGAAACGTCATCCAATCTAAAGGGATCACCAGACACAGAATTTATTGAAAAAGATTCATTGGTATTAGACGCAGGCAACTGCTCAGCAATATACAACGGTACGTCGCGAAAGAAATTGTTAAAGGTGTTTGGAGTCAATGGGCATTAATTATTTTTTATATACATATATATGTTTACGATTTGAATTGATAAGCAACCACATTGCCTTGATCTTGTTAGAAGCATTCAATACAAATAAATCATTAGCGTTTCTTTTCGCCTCATTGATTGCAGTTACATATTGCGTCTTATAATTTTTAATTTTTGTTTATAACTGTTCGGTCCGATAAAACTTATTCATATCGACTAACAATTTTAAGTTATCTCGCATATCATTTAGGAGTATCAGTCGAACATGCATTGAGCCTTTGTTTATTTGTGTTTTAAATTTCGTTTTGACATTTCGTAAATGAAAGCGGTAAGTACTATTGTTTGAACAAAACCTTCTAAAGTCCAGAATTTACATTAGCGTATAGGTCGCCACCCCCTTACGTCCTACCTCACGGCAGTCAGTCGGCACCTCTGCGTAAGCCGTCTTAATAAGAATCTGAAGTACACTTCGCCGCAAAAGTAAGGGATAATAGATGAAATGTAATACATTTTGATAAGTACTTGTAAACATGGAATTTTATTGCTTGATATATAAAGAAAAGAAGATTTAATTTGTGATTATTTATTTCAATAATTCATAGACTAATTTCAACAATATACAATAAACAAGGAACCATCAATTGACGCGTAAATGAATAAACATTAAAAAAATCAACAATAAAAGTAACGGGTGTGACCACCCCTCGCTCTTATGCAAGCCCTCATTCTTTCTGGCATACTTCGAATTAGTGTAGCAATCTCTTCTTGGGGAACTGCTGCCCAAATTTCTTGCAATCTTATTGACAGTTCTTGCAATGCCCTAGAAGGATGTTCCAGAGCTTTTAATCGCTAAATTGTCCCAGAGATGTTCAATGGGGTTAAAATCTCGGCTTCGCGCTGGCCACTCTAAAACAATATAATAATATTGATATTGGCGGCAACCAGCTCTTGCCTTACGATGTTCGCAATGTGTGGTCGAGCATTATCATGCATGAATACAAATTCTGGCCCATGTAGAGCACCAAATGGTTCAACAATTAGAACTAGGGGAAGAGGGGGCAAAGTGGAAAGGTTTAGCCATTTTCCCTCTAGGACCTTTATGTCGGCCTTTCAAAAATTAAAAAAATCCCGATTGTGTTTTCTATAGACTTAGCTACTTACTGAGTTCATTTTTTTAATGATATTTTACGAGGTGTTTGTAAAAAAAATAAAAATCTACAAGCTTGAATTTTTCCACTTTACCCTCTATACAAGGGCAAAGTGGAACTACATTAAAGGCAAAACGGAAAGATAGTAAAATCTTTTATTAACTGCAAATACAATAATGATCATTTACAATTATCGCAAAAGTAATGTTCGTCCATACCAGTAAGGTCCGCACACATTTCATGTGCCCAATCTCCACATTTATCACACTGAATCCAAGTTTCAGTTGGAGGCAATATATATTCTTCACCACAAACCAGGCAAAACGTGTCTTGTTCTTTTCCTGTGCCCTTAATAGCGGTCCCCTTATTAGTCCTACATGGCTTAGAATGATTTTCCCCTTCTATCTTCGATAAAAGATTGCATGATTTTGGCCTTTTCCTTTTTTGTTTCTCTTCAACCATTAACTTGTAAGGCGAGCTCGTAAGAATTTCTGATTTCTGGCATTTTGCTTTCCTAGTTGCATTGGCAGCATGCGCTGCTTTAGGTAGAGGCAAGATGTCTTTTGGAGATATTCGCACCACCTTCTTATTTTTCAATGGTGGTGGAGTTGAATCAGCTGTAAACGTAGGCTGTAAATTGCTGTAAGATGTTTCTGGACTTTTGTCTACATTTAATGAACCTAACTTGATTGGTGTCACCTTTGGATCCGAAGTTAATGTTTTTGAAGAAACACCTGAAGGACCAGCTTCAGGCTCAAAGTGCACCAGTGCTTGCGTAGTTGAAGTTGCATTTGGTGATTGATGATAAGACTTAACATTGCAGGTTACGGTAGAAGTGGAAATTTTGTGCCTTTCTTTAACAGATGACAGTGGGATATCCTCATCCGAAGAGTCTGTGTTCCTCTGCTGGTGTGCTTCATCCTCTGAAGGAATATGATGAACCTCTGCATGAGCAAAATCAAGACTTGTAAAAATATCTCTGTTGTAAGGGAAAATACCAGCTTTTCTAAACCCATTTGATGCTGTTTCAATAGTAGCACTTTTTTCAAATGCAACTTTAACAAGTTGTGCAACTTCAAACTGAGTTATCCGTCTACCAGGATGATTTTTTTGGTAGTTATCCACAGCTCTTTCAAACGCAGTCTTAAAGGGTTTGTACACAGCTACGTCAAGTGGCTGTAGCTTGTGTGTTGTATGAGGTGGAACAGAAAGGAGTATCACTCCAGATGATCTTGCTAAATTAAGAGCATCTAAATTTTGATGTGAAATGTGGTTATCCAAAATTAGTAATGCAGGTGATTCTTTACTTGGACGTACGCAATCAATGAAAAATTGCAACCATTTCACAAAAAGATCGCTGTTAATCCATCCAGAATCAGAACACCATGCTTTAGAACCTATTGGCCCACCATCAAGCAGCCTTTCATTAATTTTCTTTCTATTTCCAAATATCAAGCATGGCGGAATGAATCTCCCAGCAGCGCTACAGCAGCATATAACAGTTGTGAGCTGACCCTTTTCGGCTGAACTTATAACTCCCACTTGACGTTTTCCTTTTCCGGAAAGAACTTTTGGAGGTTTCTGTGCGGATGTTTTGACACCGGTTTCGTCCATGTTAAATATGTCATCTGGACGTTCTTGTAGGTGGTATTTTTCTATAACTGTCCATAAGTTATCGTAAAAATGGTCAACCTGTCTTTTGTTGAATGCAGAACATCGTGCAATGCTGGTTGGTTCTGGTGTGCGAAACGACAAGTCAGGATTTCGTGCCATAAATCCTTTCAACCATGCTTCACCCGCATTATTATTTTTAAATGGATGTTTTATGCCATTTTGGTTAGCAACCTTAAATGCAAGCTCTTTCAGGGCCTCTTTTGTTAGGCCATAGAATCTGTCATCAAGATCTCTAGCATGATCACTCAATTCTTTCTCCTCATCTTGGCTAAACACACTTCTAAATCTTCCAAGTTTCTTCTCATGTGTACCACTTTTTACATGACGATGCAGAGTTCCTAATGGAATTCCATAGATTCTAGAAGCACGCGCTAAAGAGGTTTTTTTTGCTTCTTCTATCGCTAAACGCATATTTTCTTCTGTCCATGAACCCTGATTAGTTTTTCTTCGATATTTGTTCACCATCTGTAAAAATATATTGTTTAACAAACAAATCCTTACCGACACAATTATCTGTTCAATGTATTAACATCAATTTATAAGTTTTATATTAATATTATCATCACTATTATTACTTACAACTTATTTTTAATGAGAAATTTACTACTCAGGGCAAAGCGGAAACCTTTCCACTTTACCCTCTCTTTCAGGTTTCCATTTTGCCCGTTCTAGCAACGTTTCATATTTTGTGGTTAAGCTAATAAAAACTTTAACAAAACCTGATTGTGAACATGTTATACTGTTGAGTACATCTCAAGGCAAATTTTGCTAAAGCAATACTCAGAAAAATATTCTTATAAAAGGTAAAATATTAGTTTTTAACTCACCTTAAATATCGTTGACACTACTACCAAAAACACAAACCGCGTTGTACTGTGGGAAGAGTGGCTATCTAGACACTGATTTCATACGACATCTAGCGGTAAGAAAAGGCACTTTTGAATTATGCATTCAATTTATTTGCAGTTCCCTAGAAAGAGTTGAAACTTGGACTTTCCAGTTTGCCCACTCTTTCCACTTTGCCCTCTCTTCCCCTATAACTTCATCCCGATATCTTATGGCAATCATTGTTCCTTTATTTATTACATAAATGTTTGTACGGTCTTCAAGAGTTATGCCACCCCACATCATAACTCATCCGCCACCAAACTTTTCCTCTTCTCGTATGGCACACTGTGCAAATCGTTCAATTTGTCTTCTCTACACTCTATCACGACGGTCATTATTTGAAAGGTAGAACCTGTACTCATCCGTAAACAAAACGTGTCTCAAGTTTTCATTTTCCCAATGGGAGTTCGTTTGAGCAAATACTAATCGAGCTCTTCGGTGGGCAGCCGTTCACACTGGTCCAGTAGCAGGTCGGTACGGTTTTAGCATCAGCCAACCTTTTCCGAATGGTATCTGCGCTTACTGCGCCACCAGTTGCATTCTGGAGGTCATTTCTTAATGCTTTAGCAGTACAAAATCGTCTTCGTTTAGCATTAATCCTCAATAGTCGGTCTTCTGCGATCGTTGTTTTGCGTTTTCTACCTTGGCCTGGCCGTCTGCGGTAGCTATCAATCTCTTGGTATCGTCGCCAAGCTCTACTAATGACAGATTGTGTAACACCCAGTCTTCGGCCAACTTCTTGTTGAGGGTAGCCTTCTTCGATTAGGGTTACCAATTTTACAACTTCAACTTCCGATAAATGACGATGTTGCCTGCTACCGTTCATGGCGTGATTGACGTGTATATTTAATGACGTTTACATTTTTTTTTAGTAGACAAAATAATCAAAATTGACACCAACATAATAATTTCAATAATTCATGTTTTTTAGAAGAAAAAATGAACACTTTAAAAAGCAGATTTGTACAAAAGAACCAAAAGAATAATTGACAAATTCCTTCATTAATTTTGCCAAAAAAAAAAGGTTTTTTTAAAAAAAAAATTCGTTATCCCTTAATTTTGCGGCAAAGTGTATTTTTGCTCGAAAAATACTTGTTTTGATTAGATATAGTCGCAGCGTCTTTTCTGCTGATTAGCAAAGACTTACTATAAACGGAGATGCATTTATCAAGCCTATAAAAAGCATTATTATTAACAACTCACTATACCCTGTCTCAGAATAAGAAGGAGTGATTTAAATATCCCGCAGTAGAGGGTCTCAGCCGATTCTGGTACCTCCTCATTGACCTTGATCATGCACAGGGCATAGATCAAGGTCAATGAGGAGGTACCAGAATCGGCTGAGACAGTCAAGGTCGAGTCAAGGTCAAGTCGAGGTCAAGTCAAGGTCAAGCCAAGGTTAAGTCGAGGTTAAGTCAAGGTCAAGTCAAGGTAGTCAAGATCAAGTCAAGGTTAAGTTGAAGTTAAGTCAAGGTCGTTAATATTGAATATATATATGTGTATGATTTGGAGTAGTTTTATTTTAAATATGAGTGAAAATGAAGAACTTACAAGTGAAGTGTTGCTGGAAGTGCAAGAGAGATTTAATAGTTTTAAAAATGTTGGGGAGATATTTTTAAATAGTGAGGAAGTAAGTCATGATGAATTTGGGTGGGCTATGATAAGTGATAATATAGCGCAGCAGTTTTATGAGACGTATAAATATAATTTAATGTTTATGTGATGTATATGAATATTATAAGTATGATGGAAAAAGGAGAAGCAGTACATTATTGAATTATTTACATTGGTTTTGTGAATAAATGTCACGGTCAAGGTGAACCCAGATCAAGGTCATGTCAAGGTTAATCAGGAGGTTAGCAAGGTTAAGGTCAAATCAAGGTTGTGACTATGTTAGAGGTTTTCAAGGGACTAGTAGTAGGTAAGTGGTAGTGGTAGACAGTATATAAAGAAAGACTTGTGTAAAATAAATATTAGTGTAATTCAGCATGTCGAAGCGTTGCTTAACTGGGGAAGTAAAATATTGTGATTGTTCACAGATAGTGGAGGAGGGTGAATTGATAGTGGATGAAATTGTAGATAATAGTATTGATGTAAATGAACTGTTTGAGGAAGAGGAGAATAATACAATAGATCTGACAGTGAGCAATTTTTTTTCTGAAATGGATGAGTCAAATAATTTTTGGAATAAAGTGAGTGCAACTGCAGATAAATTAGTGCGACAAGTATCAACAAGTGAATTTGTTCGGGAACCAATATGGGATGTTCCATTAGTGGGAGAAAAAATTTATTTTTTAAATAAAAGTCATTCTAAGTGGATATGTGTTGGCTTAGCACCAAATCACGATTTTGAACCAATGGTGAAAATTGTGGGTATTAAAAAACAATGTGTGTTTTTTAATAAAGGAGAATGGGAATGGTTTGTAACTGAGAGTTTAAAGTTGAAGAAATATTACCAGTATTGTAATGGTCTGATTGCTGTTATTAATGGTATGAATATGTGGCTATCACATGAAAGTTTTGATGGTGTGAGTAGAGTAATGAAAATAGATAAAGAGGGAGAACATGCATATTTAGCTTACGAAAGTTTAGCGGAATTGTGGCGATTGACGAAACTAGTGGCGATGCGTTTAGTGTTTTTACAAGATTTGAAATATGATGTATTTTATAAGCGATTTTTGGATTCTGTAGTTGTAAGTGAAGGAGAAGTAGATAATGCTATAAACAAAATGTGTAATGGAGTAGTATCTGAATGTGTTTGTATAACAATAGAGTTAGCTATGTATTGGTTACCCAAAATTTTAAATGATCTAGATTTTTTGAGAAAAAATCGGTTGTAATTGTGAATAATGCATATAAGAAAAAGATTTAAAAAATGTAATGTGTTTTATTATTGTCACAAGATCATTGATTGTATTAGTAAGTTTCATTAAATTTGAGTGTAGGGTATAAATATATAAGTATTGTGGTTAGTAGTGTTTTGTTACATTTCGAGAGTTGATATTTGCGCAACATACATTTATCAGTTATTGTTTAATAAGATGGAAAGGTCAGTGAAGTATGATGGTAGTTTGAATCGGACAGTGAAAAGGAAAGGTGGTGGATTTTTAAATAAATAAACTTCCAGTTGAGTTACATAGACCTGGTTATAGGTTTTGTGGTCCGGGAACTAAATTGGAAAAACGGTTAGAAAGAGGTGATAAAGGAGTGAATAATTTAGACGAGGCTTCCAAAGAACACGATATATCTCAAAGTCGAATAATTTGTTCGAACGGCACGTAGCTGATAAGAAATTGTATCAAAAGGCTGTAGAACGAGTGAAGAGTAAAGACGCGCGTGTGGGAGAAAAATTAGCTGCTTCTGTAGTTGCAGCTGCTATGAAAGGGAAAACAACATTAGGTATGGGTATGAGGGGGCAATATCGAAAAGGAGTGAGAGCGGGAGGTAGCAAGAATAATACGAGAAGAAAGAATAGAAGAAGAAGAAGTAGTGGTAGAAATCGATCGGGTGGTGCTCTTTCATTTTTACGTGCAATGAAGAAAGCGTGGAATGCAATAAGGCATGTAGGTAAGAGGAAAGGCATTTTAGAGAATGTGAAAATTGCATATCAGAGTTTGATGAAACCAAGACGACGGATATTGTTTCCACGGTCAAGAGTAATAGCAATACCAAAGAAAGGGGGATTTTTACCGTTAATTCCATTGTTTGCAGCTTTGGGTGCTTTAGGATCACTAGGAGGGGGTGCCGCAGCGATAGCAAAAGCTGTAACATCGGCAAAAACTGAAAGAGATCAATTAGAGGAAGCAAAGCGACATAATATGGCAATGGAATCAAGAAGTGGTAGTAGTTTATATGTGTGGTGTATCTATTGGGAGTGGATTGTATATAAAACCATATAAATGTGGTTGTGGTGTGTATTTACCAAATGGAGCTGTTTCAAAAAACGGTTAAGTGAATTATCTCGAAGGCCTTTAACAGAAATTGATTTACGGAAGTTTGTGAAGAGGTGGAAAATTGGAAAATTTCGGGGTGTATTTAGTAGAGACGTTTTACCGAGGAAAATATATGTGAAGGAGAAAGGAATAGTGAATTTGGATGATAATGTTGAAGGTGGTACTCATTGGGTAGCATATAATAAAAATAATGATGTAATAAGATATTTCGATAGCTATGGTGATTTAAGACCGCCGATTGAGGTTGAAGAGTATTTATTATCGAATGGTGGAGGGGTTATTCAATATAACTATCAGAGATATCAAGATGTGAACACTGTGAATTGCGGTCATTTATGTTTGATGTTTTTAAAAGGATTGATTAAATAAGATATGGATAATTTAACTTTTGTGTTAACTGGAAAGGGATCAGAGGTTGGATGTATATTGAATCCGCCTTTATATTTAAATGGTGATTATGAAATGTGTATGGTGAGTTTACAAACTTATAATTCTATTCCAAATGTTACGTCTGCTAATAATGTATTTCGATATTATTCTGTCACCTAATAAACAAAATGCTTGGAAAGATAAATGTTCCAGAGGGAACTTATGATATACATGATTTAGAGAAGCATATTGATGAAAAATTGAAAGTTGACGAGGATGAGCAACAGTATTTTATTTTGTCTGGTAATAGTATACTATGAAGGTGTTTATGAAGGCATCAGTAGATGTTGATTTTGGAATAGAAAATTCGATTGGTTCTATGTTTGGTTATCACAAGAAAATAATAGGAGGTAATATACCGGTTTATAGTGATGAAATAGTTGATATAAATAAAGTCAGTGCTATTGACATAATGTGTAATATAGTGGATGGTTCATATATTAATGGAGAATTATCACATGTTTTATATCATTTTTATCCGAATGTTCCACCAGGGTTTAAGATAATAGAAGTTCCCGAAGAGAACATTTATATGCCGGTAAATACTAACATGTTAACTGATATTGTTATTCGAGCAGTCGATCAGACAGGACGGTTAATTAATTTGAGAGGTGAAGAGTTGACAATATACTTACGAATTCGAAGAAGAAAGGAGTGAGCTTAGTTTCGCAAATAAAAAAATTGTTGTAAAAATATGCGGAGTAATAGTGTAAATAAGTTGTGGAAGGAAACGAAGACGAGAAATGTACACGGAGATTATCGAATAAGTTGTGGAGAGTGATTGGTGGAGGGATGATACGGAATTTTTTAACTAGAGAAAATAGAAAGTTTTTGAAGAGTTTGGGTTATCGAGTGTTGGTGTAAGATAGAAGTATTGATTTATAATAAGTATTTGAGGTTAATAAGAAGTGGTGAGAAGAGGATTATAGTTTAGTCTAAGAAGAAAATTGTTTAGGTAAAGTTGATTGTGCTTTTAATTACGATTTTCAAGAATGGAAATGTTGAATGTTTTAAGTAAGGTTCGAGTAGATAATTCTATTACTGAGATGGAATTTCATAATCACGTACCGTTTGGTTCACCGAAGTATGGAAATAATGATGAAATTAGGATTGAAGTTCCAGAAATAGATAAATATACTTTATCGTCGGAGTCGGAGTTGCTTATTGAAGGAAGGTTGATATTAGCTAATGATGCTACAAGTGCTACAGCATACTTAGTTCATAATGCGGCAGCATTTATGTTTAGTAACATTAGATATATAATTAGTGGAGTAGAGGTTGATGAAGTTAGGAATGTGGGTATTACATCAACTATGAAGGGATATTTTTCTTATAGTCCAAGTTATATAAACAAATTAGAGAATTGTGGATGGGAATTTTCAACAGGAAAGGCGCCAGTTTTGGATAATAATGGTAATTTTAGTATTTGTATTCCCTTGAAGATGCTGATGAGTTCTGCAGAAGATTTTAAGCAAGTGGTTATGAATGTGTCGCAAGAATTGGTATTGAAGAGGTGTGCTGATGATAGTGATGTGATATATAATTCTGTCACACCTGAGGAAATGAAGTTAACAATTGATTGTGTAGTGTGGCGAGTACCACATATTAAAGTTGGTATGAGTCAGGATTTAGCATTAACGAAATTAACGACGAAGAATATTTTGATGAAAATATTTTTTAGAGGGTGGGAAATTTACGACAATCCAGGAATTCCAGAAATAACTAAACACAGTTGGGCTATTAAAACTGCTCCACAATTAGAGACACCGAGGTATATTATTTTGGGTTTTCAGGCAGGGAAGAAAGGGAAGTTAAATCAAAATATGAGTAAATTTGATGCAATAAATTTAACTGATGTAACAGTTTATTTAAATGGCAAGAGATATCCATATGAAAATGTTCGAGTTGATTTTGATGATAATAGAGTAGCTATTTTATATAATATGTATGCTAGATTTCAACAGAATTATTATGGACATGATTATAATGAGCCGATGTTAAAGTTGAATCAGTTTACGTTGTGTCCATTAGTTGGTATAGATTGTTCACATCAGGAAGATGTTTTACATAGAAGTGGTGTAGAGGTTAGAATTGAATTTACTGCTAAAAATAATGTACCAAAAGATACGGTTTTATATTGTGTGATTTTACATAATAAATTATATCAATATTCACCATTTAATAAGGTAGTACAGCGAAAGTATTAGTTATATAATACTTTGGTTGTAGTATGAGAGGTAGTTCAAGGAGTATTTGGATATGAACAAGATTGATGAAGAAGTTTAGTTGTTGGGTGTAATTCTATGGAAGTAAACGGTTTATTGGATAGACGATGATAAGTTTAGGTGGAAAGAAATTTATAGTTATTGATTTTCAATGGTATCGATTTAATAGTAATGTGATTCCAAAGGAGTTGGCTACTTGTGATGATGAATTTAGGAAGAGTCAATTTCTATTTAAACCGTTTTTTAGTTTTGGTTCATTAGCAAGAGAAGATCAACGAGTTGCAAGATACGGTTTTTAGTTATTATCACGGTTTGAAATGGGAAGACGGTTATGTAGCTGTTGGTGAGATTGATGAGATAATTAAGCGGTTGTGTTTTGGTGTGGATTTGGTATTTGTGAAGGGGCGAGAAAAGTTGGATTATTTGAAGTGCATTATAGACAAACGAATAATAGATTTAGTGGATGCTGACAGAATTAAGAGCGGAAAACCAAGTTGTAGTTTTCATGTTGGAAATGATGTTGTTTGTGCTTTGTCTAATGTGGAAGGTTTATATAATTATTTAGTGGATATGAGATTTATTAGAATAAAATTTATTATATTTAATGATTGGTTGTTATATATATATATATAGTATTTAGAAATGGGATGTGTTTGGAGTCACATTATTAGTTATGTCGTGCAGAGGGTTGGAGATGTGTTACAAAAATATGAAGATGGAGGTTCGTTTGTAGAAATAGAAGATGCACAATTAAGGTTTATTCCAAAATCATATTTAATGAGGAGAGTAAGGACTGTTGATTTAGAATTGGTGTGGTTTCGATTATCAATGTTTTATCAAGAAGATGTAGATTTAATAGGATGTAGGCCATGTTTGGATCATTATGTAAGGAGTGGAGATACTGTAGATGAGTGTATTCGAAGAAGAGATTGTTCAATGTGTAAATATGTTTTCTTAAGAAAATAACTTTGTAATATATTGTAATGTATGATGTTGATGTTTTGAGTAAATAAATATATGATTTAAAAATTGTTTGGTATTATATATATTATAGTTAGTTTTAGTATTTGGTATTATATTTTTTGTTGGTTTGGCTGTTCAAATCTGGTCGAAATCGACCGTGCAGTTTCGGAGATATGAGTGTTTGAAATTTGTATAATTTACCGTCTCTCATGTGTGATTTTCATCCAGTAAAGTCGGTCAAGCAAGAGTTCGGTTCTCGCACCGGATTATTATTAGTTACATACATAAGTAGATATTAAAATAGAACGTGCAGTGAGATGAGTATGTACATTATTAGTGAAGAAATATTTAGATATATAAATTAATTTTCCAGGGTAGTTCGAGGGTATCGAAGGATAGGAAGAATATCTGAAGTAGTTATTTGGTTGTAGGTTGATCAAATTGAGATGATAAATAAGAAAATTAGTGAAAAAAATACATTTATATAAATTGAATCTAGAGGATAGTTGGTGGTTTTGAAGGATTGAGAGGTGATGGGAGATAGTTATCTCGTTGTAAATTGATTATATTAAGATAATAAATAAGAATATTAGTGAAAAAAAATATACTTATATAAATCGATTCTTGAGGGTAGCAGGGTGATATCGAAGAATAGACAGTGTATAGGTTGTTGTTCGGTTGCAGGTGGATAATGTTGAGTGGAAAATGTAGTTATTTGGATTATACTAGTAATATTGACACTTTTTGAAAATCGTTCTATCTTAAGTAATGGAGCTAGAGCATAAAGAGTGCCCCCCTTCACCCCCTCCCACACCCGTCAAGGTTCTCACGGCCCTCCCATTCCCAAAAATGGGGGAAAAACACCCCCACCCTCTCCCCCCAACCACCCCCCCCCACACATACCAAAAAAATTTGGTATTCCCTGTACATCAAAATTCAATGTCAAACACAATACTTTTAAAAAAACATAGCTACTAATATATAATTTCTATTCTTTTTTATTATAGTAGTAGAGGGACCAAGCCGATTCGAGAACCTCCTCATGACCTTGACCTTGACCTTGGTCCGACCTTCGGCCGGACCAAGGTTAAGGTCAAGGTTAAGGTCATGAGGAGGTTCTAGAATCGGCTTGGCCCGGGAAGGTCCAGGTCCAGGTCCAGGTCAAGGTCAAGGTCAAGGCCAAGGTCGATAACCTAGTTAAAAGTTGGGATCAAGAAGGGTGGGGTAGTAATGATTATCGTATATATGTATTGAAAGCGGTGTTGTTGAATGTTAGTAGTGGTTCATCACCATGTGCACTCACAAAGAAAGAAGATGCAACATGTTGTTTCATGGAAGAGAACAAGGTTCAAGTAATACCATACAAATTATACCAACTAATACTGATAATGGAATGGTGTGGGTGGCAGTTATGAACGTTAGTCATGATATATTTGATAGAGAAACTGTAGTGTTGGATGAATTGGACAATATGGATGATTTCGAGGAAGAAATCCAAACAAATTAACAAATATATAATTATGTATACAATAAATAAATTGTAGATACAA
This sequence comes from Amphimallon solstitiale, assembly GCA_963170755.1. Lineage (NCBI taxonomy): Eukaryota > Metazoa > Arthropoda > Insecta > Coleoptera > Scarabaeidae > Amphimallon > Amphimallon solstitiale. Next base: position 42,055,856 of record OY720685.1, on the reverse strand, counting down.
TTACTATGGATGTTTGTATATATTTATTATTTCATTTGTCCTACTAATATTAAAAAATTCATCATCATTGCTTCTAGTCTGCAATTTATCTGCCAAACACTGATGGTTGGATGCTCGTAGTGCCTCAATTAAATTTTGAAATGCGTGTGGTCCTCTCGTCAGCAAGTCAAACATAATTTCAACTTTTTCTCTACGTGTTATTTTCTGAAATGTTAATACAACATTAATACAAAAAATATGAAGTTATATGGACACAAACCTCGTCATAGTTATGCCAACTTTTCGGAAATATGTTGTATTCGAACAGTTTAGGTAGTAGTGCATCAAAGTTGCAATTTTCTAAAAAATCGCAGTGCAAAGATTTTATTATTAGTTTATGTCTGTTATCCATTGCTATCTTGTATGATACTCGTGTAATACTAAGTAAGGGAACTCTGTTGTACAGCATATATAGGGAAAAAATCGTACTGTGCAGAAGTGCGTAAACAGTTAAATGAGAGAGTTAAAAGAAAAAATTACCACGAAGTTATTGACACGGTGCAAGTTATTTCAAGTTGAAAGTGATCCTAATGATATAAACAACACAAGGTCAAGGTTAAATGTAAGAGGAGGAGATGCATCAGCACAAAGTCAATGGCACGGTGCAGGTTACTTCAAGTTGAAAGTTATCTCAATGTTATAGCTACCACAAGGTCAAGGTTAAATTAAAGAGGGGGAGACACGTTTGCAAGAAATTGGAAGGGGGTTATATATATGTAGGTCTGAAGTCAACATACTTTACAATCCTGACTTAATAGTAAGAAGTGTGTTATAAATTTCTAAATATGTTTGAGTGTGAAAAGTGTAGCAAAGTGTTTACTCGGGCAGACAATAGGAACAGACATATGGTAACATCTTGTAAGGGCAAGAGAATGAAACCAAATGAAATTGTCACATCAAAGAAAACTAAAAAATGTGATATATGTCAAGTATTGGTCGATAGCAAGTGTTTTCATTCTCATTTGAGAAGTAACATACATCGAACTAACGCATTTGTAGTGGTAGATGATGGTGTTGAAAAGATTATTGGAGCATTTGGGGATAGAATAACGAGTTACAGAGTAATGGAAACATCAAAACATTATCTAGATATTGAAGAATTTGCAACAGTGGTAAGGGAGAAGATTCTATCATTAATAGATGCTGTTGTAGTAATTCATAATGCCCTAAAAGTAAATATGGAGTTATTTGGCTTGTATTCTCTAGTAACTAAAGAGAATTTAGAAATAAAGTCATTTAATACTAAAAATAAGATTATAAATCCAGGAGTTAATTTGTATGAGAAGTATGAAGAATATGTAGATGAGATTAGTTCAAAAATGTCAGAATTTCAAGAACGAGATTCAGGTAATAAAGTGTTGTTGCATATGAAGGTGTAATTTAATGTGTATAATTTTTAGGATGGACCCTGTGTAAATTATTATATTTTGAAGTAAATATAAATGAATATAATCCAATGAGTGCTTCCAGTTTTATCGATTTACCAGAGGTAATTAAATTGAAAAGGGCCGTAATAAATGTACAGAACAACGATCAAGCCTGTTTCGCGTGGGCAGTTACATCAGCCTTATGTACACCGGTTGGTCTTCCGCAAAGAATTTCCTCTTATCCCAGTTACGAAACCGTTGCTGACTTCAGTGATATGAACTTTCCAGTGAAATTGAAAGACATAAATATATTTGAAGTAAAAAATAATATGTCTATTAATGTTTATGGATTAGAAAAACCATATGAACATGGAGAGCACATGGCATATGAGGTAGTCGGGCCTTTATATTTTACAACGCAGAAAAGAGCTACACATATCAATTTATTATTGGTTAGCAATGCAGATGGTAATACTCACTACTGCTGGATTAAGAACTTGTCCCGACTAGTTTTAATGCAAAAATCTTTGGGCGGCCACGAGAAATATATATGTGAAGGTTGCTTGGTATCTTTTACAAGTCTAGAAAAATTGCGGCGACACGAAGAAGAAGACTGCAAGAAAGTAAAGGCTGTACTACCGGGAGTAGAGCCGAAAACAAATAAGTATGGTGAAACTATGCCGGAAAATATTTTACAATACGAAAAATTCGAGCGACAATTAAGAATTCCCTATGTGATATATGCGGACTTTGAAACTGTGTTAAAACCCATAGACACAACTGAGCCCAATCCCAATCAACCATATACAGTAAAATGTTATGAACACGAGCCCCACTCCTTTGCATATTACGTGAAGTGTTGTTACGATGATAGTTTGTCTCGATTGGAGCTGTATCGTGGTGAAAATGCTGGATCAGAATTTATTAGACAATTGGGAGAGGTCACAAAAAGACTGTACAAAGAGTGTTTTAGTAAATCTAAAGAAATGAATCCATTGACTGATGAAGACATACAAAAACATGAGCAAGAAGGAATATGCCATATTTGTGATAAACCAATCGTTGATGTGCTTCAGAAAGTATGTGATCATGATCACATGACCGGTGCATATCGAGGTCCAGCACATATGATTTGTAATATAAATTTCAAAGATCCACGGTATATACCGATAATATTCCATAATCTTTCTAATTATGATAGTCACTTGTTTGTGAAAACGATGGCGCTGGAAAAGGAAGAAGTTGAAGTAATAGCACAAAACAAAGAGAAGTATATTTCGTTTTCCAAGAAGGTGTATGTGGGAGACATAATAGATTGTAATGGGAAAAAACGCAAAATCCACTATAAATTAAGGTTTATAGATTCATTTAAGTTTATGAGTGCCTCATTAGATAAACTATCATCGTATTTGAAAGATAGTCAATGCAGAGAGATTGCTAGATACTTTGCAGATGAAAAGTTCAAGTTACTTCGGCAAAAAGGTGTTTTCCCATATAATTTTGTAACTTCGTTCGAGAAATTAAATCATCCACATTTACCTAGTAGAGATGAATTTTACGATAAAATTCGCGACAGTCACATAAGTGTAGAAGACTATTCAAGGGCAAGGAGAGTATGGGACTTGTTTGAATGTGAGACTCTGGGACAATATAGTGATCTGTACTTGCTTACCGATGTGCTATTGCTAGCCGACGTTTTTGAGAATTTTCGAGATCTGTGTTTAAGTAATTACAAATTAGATCCAGCCCATTATTTTACTGCCCCCGGTTTAAGCTGGGACGCCATGTTGCGCATGACTGGTGTCAAATTAGAGCTACTTACTGACATTGACATGCTAAACTTTTTCAAAATGAGCATACGTGGTGGAGTAAGTATGTGCAGTAAAAGAAAAGCAATCGCAAATAATATTCACTCACCCAACTATGACGAAACGAAACCAAACAAGCAAATAGTATATTTGGATGCAACAAATTTATACGGACACGCTATGTGTTTTAAATTACCTGTATCTAATTTTACTTGGTTAACACAGGATGAAGTAGATTCCTTAGATGTGAATGGTATTGCGGATGCTGGAGATGTAGGTTATGTTTTGGAAGTAGATTTGGAATACCCAACCATTTTACACGATTATCACAACGATTTTCCTTTTTGTCCGGAGAGTGTTATTCCTCCAAATTCTAAATTCAGTAAGTTAATTCCCAATTTATGTGATAAGACCAAGTATGTCATGCATTATTTAACACTAAAACAATGCTTGAGACATGGTTTGCTATTGCGGGGTATACGTCGAGGCATAAAATTTCGTCAAGAACAGTGGCTGAAGAACTACATAGATTTTAACACAGCGAAACGTAATGAATCTACCCATGAATTTGGTAAGCAGTTCTATAAATTGCAGGTAAACAGTATATTTGGTAAGACCATGGAGAACGTGGAGAATCGGGTCGACATAAAGTTATTAACCCATTGGGAGTCGAGGCACAGAAAGCTTGGTGCAGAAGCTTATGTTGCCAAACCAAACTTCAAATCTTCTAAAGTATTCAGCGAATTTCTGGTTGCAATCGAATTAGCCCTGGTTCGTATACAATATATGAAACCTGTTTATATAGGTTTTGTAATTTTGGAAATAGCAAAAATGGTTATGTACGACTTCTATTATGATTTTATTAAACCAACTTTCGATACTGCTGCAACACTATTGTACACCGATACCGATTCTTTAATACTCTCCATAGACAATTGTAATTTCTATGATATTATGAAAGCGAATTTGGATCGATTTGATACATCGAATTATGCAACTGATAACCCACATAATATACCCCGTAGTTTGCCTATATTGGGTCGGATGAAAGATGAATATGCCGGCAAAGTTATTGAATCATTTTACGGAACTGGTGCCAAAGCCTATTGTGTGCAGTTACCATATCAATGCATTAAGTCAGCCAAAGGAGTTAAAAAGTATGTAATAGAAAAACAATTAACTGTGGATGACTACAAGCACATAGTAGAACAAGGTGGTGTGTTATTGAAGAAGATGTATGTGTTTCGCTCGGATTATCACACAATGTTTACGGAATTGAGGAACAAAGTAGCTCTATCCGGGAAAGATGATAAACGTTTCATCCTACCCGACAACACCAGTACGTTAGCATGGGGACATTACAAAATACCGAAATTACTAGGAGCACAAACTTTGGAGGGACTACTTTCTACAATAAATAACAATTAATATTAATGACTGTAACATACATTTATTATTTATTACCTAGAAAACACAACTATTTTTTATTTCTATAAATATGTATACATATATTTCAATATGTGTTGCTACAGTTTGTAAATAAAAGTAATAAAAGCTAAATTATATTGTCTTTGGATATCCATGAATTGTGTCTTTTATCCATACCTAACCATTTCACTAGTACTTTATTTTTTCTTCGCCTTAGAACTTTTTCAACGAGATATATGTCGGGATGTTTAACTTTCTTCAGCTCATAGTCATAGAAAGCTCCCAATATAGGTTGTTGGTTTGCATCTTTAAGAAGATATGATCTCGGATAAGTATTTTGTACCTTTGCCACAGAGAATATTTCATTGGACCAGTTCGGAGTGTACATTTTAGAAAATGCATGTCTGTGTTTACTTATTCGAACTGGCGCATCGATTTGAAATCTGGACATTCTTGGATCAGCAATCTTGATATTACTATAGACCGAATTAAGTATCTGTTTGGCATTGCGATGGTTGACTTGGACTGGTTTATAACCAGTCGTTGAGTGTGTAGAATTGTTGTAGTCCCGTAATATTTGTGAAAGAATGTCTAGCCAACGATAATTGCCATTGAAACTGAACTCCTTCCACATTCTTCCTTTTAGTGTTCTGTTAAAACGTTCGACAATCGAACTTTTCTTAGTAGAATACGAACTGTAATGATTAATTCGGTAGCGGTCCATCAGTTTCCGGAACGTTGCGTTGTAAAATTCCTTACAGTGATCAGTTTGAATATTCTTCGGCTTTCCCTTACGGTCTGCTGTCAAAATACTTTCCATAGCGTTGGCAACTTCTACTGCCGACTTATTTTTTAGTGGTCTGGCCCACGCATACTTTGAAAAAGCATTAATGCAAACGAGAATGTACTTGAAACCTTCATTTTCTTTAGAGTAGGGGATCATTTCCACCAAATCTGCCTGAAGTAGATCATTCAACCCCTTAATGATAACCCGTCTACGAGGAAATTGGATTCTAGCTGGCCCATGTAATTCGTTAACCACATCTCTCTTAACTTGTGTCATCTTCCTCAATAAGTATTTCTGCTGATACGAGTCCGGTTTTCTCTGGTATTGGCTGAGGACCCACGTATCGAAGGCTGATCTTGGTTTTATCTGTCACTATATAGGGTGTACTTTTAGCCTTCTCTTCATCAAATTCTTTGAAGTTCACAACAAGCTTTACTTTGGATGTTTCATATGGTTCCGTGGAGTTAATGGAATAACGTACTTCTAATATTTTCCCTCGATACCAATTCGCTTCATAAAATAGGTCATTATTTTGCAGGAAATATAAACGATTGGGCCCGTTTATTTCACCATTACTGACTAATCGCAATACTTTCCTCGGTTTGATAAGAGATCTTGGCCGTCCTAGTATTGTCGTGCCCCTGTTTATGTAATCTTTAAAGTATCCCAAAATAACTTCTTTCGCCTGGTGCTGGTTAAGAAATTTTTTCGTATTATTAGCGGATGCCAGATGCTTCTGAATAATATGTGTGTGGATGTGGCGACCGAATTTGTCAATAGCCATACTGACTTCTTTTGGAATTTTGTATGAACTGATGTTGCAACCTCTCGGGTTGATGTTTTACTAACAGCATAATTAGGCGATTATTTTTGCTTCCTTCAATTCCTGTAAAATACTTAGTATTTCATTGTCATGGCTCGTATGCCCGGCGAGTTTGGATGCAATCAAGAGTTGCAATCGTTCAGTTAATTCATTAACATCATCCCAGTATTTGTACTCTAGTTTTGTATTTGGAAGGATTTGCTTTTGTAATGTTTCACCAAACTGCTTGGTAACCCCTGCTCCAATTTTCCAGTTCCTTGTCCACCACACGTTAGGTGGTTTCCCTTCAAGAACGGGTTTGATGATGTTCTTATATTTAAAAGCTCGTCCGGCTGCAACCTTCCTACTAGGATCGTAGTTTACTCGATGAGCATTAGTATCCTTCAAAATATACTTGTAATTTTTAACGTCTGCGAAAGTGAATTTTCCAGGAACTTTTTTGAATAACAGCTCATACAAACCCCTTGTACCAGCATACGTAAAAGCACCAATTATAATATTTGATCCATCGAACCCAACTTCGGCTGAACCGATTTTCAATTTACCGTCCTCTTCACGAATTCCGTACTTGTTATCGTAGGCATCGGTTTCGTCCGTTGCTAACCCAGCGAGAAACGGACGCACTAATGGATCGTGATTTTTTAACGACTCTTTTACTACGTCAGCGTCTAAACGGGTCTTGTTAAGTGATTTATTGGCTATAATTGATTTTGTACGAGCTGTTTTTAATAAGGAAATAGCATGTGCCATGGATTTATCCAAATCTAAACTAGCGCTACTCTCACCCTCTCCAGACTCACTTTCACCACCGACATCTATACTTCTCTGTTCTGGAGTCTCAGGCAATAGATCACCAATATATTCATCTTGTATACAGGATGGCTGTACCATCGATGGTGTGTCCTGATAAAGAGAGGGTTGTAGATCTCTTTTCCTTACCCCTTTTGTTGGCGAAGAATGGAGAACGGGGCTAAACCATGATACTCGACCAGGTTTTCGAATAGGAGTTGTTCTATGAGTTATTATTGAAGTTCCAGGTATATCATGAGGCTTTTCCATTGATTCCGAAAATGTTTCCATCTCTACTTCGGAAGTATCTTTGGAGCGCTTTTTGGGTCCAACTTCAGCTCCATCTAACTTAGATAGTATTTCTTTTAAGTGTACTGTCACTGGAGCATACTGAACATCGATGTTGTTCTGAGCTTGTGCAATGTCGGCTTTCAATGACTTCAATTTGTGTTTTAGAGCATTACAAGCCTCAAGCAACTTACGAACTAACTTCTCTTCCATAACTGTCTTCATTCGTGGTCGAATATGGAATACTATAGCTCCAGACATGCACCAACAACTTATACTCTCAAACGAATGTATTTGTCGAATCCTAGACGGTATCTCCCTTCGTTGAACGCGCAATCGCTGTCAATAACTAACATTTCGTAGGGATTTTTCCAACAGTTTTGACACATATGCAGGAAGTTTTCGTAACTCAGGTCGTGAACATGATCATTAAAGATGTGTTTTAAATTAGTACCATCCTGCTTAAAGACCACCAAAAAATTGCAATTGTCTCGAAGTAATTGTTTGGGAATAGCACTGTACGTCTGACACAAATAAAAGCAATCAATATTTTTATGCCTGCCAAAAGAGAAATACTGCTTGACCAAGTTCTGATCTACCGTAGGAATGTCATCAAAAATTACGATCGAATAGTCTGCCACTTTTTCGGGAACTAACATAGCACTTGTGTCTGTATATTCATAGTATCCAATTTCAGGAACTTGGTGAAGCACACGCTTTAAATAATTATATTTTTGCTGAGGCAGAGATTTTGAACATATGTAAATATTCTTAAAACGTAAACCGTTAGGATGCAGCAGCAAACTAAGCAATGCATTGGTTTTGCCACATCCAGAGGGACCAACTATTAGTGCTCTTTTTCAATTACCCCCAAAAAGCTTACTATGGCGTTTATAACTTTCTTCGACAATATCATAATTTTGAAGTGGTAGTAACACTGCTTGTGTTTTAAGCTCCATCGAGCTTAGTTGCTTATAGGTGAAAGGATATAGATTAAATAAAACAAAGTTATTTTCATAAATATATTTATTTGTCACCCCAATCACTGCCGCTGTCATCCTCGTAACTGCAAGATTAAATAGAGTTAGTTTATCAACGCTAATACGTGATCTGTTATACTTACAGTTGTAGCAGCGGTGATCGCCTCCTGCCAACAACTTCCGCCCAGGGTGCAGTACTGCGCGTCGGCGCATTCTGCAGCCCCTCCGTAGGCGGTTGCTGGTTGGGGGGTGTCAAATTCACTTCGTTCGGAGGCCGCAACTCCGTGGAAACTTCCACGTGCGGCACCCCGTTCACCATCGTGATCTTTATGTTTACGTTTTCTATCTCCACTGTCAGGGTTGCTCCATTAATTTGTAATGTAATTCCTGGCTTAAAATATTTCCAAACGTCAGTATCAAAAGCGTTGCATTTTTTCTCAATTGGTAATGGGATATTGAAAGAAGTTGTAGTAGTCTTGATGGAGATATGGCACAGTCACTTTTTTGATCGTGGTTTAGTAGATGTAGTTAATCGTGAAGAAATTTAGGCAAACGAAATTCAGATAAATGGTGTGACACTTACAGAAATAAAATTTAGACAAGTGAAATTTAGATAAATAGTGGCAGGGCATTGCCCTCACTCAGGTCTGCTTTTTTTGGTTCTTTTCTAATAGCTCTACAGTCCCTTTTTTTGATCGAGGTTTAATAGATGTGGTCGATTGTGAAGAAATTTAGATAAATGGTGCGAAATTTACAGAAATTTACACAAGTGAAATTTAGATAATAGTGGGAGGGCATTGCCCTCACTCAGGTCTGCTATTGAGAGCTTGTCTAATAGCTCTAATATGTCTCTCCAACCGATTCAAAGCAAGTAGTTGCTCTTGAATATGAGCATGATCCGTTTGTAACATATTCCTATTCAAGGAACCACGAAGAAAATATCGGTGGAAGCACGTACTATCCAATAACTGATTAAAGTCTCGTTCAGCCTTTGCCACTAACGAGGAGAATATTGTATCGAATCCCTCAGTGGGATCCGATAAAACAGCACTGGAGTATTGTTGGAATAAGGAAGAGAGACGTGTTGTTGGAACAGGTGTAGACGTGTTAATGGGCTGATATGGGGTTAGTTGTGAATATGAGCCATGCAAATCAGGAGCGGTAGAAAGTTGGGAAGGTGAAACTGGTGGTGTAGGTTGGGGAGATGTCTGACTGGAAATTTGCGATGTAGGTGAAACTGGTTGGGAAGGTGAAACTGGTGGTGTAGGGTGGGGAGATGTCTGACTGGAAATTTGTGATCTAGGTGAAACTGGTTGGGAAGGTGAAACTGGTGGTGTAGGTTGGGGAGATGTCTGAGAGGAAACTTCTGATCTAGGTGAAACTGGAGGTGTCGAAACTAGGAATATGGGTGTAGGTGATAAAATCGGTGGTGGCAAAAGCGGAGCAGCTTGGATTAGTTTATTTTGTAGTATGACTACCCTAACATCACAATGCTCCGAATCTCTGGCAGGGCCACATACAGATGAATGTGTGTCCATCCTCGATTCCACCGATGATACCCCCATCATGCTTAATGGTTCGTGTGGAATTGCGGAGGGACACTCTGTAGATGTATCAGAAATATTTATAATTTCATCTGTAGTGTTCGATGTTTGTTGAAAACCTAAAGACCGTCTCAATATAGGCATATATATTCGAGAATGATTTGCGGAAGCGGCATCCGTTACAGAGACTGTTCGTTTTGCCGTTTTTACACAGCTATCGAATTGTCTTTGTTCAGGATGAGCTACCCCAAATCCACTCAATACCTTATATTCCCTAGACGAAGAAGGTTGCCAGCCGGATTCTACATTGGTTGGAAAGACATCAGTAGCAGATAATGGAGGAACTGCATTTCTAGCCTCAGTTGACACTGTCACAACATCTGCTTCAGCAGTAGATGCTCTCGACATTTGCGTTTCGAAATAGGCGTCATTTTTTTTATCAAACAGTTCGCCAAAGACTTCTTCAAAATTAATTAATTCTTCTAAAGCCAGGTCTGAATCATGTGCTGCCATATTTTCTACGTTAGACTGCTTGTTGTTATTCTAATTTAAGTTTTAGAAACATTATTTAGAATTATATGACAATGTTAGTTCTGTTTAAAAGCTATGTTTGTATAAAGTACTGTAATATTACTACACCGCTCCGCTGTATACTTGCATTAAAATTATTTGAACTAATATTAACAAGAAACAATTTAAAATACGAAAGAATTATCACCTACTTGAAATTTTTAACATTGTGAGTGCCAGACCATATTACAACTACCTAATTAATTTATTGTATGTATGTATTTAGTTACATTTTGAATAGATTTATCACAAGAACTACTAAAAATCAGACACACTTCTTTGCATTTCTGTTACCCTGATACAAAACCATAACTTGAAAATATCAATTTATGCTGGTATTTTAGTACAAGTCCAAATAAAAATAACATATATTGTTATATTGAAAAATTTTACCAAGTTATGAACAAGTATAAAGTAATACAGCACATATAAAAACACAAATAAATATTAACTTACCATCGTGTAGCTTCTTCGAAAGGGAACTGCTTTTAGAAAGGCAAGACGTCGAATTTATACCGAGAAACAAGGCAAGTGAGAGCTGCGAAGGAAAGTTGAATAGGGCCATCAATAACAAGTCCCATTCACCTTTCCTTCGCAGCTTTCACTTGACATTGTTTCTTAGTATAAATTCGACGTCTTGCCTTTCTAAAATCAGTTCCTTTTCGAAGCCACATGATAGTAAGTTACTGCATTATTAATATTTATTTGTGTTTTTTATATGTGTTATTGTGTATTATTTTATACTTGTTCATAACTTGGTAATTTTTTGTCAATATAACAACGTATGTTATTTGTATTTTGTACTAAAATACCAGCATATGATATTTTCAAGTTATGATTTTGTATCAGGATAATAGAAATGCAAAGAAATGTGTTTTTTCTAATTTTTTGTTCCTTTAGTACCTCAATACAAAGGTAGAGGGGAGACACTGCTTCCCCCCGAAAATATTAGGGGAAAGGGAGGGGTCAAACTTGGTGTGCATACAAATAGTGGATAATTGGAGATAGAATCAAATCGAGTTGTGTGGGATTCAGTCCGATTAAATGTTGTTGATTTTTATTTTGTTATCATAATATATAAAATAATATTAAAATTTGATTCTTTACTACTTTTTGTAAAGAAAATATGAGGGGGGAGGGGGTAAAACTTGGGGTGCATACAAGGAGATATTTTTTTGTTTTGTTATCATAATTCTAAACCATACCATAAGATTTTTTACTATTTCGTAAATCAAATATAAGCCTCATTAGTTATACAATACTTTATTAAAATTTGAATTACATATACATGTTACATGTAATTAGTTAATACCAATACACATATAAATAACAAAACATTATTAACATTACTATGACTTATTATATATACATAGTGTGCAATCCTTTCTTCGCAAAACGTTTTCTAAACAACAGCAGCATATAAATTCTTCTACATTATAGTGATCTCTACATGGTAAACACTGCATAATTTCGACATCATTTTTGTAACAATTTGGCAACCTGTGCCAAACAAATTCTAAATCCACAGCCCTCACCTCCGTCATAAGGTAAGATTTCGGAATATAATATAATTCATAATCTTCTATTCTGGCAAATGATGCGTCCGATTCATAGCGACCAATAATTTCTGACACTTTCCCAACTAGTGTGTTACTCTTCGTTTCCTTCGATGTTTCGCACCCCATATTGTGCCTGGGATTTCTGCAACCTCGATTTTTTGCACTTCTTACCGATTATATATTGATTCAATAGCAAAACATTTGACAGCGCACACACGCAATTAGGTCGAGTGTGAAATGCGCAACTTGGTTGTCGACTTTCTATATTTGGCGCGTCTTTCAAATCAATTACATTAATATTAGAATCGATTCTTTTTATGAACTTAGCTTTCTCGGAACCTTTCACATACACTGTTCGCACGCGAAAGCTCAAGCGTTTAATAATTTCATCAAAGTCCCCTACTAATATATAGCCATCGTCCCATCTTAAACAGTGATGCTGACTCATAACATAATTCGCTCTTCGTCGATCGTCTTCGTTGAGAGAACCGAAACTCATTATAGGTCGAAATATGAAGTGGCTCGATTTCTGATCACTATCTTGACTAGCCAATTCTTTCGGTATTATTTGATCTTTCCATTGAAACCATTGGAAATCAATAACGATATGAGCTGTTTTCATTTTCTCTTACTTTTGCACATACCCTCTCATTTGTTACGCTGTGTGTCGATGTTGCTTTTCAACTAATACATTTGTTGCACCATCTTTGTAAACGGTGAATACTGCATCATCTTGTCATGCAAAATTAAGCAATAACCTACGGTATTATCGGGGACGTTATTCTTCGTACTGAACTCAATTCGAATTTCTACACCGCTTTTATGCAGAGCTTCTTGTTGATATGTGCAATCTATACCGAACAGTGGATTCAATTTAAATTGCTCTAGACTCAGAATCGGGGCCGAATCTTCATAATTGTAGTAAACCTTCTGAAACCTGGAATACATCTCGTACAAATTAGCATAATGGTTGTTATCATAATCGAGATTCAAGTTTTCATATGGATATCTTCTCCCGTTCAAAAACACTGTCAGATTTGTTAAATTCAAATCATTAAATACTGACATATATTCTGCAAGCCGGCCCCTCTTGCCAGTCTGGAACCCTAAAATTATATATCTCGGGGTCTCCAACTGCGGAGCAGTTTTAACTGACCAACTATGCTTATTTGTTTGGGGAAGTGACGGATATTCGTGTATCTCCCAGCCTCTAAATGCCATTTGCATGGTATTATTCTTCTCAATCAACTTCGTCAATAATAATTCTTGTCTTAACCCCACCCGTACGTGTGGCACCCTCCAAATTACTTTTTCAATAGTTAATTTTACTTTCTCCGTATCTACTGTTTGATATATCACATCTCGGTCATCGTTACTTCTAATTAGGACCAATTCCTGCCTAACATTCATAACAATCTTCTTAAAATCCTCTGCAAATCCCATTAGTGCTTTCAACGATACGCTAGCAGAAAAATTACCCTTACTATCGATATTGGGAGCCTTCCAGCTTCTTACATCCCAACAGGCATTCTGCAATTTACCAACATCTCCATTTGAAAACGCGAACAATCCCTTCATGGTTGTATTAATCCCAGCATTCCTCACTCCATCCACCTCTACACCATTCATTAAATATCTTATATCGCTGAACATAAACGCAATAGCATTACTTATCAGACTTGCAGTAGTACTGCTTTTTGTATCATCACTTTCCAGTCGTAATCTCCCTTACACATATAGATTTGACTCAGTTGGTAGTGTGAAATTATCTATCTCGGGAACGGCTATTCGGATTTCATCATTATTCTCGTATTTCGGTGTTCCGAACGGCATATGATTATGATACTCGTAGCCAATAATGGAATCACTGACTCGAACTTTCTCTTGTACATTTAGTATATCCATTTCGTTATGCTTTCAATCAACACTTGTTCTTTGATCGACCGTCGGCTTTCAACAGAACCGATTAACTGTAATACGTGAACTTATATCTACTTGCACTGTCTTATTTCTAGTACGCTAGTCTATCTCCTAAGAATTACTTATAATCCCTCGCTTTCATCCAAACCGTTACCATTTCACATATCACTCATTCTAATTAATCCAAAACTTTGAAACCCAGACTCAGTAGAAACTTCCTATTGTCTTGTGATAACTTTACTTGTCCACCTCTCCACTTTCCACCCCTATTCACTCTTCGTGTACGATTTCTTATATTTCCATTGTCCACAATCCAACTGCTTCTTCTTTTCCTTCTTCCTTGCGGCAATGATCCTCTGGCAAACGATACCCCCATTTCTATTCAGCACCTCTTCTTCGTAACCGTAAATATACTGTAATTTCTTCACCTCTAAAATTGACCGGATTTCCACTTTGGTCGACAACTTTCAACACAATACTACTCAAGACGTTTGCATTCACTGGCATATAAATCTTTTCTTGTGGTACTTCGATAATCTTATATCCTGGAGCCACATTTGGATAAAAGTGGTATAACACGTGCGAGGGTTTACCATTAACATACGACCCATCCACTACATTACACAATATTTGAATTGCATTAATTTTGGTGATATTCACAACATTATCGCTTGTAACTGTTGTATATCTTGGAATAATAACATTTCCGAAACCAAACAGTGAACCTATAGAATTATTTATACCAAAATTCACATATACATCTGTCCTTATTGACACCTTCAGTGTATTACTATTTCCCCTCATAATAAAAGATTTATCATCACCCTCTCGCTCCTTCAACGCTTCTTCAATATAATTTTGTACATCGTCTATGTCATATGTTCCTTCTGGTACGTGTATCTTCTTCCAATTTAAATCATCTTCCTCGTGGGAACCGACATTATAACAGAAGATATTATTTTGTGGACCCACGTTCGCTATTGAATTGTAAGCTTGCAAATTTACGATACATAATTCATATTCCCCATTCAAATATATAACTGGATTGAAAATCGATACTAAGTCTGAACTGTCCCCTGTCAACACCAGGGTCAAGCTATCAACTACACCGACATCCATTTCACTACTTAATTTGTCTTACGCAAAATTTCCTTTCAAGAACTGTAATGACAAGTGGCCACAATTAATAGCATCGGGTTTCTGGTACCTTTTATAGTTATAGTGTATTACCCCGTGACCGTTTGATAACAAATACTTTTCTACCTCGCGTGGCGGTCTTAAATCTCCAAAACTATCGAAATAATTAATTTTTTGATTTTCTTTAGAATATGCTACCCAATGAGTTCCTCTGCCTGCACCATCATCTAAATTTACGACACCTTTTTCATATTTTCGTATTTTTTTTGGTAGAGAGTCTCGACTATAAATTCCTCTGAAATTATTAATTTTCCACTTCTTCGCATATTCCTGAATATCTCTATCTGTCAACGGTCGCCGTGGTAATACCTCTAATGGTTTTTTGAATGTTCTGGTAAGTACAAGCCACACCCCGACTTGTATGGTTTCACATAAAACCCACTGCCAATGGCTTTCGCTTCCATCGCTTGATTGTGTCTTTGCGCCTCCTTTAATCCATCCCTGGCTGCCTTAGCTTCGTTAACTGCTTTGACTATTGCTGCTGCTCCACCCCCGAGTGATCCCAGAGCACCCAGAGCAGCAAACAGAGGAATCAGCGGCAAAAATCCGCCAGATTTTGGAATAGCTACAATTCTAGATCGTGGCAATATCATCTTTCTCGTTCCTCGCAACCTTTTCAGTGTCTGATACGCAATTCTGGTGTTTTCTAATAAACTCCTTCTCTTACCGCCTTTTCGTATTGCTTCGCGAGCTCTTTTCATTGCCTGCAAAAACGTCATAGCACCCCCACTCCTTCTCCGTTTCCGAGATTGCATTTTCGTATTATTTCTCCGTTTATTTTTTCTTGCATTCATTACGTGTTTTGCACTTCGTAACCCTACACCGAATGTCGTTTTTCCTTTCATGATACCTGCTACTAAGGTTGCAGCAACTTTCTCCTTTACGCTTGCGTCTTTACTCTTTATTCGCTCAACTGCACGTCGATATAATTTGTTGTCCGCAACGTTTCGATTTACAACCTCCTTCGATTTGGAATAAGCTATATCGTGCTCTTTACAAGCTTCATCCAATAAATTCCTCCTTTATCACCTCTTTGCAATCGTGCATCTAATTTTGTACCTGGGCCGCAATAGTTATAACTTGGTATGTGTAACTCCACTGGTAATTTATTTATCAGTTTATTGATTATTGCACGACCTTTCTTTTTGGTTGACCATTGCAAACTAATCGATCGACCTCGTTTCACAGCCATTTCAAGAGCTGTACGACCATCGCCTTTGAATACTTTTTAATCAATACCAATAAACAGATTATTTACATACTCTTAAACTACTTTATCTTTACTTATAGTACACACCTTGGGATACATAAAAACATTATCATTTCATACATTTATTCATTTCATTGACATATGTTACATATATTAATTGTTATTAATTATATACAGCTTTATAAAATTGTAAATCAAAGTATATTTTTTTCATTCCATAAGTACTCAACTCTTTGGTTATAGCAACACACTCGGACATTGTTCCATTTCGCGCACTCTCTATACCACTCTTTACATCTCCCTCCATCACGGCCAACACTTCCATTAAATCTTTATAATACTTCCCATATTCTATTGCTTTGAGATTTTCTAACCGACACGCAATTAAATCTTTCAGATACCACAACTCCGATAACCCATCTTGTGAAATGTATAGACATTCGCCATTCTTCTCCAGTTTTAGTATTTTATTTATTCCATCGAAGCAATCAAATGACATTTTTATATTTCCAAAGTCTAGGGTTGGATAACTACTTTTATCCTCCTTGAAATATTTCATTAATATTGTCTCGTATTTTTGGAACCGCTTCCACTCTTCCGCTTTCATAGACAATCTCTACTTCTTTAGACCAACAATTCTCACCACTGGCTCAAAATATAATTCCACCTCTAAACCTACAGCAACCCACTTAGAATTACTTTTATTTAAAAAATATATGCTTTGCGATAGCAACGGCATATCTATCATGGTATTCTGAATATTTTCTTCATCTGTTGACTTTCCCATAGTTTGACTTGATTCTATTACAGATTCATTACCAAAACTTTGCGCGTGTGGTGTCATCAAGTCGGTTGCCAATTCGTCTATTATTGATTGCGACAATTGTTCCTCGCAGTCTTTATTCTTTTGGAATTTACACTGACCTGGGGATATATCTGCACTATTATCCAAATAATTTTTAGTGCATCGATCTATTCTGTCGTCTTTATCACTAACTTTGCTGCTTTTAGATATCTGAATAACTTGCTCACCCCTTAACCTCTTTGCGGAATACATCGTACTCACTGTTGTGTTTGACTATTAACTTCACACTGATGCTGTATCCATTATTACCAACTTATATACCACACATTTACTGATTTGACCTTGCTGCTTCGAGATAACTTGCTTCTGAAACCTCCACATCGTCCTCATGACCTTGGCCCCAGAGCTTGATATTACCGCCTTCACCTCTTATTCAGCGAACCAACTCAAATAGTTCATGAGCGTTCCACTTCTCCTTCTTCCATCATACTTATAATATTCATATACATCACATAAATACATTAAGTTATATTTATAGGATTCATAAAACTGCTGTGCGATGTTATCTTTTATTAGAGCCCATTCAAATTCTCTTCTGCATACTGTCTCATCTCTTTTATCATCTATCGCATTGTTTCGACTTTTCGACAATATATCGCCAACATAATTGAAATTATTAAATTCCTGTTGCACTTCCAGCAGCACTTTACTAGACAGTTCTTCATTTTCGTTCATATTTGGGATAAACCTGCTGCTTCGTACAACTTCTAAACACATTTATTATATTCATTGACCTTTTCGGCATCCTTATATACTATTTCACACTTCAATTCTCACTGGATCTAGTAATTCTCCTCTATTAACCGATACCCTTGAACTTTTGACTTTGAGCTCCACATTTATCTAGGTCTTTAACCTTGACCTTGACCTTCCCAAGCGAAACCGATTCTAGGACCTCCTCATGACCTTGACCTTGACCTCGACCTTGACCGCGACGATATTGACCTTGACCTTGACCTTCCCGGGCCAAGCCGATTCTAGAACCTCCTCATGACCTTCACCTTAACCTTAACCTTAACCTTGGTCCGACCTTCGGCCGGACCAAGGTCAAGGTCAAGGTCAAGGTCATGAGGAAGTTCTCGAATCGGCTTGGTCCCTCTACTTATAGTAACATTTATTCTGACTGTGTTAAAGAGAACATTAAGAAAAACATACCTAGAATATGTATGTTACGCCACTGAACACATAATCAATCATACCGGATATATGACAAGTTATTTAAAAAACATAGCTATTAATATATAATTTCAATTCTTTTTTATTATAGTAACATTTATTCTAACTGTGTTAAAGAGAACATTAAGAAAAACATGCCTAGAATATGTATGTTACGCCACTGAACACATAATCAATCATACCGGATATATGACAAGTTATTCAAAAATAAATATAACAAGTAAACGACATTTTAGAGAGACGGTACATATAGAAAAGCAATACAATAAGAACAGATTCAACAAATAAACAATCTAATTCATTTAATTTGTCAAATTCAGTAAAATAATTGATCAAATATGGTGCAGTACTTACTTTAAATTTTCACACAATAATTTAACTTTAAAACAAATATCTAATTATTTTAAAATTTATAAATACCAGAGTACAACTTATCTTGCTGCACGATGTACAAGAAATGAAAAGTGAAGTACCTAAAAATTTGGCAACGAAGATTGTCCCGGATGTCTATTATATAATATAAAGTTCACCAAACATATAAAAAAATTGCATCTATTAAGAATGCACACAGATATGTCGTGTTAATAGACCACGAACACATATTTATCACGTGGACAACCGTAAGTTGTCCACGTGATAAATGTATGGATTACAACTTTTAATGCAAATTTACAATATCAAAAAACAAACTATAGGTCAATTTTTTACGTGAGTGGTTGGTATATATTCTCCATGCATTTGCTTAACGAATCATAGTGAAATAAAGAAGCACTAAACATGGTAAGTTCACATTAAAATATTAAACTATTCTTGTTCAGTAATTGTTTCAATATTTATTATGTATAATAAAATAAAAACAATATATCCTCTTGGATCCTTATTATTTACTCTAGAACATGTTTAACTAATAACCGACAGCATTATGCATTTATTTTATTATATTAAACACTTTACGTTACTGCTTATTGTATTAATGGTCATATATTGAGTGTATAATTCGTTTTGGCACTTTATCACGACAATTAATAATGGAAGTTTATTTATTTTGCCATTACTTGTGTACGATTTTCATTGTCTTTATTAACGATATTACCAATAACTTAGTGTCACAGAACTTACTCTATGTTGATGATCTTAAATTATTTTGCGAGATAACTTCAGCACGACATTGGAGATACTGCTCGTCGGTACTTAAACAACTTACCACTAAACATCATGAAGTATAAAACAATTACATTTACCCATAGTTCTTCTGCTATTATTTTTAATTATAACCTGTAGAGCGTGGATGTGGAATGTGTAAATCTGATTAAGGACCAAGGTGTTGTTTTCTAAGCCATTTAATATTAACTAAGCGAAAATATTTCAAAAAATTACAACTGCAATATATCACTAATATGATTAACCAAGTTTTACTGTCCATTTGTAAATTTGGCAGAGAATATAAGCAATTGTTCTAGAGTAAATAATAAAAGTTCACATAAGGATCCAAGAGAATATATTGTTTTTATTTTATTATATTATTTGCCTTATACAATGGATTTTCTTCAATAAATATTTATTTTTTTATTTTAATAAAATATTTTGTAATAATTAAGTGTATTTATGTATGTTAACATATTAGTGTATGCTCGTGTGTTTATTTTAAATTGTATACACATGCAATGTCAGTGCTTGTGCTTTACAGCTCACATGTAATAATTTCAGGATCAAGAACAATTGTCAACACCAACCCCTTCACAAGTAATGTCTAATGTTACCACTTCCAATTTAGAAAGAAGGAACACCATTTCCAATTCAGAAATTAGAAACCTATTTCCTGATGATGCTGCATTGGATGAGATATTCGCGTCAATTCCTATGCCAACTATTGATGACGCTAACATAGCAACAATTACGACGGCAGCTGTTGCGACAATTACGACGACAGCTAGTCCAGCTACGACAGCTGTTACGACTACTGTCGTTGCATCTGCATCTGCAACAGCTGCCGACATAATTCATGGTTCAACTACTGCAGCATCATCTCAGTTGACTACTATTCCACAACTGGGTTAAACGAGTTAGACAAGTAGTACGACAAAACAAACAACAAAAATGACATAACAAACAACAAAAACGACAAAACAAAGACAAACGACAACGACAATACATACCACTTCTACCTACCGATACTTCAAGCACACTCCGTACACTACTACTTGGTAAGCGGGTAATTTCTGGTAGTGGAATTGTAGAGGCTACAGTGCAACCACCGGTAATTGATCTATCAGAGCAAGCATCTGTGGTGGCACCCGCTGATAGGTCAGTTATTTTTATATCTACTCATTTAGCTAATCCTTCCAATCCTGATCCTTCCAATAATCCTGATCCTTCCAATCCAAACCTATCCTTGTTCACATTCATACAACCCCCACCACAGTCAAACGTGCCTTCCACATCTTTCTTACCACTTCATAATGTACCTCAAGACCCTCAACCTCAAGACACTCAACCTCAAGACCCTCAACCTCAACTAACTTTCTTACCTTTTCTACTACCTCAACCTCAGAGACCCCAAGACACTCAACCTCAAGACTCTCAACCTCAAGACTCTCAACCTCAACTACCTGTCTCCTCTACACCTGTGGCTTCACAACATGAATACCTACCTGTTTCATCTCCTATTTCCAATTCATCTCAGTCATATTATCTAACTCCTTATCAACAACGACCAAACCCTAGTCCAAGTTTAATACCTGCAGTCCCAGACCGAAGCAACATACTTAACCTACCTGCACGAATTGTACAACTTACTAACATGTTCAAGTCGCACTTAGAGGGGAATTCGTCGGGTGATGTTAGTGATGTCCAGAAAATAATCAGTATAAAAGAAGAGATACAGACGGCTGTTGCACACTTCGACATCTATCTTCTTCTCTTGAAAAGTGCCATTAGTAATAACATTTCCGGTGGTGTTATTACTAATGAGGAAGTTGAACCCCTCGTAGAGAAGAGGAATGCTTTAGAAACCATTCGGACAGTTTTGTCAAGTGCAGAAATATCCGAAGCTATCGATAAGTTCAGAAATTCCTGAATTTTTATCTTGGTTAGGATATTTCTGCACTTGACAAAAAATCGGAATGTGTTCCCTCTATTTGAATTGGGCGTGGTAGTAGAAGATATGGAAGGGGTTAGGGATACATCCTGAAAATACGGAAAAATTGATATGGAAACAAAGCTGATCATTTTCCTACTATACTATGAAGTGATAAAGTACAAAATGTATCCATTGATAAAGTACAAAATATATCCATCAAAGTATGATAACTATTCGCCCATCAAGGTCTGATAATTTCATTCATCCAAGTGTTTATGTAGAGTTCCAAGTTTTTCTAATTTTGTTATTTTTGCAGGCAAACACAATCAATATTTTTATTGAGCATATTTATAAATTTGTATTGGGGACGGTGGCCCCACCACAACAGCCACCACCACCACCACAGCAGCAGCAACAACAACAACAACACCACCACCACCAACAACAACAACAACAACAACAGCAGCAGCAGCAGCAACCTACTACCCCGCCGTCACCTAGCCCGTCGTGGAGTCCGACAACGCCGTTCGCTCCACCACCGAAGACGACACCGTCGGCTCCGAGAAAAAACCAACTATCCAACAAGGAATTGATGAGGATAATGCTGGCCCACAGGGAGCCAGCTGTGCCAGCGGAGCCGGCGGTGCCAGAGGAGCCAGCAGACTCGTAAGGGTGGTAACAACAGCTGCTGTCGCTGCCTCCCTAATAAAAAATAAAAATTAAAAAAACCAAAAAAATAAAAAAGAATAAACCATATATACTTGTTTTATTTTTACACTCCTCGTACATCTCATGGTATGTTTAAAAACCCTAAAATTATAAAAATAAAAAAATACATAAAACAAATACATAAAGCTTTATTTTTATATATCATAACTTCAGAACCTTCAAAAGTAGTATTTTAAGTAAATATACATACATATTTCTCAGTCTATATCCTGAAGTGATAACGTTCAGTATGCATTTAAAAACGTCTAAATTATCATTACCTGTCTATAACTACGATTCTGTAGTTAGTGAGGAAAGTTTTACACGTCACAATCATCTTTTTAGTGGTACATGTAAGAGAGTACTAATAGTAGGACCTTCAGGATGTGGTAAAACGAACGCTCTTCTTACTTTATTACTGCACCCCAATGGATTTCGCTTCAAAAATATTTACATCTGCTGTAGATCTCTCCATCAACAAAAATATGAGTATTTAAGAAATTTATTACTCGGTGTACCAGAGATAGGTTATTATGAATATACGGATGTCAATAATATGGTAAAACCTGATGAAGTTTCTGATTATTCAGTCGTTATATTTGATGACATACCTACTATTGATTTAAATATTGTAAAACAATATTTTTCTTTCGGTAGACATCGCAATTTAGATTGCTTTTATCTGATTCAAACATACAGTGCAGTCCCTAAGCAATTATTAAGGGATAATACAAATCTTTTAATTTTATTTCGACAAGATGGTACTAATTTGAAGCACATATTTAATGATCATATTCATGATTTAAAATATGAACAGTTTTTAGACGTTTGTAGAATGTGTTGGAAGAAACAATTTGACATACTGTTTATCGATACTGACTGCAAGTTCAACGAAGGGCGATATCGTATTGGTTTTCATACATATATATATTTATAATGAGTTGTGTATATATAAGATCATTTTTTGCTTTACCATTAGTATGTAATTATTTGAGAGCATAGATACATGTAAAATATGGATGATAAACTAGTAAATAATTTAGTAAAAGCTCGCGAAGCTTTAAAACAAAAATTACGAACATTAAAGGCTGATATCGCTAGTTCTCAAAGAGCAATAGATATAAAGTATGCCCCAATATCAAAACCTCTGCAAGAAATTGCTATGAAATTAGATGGGAGTGACACTAGGAGAGGTACATCGCGATTGAAAAACATTTCTGAGTCTATAGAAGAATCATGGTCGGATATTTATCCGGAGAAATCGTATGCAGCTATTCCCGGAACATCAATTATACGACAAGGCACCCCTAAAGCTTCCCGGAAACATGTGTCATGGTTTAGTCCATCAACTCATTCTTCTCCTACCAAGAGCAAGGAAAAAAGAACAAGGGTGGAGTCTGAACCTCAACCTCGGTTGTCAACATCATTCAATCAACCTACTTTTCTAGAAGATGAGTACATAGTGACACTCCACGTGGTCTGGATAGAATAGTAGAAGAAGAAAAAAGCAGTGAAGAGGATGAAATGGATTCGAATGAAAGTTTAAATTTAGATAAATCCATGGCTCATGATATATCGCTGTTACAAACACAACCAGGCAAGTCAATAATTGGGAACAAATCAATGAACAAAACACTCTTAGAAACAGATGTTGTGAAGGAATCGTTGAAAGATTATCATCCTAATATACGCCCATACCTTATCGGTTTAATGATAGATGAAAAGGATGAATTCGATGAAAAGTATGGCGTTCACGAAACTGATGGTAATTTAAAATTAGGAACTGCTGATATTAGATTTGACAAAGAGAACATCATAATCGGTAAATTTACTTACAAAGCTACGAAGGGATTACTAGAATTACTTTTTAAAAAGAAGCCAGGAAAATTTCTAGATACAGATGCGAAAAACTATAAATTCATCCTTAATGATACCAGTGCTCATCGAGTTGATTACGATCCTCAAAAAAAATATGCAGCTAGTAAAGGTTCTAAATATACAACTATTATAAAACCTATAATACAAGGAAGAGCGCCTGAAGTATGGTGGACTCGAACTTGGAAGACTGGTTTAGGTTTATCAACAAAAATACCTAATCGAAAGACCGTTATACCTAAGAGTAAAATAGAATATAAGTACTGGGATGATGTAAATGAATTGTGTAATAGATTAAAGTTACTAATAGCATCGAAGGAGGCGGGACATACGGGGCATGGCAACGAGATACTAGGAATACATGAGGAACTGAAGAAGTCAAAAATAATTAAATAGTTATATCGATGTGAATCTGAATAAATGCCTTACAAATCTTGGTTTTCTACTAGTTAACATATCGACGCTGATGATACGTAACGATGACAATCGATAAATTTGGTAGACATATATATAAACATATCGTCAAAAGACATTTAATGGAAAAAGATGTAGTGACTGACTTTCTCGGTCAGCCTAAAGTTCAAGAGGTTTTGAAAATGTATACTAAGAGTATTTCTGCTCCTACCTCAAGTATGCCAATAAAGTATATTCTTTACATACATAGTGATGGTTCTATTAGTCCCGTGGGTTTCTATAAAAAGACATCACTTTCAAAAGATATTTATTTATACATTAACAAATTATATAGTGGGAAGATCATTAATGTTCATTATTCCAACGGAAAATTAGCACAACTATACATTGACAGTAAAAAATTTGATTCCACTAAACCAACCACACTGACAGAGGGAACAAAGTTAAGTTTGAAGTATATGGGCACCAAACCTTCACCGAAACAAACAGAAGCCGTTTTTGCAGAAGTAGTAATCGAAGGATATGTCAACAATTAAAAGAGATGTCGTAAACGAAATACATAGTCCTGCACGGAGGAAGTTTTCACGAAGACGAGTCATAATAAAAGGATTGCGAGATTTATTTCAAATCGATCTGGTTGAAATGATACCATATGCGAAAGAAAATGATAATTTTAAATATATTTTTGTATGTATTGATACATTCTCAAAATTTGCCTGGGCTATTCCAATAAAAAATAAAACGTCGAATGAAGTGACACAAGCCATGGAATCCATACTTTTGCAAGGGAAGAAAAATATTCCGAAAAATCTGCAAAGCGATAATGGGAAGGAATTTTATAATACATATTTTAGGAAACTCATGACTAAGTATGATATTAATCACTACAGTACCTATTCTAATTTAAAAAGTTCCATTGTGGAACGTTTTAATAGAACACTTAAGAATAAGATGTGGAAGGAATTTAGTTTCAATGGGAACTATCGCTGGATCGATATGTTGGAAAAATTAGTTCAAGATTATAATAATACTGTACACTGTACATAGTACCACGGGGTATAAACCTACTGCAGTTAATCAAAAAAATGCAAAAAAAAAATTTAAAAATGGTCTATAGTAATATTAAAGTTGCCGACGTAAGAATTCCAAAATTTAAAATTGGAGAACCTGTTCGCATCAGTAAACATAGACACGTATTCGCAAAAATGTACACACCTAATTGGTCAAACGAAATATTCACAGTAATAAAGGTTCAAAATACAAATCCTAGAACGTATGTGTTGCAGGATTCACAAAAACAAAATATTCTAGGTGGGTTTTATGAACCAGAATTGTTAAAAGTAAAGCATCCTGATGTCTATCTGGTTGAGAAAATTATACGTAGACAAAAGAATAAAGTTCTCGTAAAATGGCTAGGTATGCCTTCCTCACATAACTCGTGGATATCCAAAGATAATGTACTTTAAAATAGTTGTGATATATTGTTTAAAATAAAAAAAAACAAAAAACTCAAACAATGATTTTTATTTAAACACATACAAAAAATTACACTAACAAAAAAATAATTATTTCAAAGAACTGATTTCTAATACTAAATTTTCTAAGTTTTGCGCCCTCATAATTTCATTTATTTTATAATGGCCCCACGCTAAAGTATTACTTTTATCAGGGAGAATGTATCGCTTATCATCCTTGGATGATAGAGCAACTTTATTTTTTAATTCAGTATACATCTTATGTAACTCAGATCGGAATACATACATCTTCCTCAAAATATTCGCGTCACCTTCTACCACATTCTTATAATCAGTAACTGATAAATTTTTCTGTATAACATATTTCTTCACACCCTTAGTAGTTTTTATTGTCTTATCTAGTAATTTAACACAATAAGCTTTAGCACCCGTTCCGTAAAAACATTCGATAATGCTACCAGCAAATTCATCCTTCATTTTTCCTAACATTGGTAAAGAGGGAGGTATTCCATGAATATTACCTTCAGCGTAATTCGATGTATCAAACATATTTAAATGATGATTTATATCATCGTATACATTATAATTTTCTACACTTATAATGAGTGAATCAGTATCTCTGTATAGTAAAGAATCCTGTGGACCATATAAAGGCTTTAGAAAGCTGTAGAAAAATCATACATCACCCTCTTGGCTAATTCCAAAATTGTAAATCCTACATATATGGGTTTCACATATTCTATTCGCACATGCCCCAATTCAATGGCTGTCAAAGATTCGGAAAATACCCTACAAGATTTAAAATTAGGTTTAGCGATATACGCCTCCGCTCCAAGCTTTTTATGAATAGTTTCCCAATGTGACACCAATTTTATATTAACACGATTTTCCACATTTTCCATGGTTTTCCCGAATACGCTATTTACCATTAATTTATAGAACTGCTTGAAAAATTCATTAGTGAATTCATTTCGTTTTGCTGTATTAAAATCAATATATTTTTTTTAACCAATTACTCTGTTTAAATCTAATTCCACGACGTATTCCACATAATTTCAAACCATTATTTATACATTGTTTCAACATCAGAGAATGTATAATATAATTCGATTTATCGGAAAGGTTTGGTATCAATTTACCGTATTTCGAATTAGGTGGAATAACGTGTTCTGGACAAAAAGGTAAGTCATTGTGTACATCATGGAGGGATTCAGGATATTCTAAATCGACTTCGAATACATATCCAATATCCGCATCGTCTTTCAAATCTAGTACGGGCAAACTGAACGTCATAGCGTAATCATATAAATTTGTTGCATCCAGGTATAATATATATTTTTTGCTTTCGGATAAATCAAATTCTGGTAAGTATCGATTATTTGCAATTTCTTTTCTTTTACAGTACATACTTACACCCCCACGTATCCCCCTTTTAAAAAAATTAAACATATCTATATCGGTTAATAATTCCAAACTAATACCCGTCATACGTAGCATGGCGTCCCAGCTTAAGCCAGGTGAAGTAAAATAATGTGCTGGATCCAACTTGTAATTGCTCATGCAAATGTTTCGAAAATTTTCGAAAACGTCGGCAAGTAGTAACACATCTGATTGTATGTATAGATCACTATATTGCCCCAGTGATTTACATTCGAATACATCCCACACTCTTAAAGCCTAATCTTCATCACTTATCTCACTGTCGGATAATATATCATAAAAGCATTCCTTGCTAGGTAATTCTGGAAATGAGAGACTTTCATGAGAATTAACGTAGTTATATGGGAACACACCCTTCTGTCGTATTAATTTAAATTTTTCATCCAAATAATATCTTCTAACTTCTTTACATTGTTCATCATCTAAATAAGATGACAGTTTCGCTAAAGAGGAATTCATAAATCGAAATGAGTCTATAAACCTCAATTTGAAGAACACTTTTCTTTTCTTACCATTACAATCAATTGTGTCTCCTACATGTATTCTTTTCGAAAACGATATATATTTCTCTTTATTTTGTGCAATAACATCTACTTCTTCTTTATCCAATGCTAAAACTTTTACAAACAAATGTGTGTCATAATTCGATAAATTATGAAATATGATAGGTATATATCGAGGTTCTTTATAATTTATATTACACACCATATGTGCTGCACCACGATAGAATCCACTCATATGATCATGGTCACGAACTTTTTCTTCGCATACCTGTATTTCTTTTTCACAAATATGACACACTCTCGCCAGTTCATAATTGATACGCTCTTCGGTAGTTAAGGGTATCATTTGTACCTCTTTATTTAAATAATTTTGATATAAAAAAGTTACGTCAGCTTCTAACTCTCTGATAAAAGTCCTGGCTGCATTTCCCCCACGATATAAACGCAATTTACTGAGAATTTCACATAATATGAAAAAGAATATGGTTCATGTTCGAAACACTTTACAGTGAAAGGTTTAGATGGATCTGGCCGTGACATGTCAATAGGTTTTAATATAACCTCAAAATCAGCATACACAACAAATGGAATTCTTAACTGTCTCTCAAGTTTATCAAATTTTAATATATTTTCTGGTAATTGCTCACTATACTTATTAATTTTTATATCTGTTTCCGGAAACACTGCTTTCACCTGCTTACAGTCTTCATTTTCATGTCTACGCAATTTGTCTTCACTTGTGAAAAAAGTTAAACACCCTTCACAAATAAATTTCTGATGTCCAGATAGTGATTTCTGAGATGAAATTAGTCGTGAAAAATTCTTAATCCAGCAGTAATGTAAATTATCATTATCGGTAACAAGTAATAAATTAATGTGAGCTATTCTTCTCTGCTTTGTAAAATGTAGAGGGCCTACTACCTCATGTATTTTAATATTATTTTTGAAACATTCCTCTACACCGTATACATTGATAGATATTATAACCTGCTCGCTTGCTTACGTAATGCCAGTGTAATACAAACGAACGCTATAAGACAAGTCTTTTGCATGCCACCAAAATTATTTCGGAAACTACAGCACTTCGGGTTGCCTATATACTCAGGCACCAATATCGCGAATTTCTAGCGGAATGACATTCGTCCGGTTGGCATTAACTATTTAAATATTGTTAAATATGGCGGTTGAAGTGTTGTGACTTTTGTGGCATGAGACTACAAGCTCTTCGACTAACACAGTGGAAAACGTGAGTACTTCTTTTTGTTTTAATGTATCCAAATGTTTTTTGAATCTACTACATTCCTTCTACTCATTATTGGGCGGTAAAAAAAAAGAAAACACGCATAGAAACTTATTTGAGAAAAGCAAGAATAACTAGTCTTTATTATTACTGAAACAATGTCAAACCTATACACGTTTTATTTATTCCTATTTACAATTTGCAATTTATACACATACACAAATTTGTATAATGTCAACATAGTTAAATAATAATAAATTCACATCAGTGACCTCTTTGTATCGTAATTAAAACTAAGGCTGAACATATATACAACTTTAGCCCCTGAACTATTATTTACAAATCCCAGTGCATTTTATCTATTAATATAAAACAAAAAAATAAACGAGAAATATGATATGTATCGGTTAATTTGAGATAAAAGGCACAATCAGATCAATTTAAATTATCCTACAAATTATTTCCATGTTACGACATGCTCGCAGGAAGAATCTTACTAGTTTATCGTGAATTAAATTATTAAATTGGTACGAGCTCGGATATTAATTCGATAGCCACACGGTGAAACACTAATACATCTACATTTGTCGCAGTTCGGATAGCGCGATAATTTATTTGAATTTACGGCGCGTTTACACATAATATTGGAAATTTAACATCTCTGAAATAAAGAATTATTATTAAATGCGGATTTTAATACAGTCACGACATCGAAAGTCTGACTTAGACGGGATACTGGTTATAGCGGTAATGTGTTGCTTTTCCCACGACTCCTGGTCTGAGTAAAAGAGACACATTCGGACGAAATTAGCGGAGTTTTGAAACGACTATTTCACGATGCAAAAGACCTGAAAGTAGTACGTTTCTGAGGATTTGAACCAGACTCTTCCACGCCATTAGAAGGCTGAATAGAGAGAGGTGTAGGGTTGCGGACGGAT
This sequence comes from Amphimallon solstitiale, assembly GCA_963170755.1. Lineage (NCBI taxonomy): Eukaryota > Metazoa > Arthropoda > Insecta > Coleoptera > Scarabaeidae > Amphimallon > Amphimallon solstitiale. The sequence continues at coordinate 42,025,834 of OY720685.1, read as the reverse complement.
CGGAGAAATAAAATGAACGAGACATGCTCGATGGGGCCTTTATATATGCGAAAACCCTCCTACGTAGGTAGGTAAAAACTTGTTCAAAACATAAAATTTGCACACGATACTGACGCGAAACGCGCGACTTCGAGCATGACGTATACATTCGGTATTTTTCCATTAAAAATAAGTAAATAACATGAATTATTACAACAACTGAACATATATACAGGTCCATCCAAATCACTTTATACAATATGAATATTTGAACAAAATAACACACATACATTTAATTTAATATTGACAAATAAATTAATTATGAACTTAAAAATGTGTTAATTTGTACAATTAACGAGGAACTTCGTTACAATATATTATTTCTCTCTTCAAATTTTATAATGCCTTTTAAATTTATGATATGAAGAAATTCGTTGTGCGAGACCTACTGGTTCTCTTAAAGCTGAAGTTATGGTCCAAGCAAAGCAAGCATTGTCAAAATTCTGAATATTTAAACGGCTTTCTTTTTCTTTATCGATGGTGGTAAATCTATATATCTTGAACCTCTCATTGGATTGTATTTTTTCATATTTACTTCCAAATACAAAATGTTGCTCAATGTCCATCCTAAAATGTTAATAAAAATTAATATGATAATAAGATTTTAAAATTAATATATAAGTTTACCTGAATCACGTTCCTGAAATTCGCTCATTTGATTCATAATCTCATCAATATAATCGATATACAAGTCATATAATATCTTAACAAACACAATAAATATACACAGTAAGAAGAACATTGTGGAATTTACAAACAGAAAAAAATGGATAACCGAAAATATAAAACAATTATCGTTAATAAAAAGACAGCTTTATGAGGGAGTTATTCATAACAAAGTACCACGTGAGGTATATCTACAATTCTGCAAAGAATTAAAACATGAGATCCGTAAATCGAAACAAGAGACATATTCGAATCACATTGCAGAGTCTGGTAATACTGTAAAAGCTACTTGGGAGATTATCGACACAATCCGGGGAAAACGGAGGCAGTGTGATGATTTTATGGAATTGGAAGATAAATATAACAACAAAGCAGATATAGCTGCAGCGTTCAATAGATATTTTCTGGAAAATGGCAATATTACTACAAGAGGAGACTATGTACCTAATATTTCAGCCACTACAAATACGTTTGCCTTCTTCCCAGTAGACGAGCATGAGGTGGTGAATGCGATTAGAGCGCTGAGGAACACAAAGGCTGTTGGTGAGGATCAAATACCTGTTGCAGTTTTGAAAAATAGTTCTGTCAGTTTGGCTCTGCCGTTGTGTCACATTATCAATACATCTTTGGAGACTGGCATTTTTCCTTGCAAACTAAAGTATACAAATGTTTTACCTATTTACAAAAGAGGAGCGAAAGACGAATTAAAAAATTTTAGACCTATTGCTCTAATTTCAAACATCTCCAAAGTTATAGAAAAGATCATATGCAAAAGAATACTTAGCTTTCTAATGAAATATAATATAATGACCAACAACCAGAATGGATACATCACTGGACGATCTACCTTTAGAGCAGCATATCAGCTCCTAGAAGATATAATTAATGGCATAAATGATGGGAAATCGGTCTGTTCGACATTCATTGACCTCTCGAGGGCGTTCGACAGTGTGCACCATCCGACACTACTATGCAAAATGGAAAGAATGGGCTTCCGAGGTACAGTGCTGCGGTGGTTTGAATCCTACTTGAGTGAGAGAAGACAGTGTGTTGTTTTGAATAGTACCACTGGTAGGGAAATAAAGTCACAATGGGCGCAAGTTACCTTGGGTGTACCACAGGGGTCTGTGTTGGGCCCAATGTTCTTTCTTTTATATGTCAACGATCTTCCTGATATTACTGGAGATCTAACAATTCTATATGCCGATGATACAACATCAGTAATTTGTGATGAAAATATCGATGCTGTTGCAGAGCGTCTTCAAACAAATTTAGCAAAGCTAGACTCGTGGTTATGTGAACATAACTTAAAGTTAAATATGGAGAAAACCACATTACCTGTCTTTGGTGGGCAGGACAGAAATTTCCAAGTGGACTATGAGGGACAAGCACTTACCTGTTCGGACTGTGCTACTTTTCTAGGTATGAAGATTGATCTATCGTTGTCCTGGAAACAGCATATTGATGGGTTGGCAAAAAGGCTGTGTCAGTGCAATTATACTTTGCGAATTATTGTGCGCAATGTCAGTGAAGAGGCCGCGATGAGTGTTTATTACGCGTACGTTTATTCAGCGCTTCGGTACGGCGTCTTGTTTTGGGGCAATGCAGTGGGAGTAGAAAGACTCTTCCTTCTACAAAAGGCCTGTATAAGAACATTATTTAATTTACATCCTAGAGACTCTTGTAGAAACATATTTATAAAGAACGGACTACTTACATTGCCATCTATATTTGTTTTAGAGAGTGCACTATTTGTGAAATTGCACTACAATAAGTTTTTTTAAAAGTATGAAATTAATCACACTCATGAAACAAGAGGGTTAAAAAATGGCATTTTAATGCCACCTAAAATGCACTCCACTAAATTACAAAAAAATGTTATATACCAATGTGTCAAAATTTATAATCACATTCCATCCACAATCAGAGATTTAGGTTTTTATCAATATAGACATAAACTAAAACAATACCTAATAGGTGAAGCTTTGTATAATGTTAAAGATTTTTTTTCAAAACCGGTGCAGCTTAATTTGGTGCACTAAAACAATCGTTTGTTATTTTGTTTTGAGTTTGTTACTTGTTGTATTATTAATATTTTATATATACATTACATTCATGTTTGTATTTGTATGTTGACGTGTTCTACGCTTTGTATAATGGAATAAATCTATCTATCTATCTATCTATCTATCTATCTATAAATTATTTCCTTGTGTTATGATTTTATTCCGAGTATTAAAAGATTTTATTTCAACATTTTCCTTACTTACTAAGTAGTATAAACCATACAATTCAAAATTCACCTTTATAGAAGTATGTATGTATAGAATACTATCCAAAAGTGCCACTACTTTCTCTCTGATATTATTTGCAAATTCTTCAACATCGATATATATGTTAGGGTTATCAGATATTTGATAACTTACGATTCTGTCTCCGAATGTTCCAACACTTTTCTTTACTCCATCATCAATTATTATAAAAGCCTTACTTCGATGTATAGCACTACGAATATGTGCAGTGTAACAATTTTTATCTACATATATGTCAGATATTTCACATTTCATTAAATCTGATTTATTATTATCACCATCATCAATTCTTCTTCTCTTTCCTTTACATGCACTTGACATATGACGATTTCTATTATCGGCTCGAGAAAACATTTTACAACAATAGTCACATTCAAACATTTTAAGTTACTATCCACGAACTATACGTATAAACAAAACAACACTTTAATATGTACGGACGTGAACTATTATTCCGATGAAAGAACGGTCTCCTTATAAACCCCCCATCGAAGGTCACATATTGAGATTCTCCCCACCTATAAATTTCATGCACTTATTTACATTTTACTTATATATTCTACTTATTTACATCTTGACAAAGTATATATCTGACGTTAATTAAAATCTTCAAAATTGCAAACGAAATCGTCCAGTAAGATTACTGTCTCTCTATCAAAGATATCTTGTTCTATCTTCTCTATATCGTCTATATATTCAATATATTCTTTTTCCTCTTCTTCCTCCTCTTCCTCCGTATCCTCTTCTTCGCTCTCCTCTTCCCCATCTTCTGTGTCATATCCATCAGATAATAACATATCAATAGTTTCATTTATCATTGGTGATAATAAATCTATTTCATTTAAATCTTTTGTAAATGCGATGCACATATTCACTTATATTATTTCACACAATTGAAATCGTTAACTATAACGTTTAAGAAAAAAATCACAAATATATAGTCGCTAAACCCCCCTTCAGCGAGAGAACTTCTGACAACCTTATAGTTACATTGACTTGTCTAGACCGTGACCTTGACCTTGACGTGACATTGACCTTGACTTGACCTTGACTTGACCTTGGCTTGACCTTGACTGTCTCAGCCGATTCTGGTACCTCCTCATTGACAATTATTCATATTCAATTATTATTGATCTATGCCCTGTGCATGATCAAGGTCAATGAGGAGGTACCAGAATCGGCTGAGACCCTCTACTATTGATATAGAAAAGTAATATTTTAATAATTATATCTATAATATTTAATTTCTAACTGACTTTCATGTAATAGTATTTTACTAGCAGTAGCTATTTATCCTAAAATATTAATTAGTTGGTTGAATTTTATTGTTCTAAAATTATTCCGGTTGATTGGAATTTGTAGTGGTATTGAATCCGCGTTTTTAGTTCGTACTTTTGCCGTGTCGGTTGCGAAAACGACCCGACTATAGAGATACATTCTATTAACCGGTAATTATGAGAATTACTATATACATAACTAATGGAATAATTAACAATATTTGGTTTTTTTGAATAAAACATTTTTAATAGGCTACGTCTATTTTGAAATTTCCCGGTATTTGCGACGTGTATGAAGTGCTTTGCATTAGAGGTGGGCAAAACGGTTCTTTTCATTGACCCGACTCACTCGGTTCAGCTCCTCATAGTGAGCCGGGTCCCGGAACCGGCTCATTTGAACCGTGTGGATCCGTAATAGCATACCGTATGTAATACCATATATATAATACTACTATATTGCGTGTGTTGTATCTTGATAATGTGTAATTTTTCGTCCCAACTAAGAGAGATAGAATTGGCCGCATTGCGTGTTCTGCGCATGCGTCAACTCAAACTGTCCATTTTGAATTTACGAAATGACAGATAAACAGAAAACATAATTATAACCTCTGATTTAAATTGACGTCTATAACTATGATATTACTGAAAGGATACGCAAGGTTGTTTTTTTTATTGAATTCAGTTTTGTGCAAGTTTAGTTCATCGGTGAATTTGTCGAATTACCCAGAAAATACGCAGTAGAATAAATAAACGATATGAAGCCTGATTCCAGTGAAGTATTAACAGAAAAACTTCTGCGTTGAATACGTGCTTACTGGAATATGTGAAATTATATTATTAAATGTAAATACCGATCGTTTCATTTTGATTAACAAAAAAGATTTTGAACAGAAAAACATGTGAACTTACAACTAATACATTGATTTGTATGTGTTTATTAGTATATGTGAAATTATATTATTAAATGTAAATACCGATCGTTTCATTTCGTCTTATTGAAAAGATTTTGAACAGAAAATCTTGTGTACCGGGTGGCCAACTAAGAATGGCCGCCGGCTATATCTCAGAAACCGGTAGTCATATTGCTTCCGCCTAAAAAATTTCAAGTAAGAGTTCCCAAGAGAAAATGCTGGAAATTATTTTCGAGTTTGTAAAATGTCCGCAAGGGGGCGTAACAGTCAGGATCAATGTTAAAATTTAGAATTTCTTCATATTTTTACTAATTGAGGGGTATTGAAAATGTTTAAATTTTATTCCTTACACATTTTTTAATACTTTTGGTCTTGCACATTTTTTACTATCTAGTGAAATAAAGTGGTGGGGGCACTTCAAATGTTTCTTTAAATAAACTAGGATTACTCCCGTTTGACCTAACCGATTTGAATAAGTTTGGTCTCATTTAAAAGAGCGTTATTTGCTCTACAGACAGAACTTGTGCTTTTGTATTTCGGACTTTTGCCGTCACCGGTAGATGGCGTTAACTGAAATGTAAGCAAATATTAGTCTTTTTTTCAAAAAAGATAAATACAATGATATGTTTCTTTTTACATAAGCCAAGTAGCCAAGGAATAAGGTGGGATAACCTTGGAGATGTAAGCAAAACGGTGGACCATCAGGCGACAGACCGCCATTTGCAGCTTCAGTTGGAAGATCCTCGGTTTTGAGGACAACAACCAACATCGCCACGAGGAAGACATTGTCAACCTGCGTGCCAACCGACCCTGGAAAGTTAATCAAATGTGGAAATAGTGCGGATTAATAAATTAGTCTTGGAAAATAGTGGGTAATTCCGCTGTAGAGCAACCGTAGACACGTGTTTCTGACTCATTGGTCGTCATCAGTACGGTGTAGCCAAGGAATAAGGTGGGATAACCTTGGAGATGTAATATATATATGCATGGAGGTTGGCAGTGCTGCAAACTAAGGTCATCATGAACAGCTGATTGTCATAGTCGTTTCCCCGTTATGTGTTTTTCGTGTCAGCTGTGTTTTTGTCTGTTCGTGTAATTTCAATGTTTACAGATTTTATCATTGACAATTTAATTTCAATGTTAACAGATTGTATCATTAACAATTTAACTTACCACGTGAGTGTAATTGGTTTTAATTCGTGCAGTTGACTATATTTTATTATTTTTAGTATTTTTATGCATTGAATGTCACACACAGACTATTTAACTATATTTGGATTGCATATCAGTGAATTTAGTATGAAATAGAAGTATATATACTTTTTGGTTTTGCCCTTTTTAACTTAAACCGGCAAATGCCCTTGAATGGAGGACATCCTGACAATGTGGTGCTGCTTTATTAACAACTCACAAATAGTATGTATTACACTTAATGTTTGTAATCTAAAATATACACTTATGTTATTTTAATTACATCAGGTCCTGATGAAGGTTTAAATTGTCAATAAACCGAAAGCTTGACTCAAATTTGAAAGAGTTTTCTTAGTGGCCAATAGTGACTGCTCATCCCAATATACAACTAATTTGGTATATATATTGAACTAGTGTTGAGTATGTGACAACACCAGTCAAATACCCACAAACACATACAGTCACCCCTTAAAACCCCTTGAATACAGGCAACCATAAATACATCGGCGATGCCTTATGTTTAGACCCTTGTATAAGAGTATAGGTAAAAATCCCTGAAAATTAATGCAGATTTTGGCTAACAAAACTAGTATATTCTGAGAACACCATCAAATTTTAAATATTAGAAAGCAATTCACCCCCAAATTTAGAAAACCAAACCAATGACTACTCTTCTCAGGAACCCCAACTGAAAACCCAGTACTAAATACTAAATATTAGAATTAAATACCTGATTAGTTCAAAATACACATTAGTCTTATTTTTATAGTTATAATTGGCATATTTTTACAATACAACAATGATTAGTAAAATGGTATATAGGCAAAGTAATAATATAAAATGAATTTGACAGCCTTTACAAATGGCCAAATTTAATTTCAAGTTTCAACATTTATCATCACACTATGAGCATATAAGTGGTTACCATTTTATAGTGTGAATTCTCAAGAGTAAAATGTCACAAAAAGATACCTGTTCAAAGTTAAAGCAAGGTTGATAGTTTCGAAAGCATCATCCCAAACATTGGCAAAAGTATAGCACATACATGACAAATTTCTAACTAAAAGTGCATAGCGTAAAACTAAAATAAACTAATGTTGAACATAAAAAACATTTAGACCATAAACTAGTTGACAAGTTACAAGCATGGTAACAAACAATAAAACTGTTAGATGCGCACATTTAAGTTAAGCATCATTTTAATTTTCAAATTTCGATGCGCCATATTGTCCGAAGCATAATTAATTTCAAATATTTCATATACCTAAGTAAAGTAATTATAAATAAACTCTAGCAGTTACAAAGTCTATCAAGACGTATTTACGTTGAAATATTTTTCAGTGTCATATTTGTAAGTTGAGTCCAGATATTTAAATAAGCATTTTGAATAATTTGACAGTTGTCAACATAGGTAAAAGAAAAGTTTAAAAATATTAATTACAAGCTATTTAGATAATTTAAAAAGGTGGTAAAAGATTAAGAAAAGGTCATAGTTTCATGTTATAACAATAATTCGTAAATAAATTAAAAGACCATTTAGTTATTACACTTCAAAAACTAACCACACTAATTTTTTGTATAAAGAAAGATTTTAAAAAGGATTAAAAGATGAAAAAATATTAAATGTATTTATAAGTTTAATTTGTAAAGGTAAAGTTCTACTAAAAAGGCATTTTAAGCCAAAATTCTGATATTTTAATTTATTTTATTAGCGTCCATGACGTCATCGAACATATGACAGTCGAAATGCTAAATTTGCCCTTTAATTTTTAAAAAATTTGTTTTTCTAAGAGAAAACGAATTAAAGTAATTTTATTGTACCGATTGAAAGACGATTTAATTTCACTAAGATAAAACATGATTCCACTAATATTCAAAAATAAACTTGCCCGTAAAAAGACTTTGTAAAATGTTACTGTATGGATTTCCATGGTTACTACGTCCAAAACAGAAGGTTGATATAAAAAGGCACATCCGACGAGAAGCAGGGGCATTCAATTTAAAGTTTCATTGGTAATTGATTATCAATTCATTATTGATTGATTATCAATTCATTATCGATTCATTCAGATGCATTTTCATTCGTGATTGATGCATCGATATTCATTATCGATTCATATTGATCTTCATTCTCCGTCAAAGTTGTGATACATTCAACAAAGACATTAATTGTCTGCTGAGTCATTCCCACGTGTGAGGTAGAAGGTCACCAATTTGAAGACGTTCGAGCTAGACACCATTAGGATGGAGACGAATCAATCTCAAGCTGCAATATAGAAAGAAACATTGGAGATAGTACTAACCCGCCTTAACTATCCGAACGAGGTCAAGGACAAACCATACGCCCACTTACCAGGTAGCTGCTGAAGCCCACGTAGAAACGAGGACACTAGCCGTGAACGACGGGAAAACCACACCATTTGGCCGAAATACCTGTTCTTAAACAATACAAGGAGTTAGTAACACAGAAGGTACCAAGTCTGTTTATTAGTATATGCACCTTTTCTTGACAAAAAGTAGGTCAAATCTAAATCTAGGTCAAATTTGTGTAACGTTTTTTAATCCGATTATTTCGATAAAATCATTAAATTCAATTCTTGAAATGTAGCTAAAGTAAAACTTGGAAAATCATTTTAAATTCTCAAACAATATAAGCTTATTTAAATATCAGAACATACTTACTTGTAAATTTTATTCTATCTCATTGCTATGCAATCCATTTTAAGAGTTTGTACATAAGGGTCTAATTCGTATACTTTGCATATATGTCAATATTCCAAATTAGTAGAACTTTTGCCTACATAAATGCTGTTTATGTACACAACAAAGAGTATTGAATAATATCAAAATTTTATTTACACTGATTATTGTCATCCTGTTTGTGTGAATTGCTTATTTATTTCTCGTCACGATCATTGTTGTATTGTTGTTATAATTCACTGATATGTGCTAAATAAATTTAGATCTGTTGTTATCATATATAAAGTGTTTGTTTCCATCACTGTTAAAACCCATTCTTAACATAAAAGAGGTACACATATTCTATTTGGTGCTTCAGCATTAGAGCTGTAACTCCAAGTAGCCTTACAGGTTAGAATCTTCAAGATCGTCGCACGACAACTGGAGAATTGCGGTATCCTGGACTAAGGTAAATCAAATCTCGAACCCTTCTTAACGCCTTGTAGATAGAACAATTAGAGTCACTTAGATATCACCCACTGAGATAACCACATAATTTTTAAATTTCGTTTTTGTCACTTTAACATTCACACGTACACGAGAGTTATAGCGACTTCGCGCTTAATTCAGTGTATTTTCCACCTCTTGGATAAAGTCTATCCCGATCTTGCGCAGTCATACGTTGAATGCCGCGAAGTTTTGAATTATTAATAACGTTGTACTTATCTATTAGGACAATTTTGAGATACTAATTGATACAAGAACTAAATATATAATCATCTCTGTGTTTATAGAAAGCAACCCCCTTTAGCTAGCCGGCCAAGTCATAATTGAACAATAATTAAATAATCACTTAGGGACATTAGCCAGTCAACGTCATATTAAGTAAATAGTTCATTATATTATTGTGTTTAGCAGTTTTTTTTGCAGGATTAATTAAATATAGCTATCCTATAGGTCTCACATTAGCTCTTCCCCCCCCCCTATTACAATATATATATATATATATATATATGCGAGATAAGAGTTTCAGATACCAGCAAGTGCGACTGCGCATAAAAAGCCGACAAACTCCGAGCGTTGAGTACTTAACATAAGCGCATGTAGATGTCACTAAATCGACGATTTTTGTTCAAGTGGAGCTACTCAACTAGACAGCAGAGTTGCGATATCTAGGGAAATATCCCTAGATCTACGGAATTTTATGGTCATTTAGGGAAGAGGGAATTTTAATAAAAATCTAGGGAAATCTACGTTTTTATTTTAAAATTATTAATCACCAGAAAATTTATTACAATTAAGCTACCTATAATGTCACAATTCATTTTAAAACGTTTTAAACTTAAACCACTGATTACTTGATTGTTTCTAAGAGTAGTATGCCATCTTATGACAAGTAGAAAATTTAAGGGTTAACAACATCTGCACACATTCCGAATCGGTGCTCTGCTCTATCGCTTTTTGCAAATCGATCAAATGACTACAGTATAATAAAATAAGGTAAATCCCTTGGAAAAAGTTCCTGCTCTGATGTTAAAACAGCTTTTTTATAATATTTTTCACATTTGAAAACAAGCTTTCGTGGAGTGAATCGTTGTGAACGTATTATGTAGGACGTAAATATTTGAATTTTATAATTCATTAATAGTTTAGATTTATCGGTTCGTTTAATAAGTTGCGCCTTTCTAACTACAGCTTAGTTATATTTATTTAATGTAAGCATATATAGATACAAAATTACTTTTTTTATTGCAGAGGTTTAGCTTATCTGATTCTTCCTTTCAGGTTTCGGCTGTTTCTTATTTATTATGGATTTTTTTTTAATGAAAAATAGATGACGAGATTTGAAATGAATTTCGTAATCGTTCAATACTAAAAAAATATCATCTATATTTTGTATTTTGCTCAATATGTTAGGTGTCTTTGAAACAAAGATGGAAAATATTAAAAATAGACTATATAATTCAATAAATACAAATCTAAAATATAGTGCACCCAAGTTCATGCAGAACAGAGAAAAGATAACCCATAATTCGTGCCTTTCAGTTTCTGTATTTTTATTTTTGAGTTAATAATTAATGTTTTTGAATAAAAAAATAGATTAGGAGAATCGAATTAAGTTTTCTAATAGTTTAATACTAAAGAATACCAACTTCAATTTATATATTTTTAAAATTATGCAAGGCAGTTCAAGGTAATTTAGGGAAATCTAGGGAAATTTTAACAAGAAGTCTAGGGAAATAAAAAAAAATCATCTCGCAACCCTGCTAGACAGTCGCCTTCGGGCGTGCATAGAGGAAGGGTATAGCGTATTTGGATCTCATATGTACAATTCATTACGTAATTTGAATTTAAAAAAATCTTGAATTAATAATTATAAATAATTGGTGTAGTATAAAGAGCAAATACTAATAATTGGATATATTTAACACATTTAACAGTTAGGTATTGCGATTAAATATTTATATAAATACAATGTATTTAACATGTTTTTAATATTAATTAGATAATATTGTGCATAAATAAATATTTAGATAGATGATAATGTGATAAAAAACAATTTAAATTTAATAAACTAAAGATGATTTTTTAGTATATTGAATTTAAATATACATACTTATAAGTTTAATATGCGTATTGTTACCTATGCCTGCCATATATAATTTAAGAAGCAATGTTGGTTGTATAAATAGATGGAGTAAGTGCTCCCAAACAAACCTATTTCGCCATATTAAAAAGTTTTATCTAATTTCTATCAACAATGTGTTATTAGAATTGCTATTCTTAGGTATGTACATATAAATAATGGGTGAGACTAATAACTGAAGAATATGTCGTCATAAAACAATTATCTGTTCAGTTTTCATATAATCATATCCAAGGAAAAGACAAGTTAGTACTTTTGTATACAGGACTTCCTACTAGCACTATATTTGAAACGCTGGATAAATAATTACCTGAAATGGCATGTTGGGAAATTATCTTGAACAGATCAGTTGTTGATGACATTAATGAAGCTACGCCAAAACTTTCCACATGAAGATTTGGGATTACAAACAAGCAACTGTTTCAAATATTTTAATAACACATGTTCATTTAATTCATGAAATTTTCAGTTAATGAAAGAAATTCTATCTAGGAACAAAAATATATCTTGTTTGCCAAACTGCTTCACTTCTTTTACAAATTGTAGAATAATATTAGATTGTACAGAATTATATACAGCTGTACCCCAAGAATCCATGGCTAAACAGAAACAGATCTATAGTTCCTATAAACATAGGAATACTTGGAAGGGGCTGATATAGCTCCAAATGATGTAATCACATATGTGAGCAAACTATACCCTGGGTCTACATCAGATAAGAAAACAGTGCAGTCATGTGGAATTCTTCAGCAGCTGTTACCTGGGGATCTTGTGATAGCTGACAAAGGATTCCTCATAAGGGATTTACTACCAGCTGGTGTTTCTCTCAATATTCCACCATTTTTCACCACGTCTTAATTTACAACAGAGCAACTGCAGCAAACTGAATATATAGCTCGTGCACGAATACATGTTGAATGAGCCATACAGTGTATGAAAGTGTTTAGTATTTTAAATTTCATACCAAAAACACTTTTATCTTATGCCACAGTTATATTCCACGATGTTGCTGCATTGACAAATTTGCAATACCCATTATTAAAAGCGGTTGAACAATACTATAACAATGAATAAATGTGTCTACTTTAATAACTTGTTTTATTTTTCTATATTTACTTCATAAACAAAATATCTGAAGGTGTAGATTTTATTAAAAAAATATTTAGAAATTTTATCGTATTTATAATTTGTTTATTAGTCAAATTGTACAATTGATAAAATATTTTATGTATCTTTATTATTTAGAATATAGGGCAGAAATACATTAAAGTAAAAGTTTTCTAATACGTCAGAGTCCCATTGCACATCCTTTTTAATACGAATAACTTCATATTCATTTGGAGTCCAAGTAAAAAGTAAGCAATATTTTCTGTTCGTTAAATATAGTTGGCCTTGTAGTTGGTGATAGTATGGATGATGTTTTTCAACAATACCATTCCTAAAATAGTTTTGGTCTACCCTAAAAATATTAATTATTGTTAAATAAAATTTTTGTTTTTATATGTTTTTTACTTACCTTGACCCAAACATTATATCTCAAGAAGCTGTATAGGTTTTCCATTGTCTCCTAAAATGATCCTGTCAGTGAATAGCCGAGCCATGGATTGTCCTTATTAACTATTAAACCTGTCTGAATTTTAGGTTTTTCTCTTTCATATAGCAGCTTCTGATATTGTCACATTCTCTAAATCTTTTTTATCATTTTATAAATTTGTATGTATCTATAAATTCATACAAATATTTATATTTCATAATAATTTTATGTTGTTTTAATTCCAAGAAAGTATAAACAAAATAAATTTGCGAACATAAATAAAATAAAATTTAATTTTTTACTTCGTAAGTAGAAATTGTACTTTGATGTAATTATTGAATCAAATACATCAACATACCTTTTTTACAAGCAATAATATAAATTATTTGCAAGTCTCATTTCTACTCATCTCAGTCTGAGACATAGACATGAAGAAAAATGTGTTGATTATTAATGTGCTATTAGATACACTACAGAAATTCAAGTGTTTCAGAGTAATTGTTTGTTTATATTCTTTGCTACCATATGGGCGTAAATTAGGCTTCATCACGTTTTTATTTTCATGAATGGTTTAATCATTCTAAATTAAAAAAAAAAGTTAACAACAATAAAAATTATATTCAACCACAAAAATGTAATGCTGATTAATTCCACAACTTTTTCTAAACCATTCATGTTTCAGTGTACATCTTGACACACAATTAAATAAAGGAACACAACAGGAATTTAATTAGTTCTATACATTGTTGATTACGCGACATTTTATTGAATAATGTAGGTACGTAGACAAATATAAAATAGATGTTTTATTCTTATATATAGCCAAAATACTAAATACAGTAATTTAAGTAATTTTATTTGCATTCTTAAGCTTAAAATACATAACAAAACTATATGTTGAAATATAATACAATCTGACTTATATAACATACCTGAATCTATTCGATTGTGTATGTAAAACATTAATTTATGCGTTTTCTATAAATCAAAATGAAAGAAGCAGTATTTATATTCAATAATTTCACATACACCAATAAGCATACACAAATCAATGTACACAAGATTTTCTGTTCAAAATCTTTTCAATAAGACGAAATAAAACGATCGGTATTTACATTTAATAATATAATTTCACATATACTAATAAACATGTACAAATCAATGTATTAATTGTAAGTTCACAAGTTTTTCTGTTCAAAATCTTTTCTGTTAATCAAAATGAACGATCGGTATTTATATTTAATAATATAATTTCACATATTCCAGTAAGCACGTATCAACGCAGAAGTTATAACTTCACAAGTTTTTCTGTTAATAATTCACTGGAATCAGGCTTCATATCGTTTATTTATTCTACCGCGTATTTTCTGGGTAATTCTACAAATTCACCGATGAACTAAACATGCACTAAACTGAATTCAATAAAAAAAAAAAACAACTTTGCATATGCATTCAGAATATCATAGTTATAGATGTCAATTTAAATCAGAGATTATAATAAAATTATGTTTTCTGTTTATCTGTCATTTCAAAAAATTCAAAATGGACAATTTTAGTCGACGCATGCGCAGAACACGCAAGGCGGCCAATTCTATCTCTCTTAGTTGGGACGAAAAATTACACATTATCAAGATACAACACACGCAATATAGTAGTATTATATATATGATTATGACACTAGTGCATAATCAAGCTTTTAAAGCACGAGTAACGAGTTTAAAGCCAACACGCGAAGCGGAGTGGCTTTAACGTTACGAGTGCTTTAAAAGCTAATTATGCACTGTGTCATACGATATTTTTTAGTATAAATGCAACAATAATTTTAATTAGAAGAAATCAAATCAATAATTTCAATACATTTTATCGAGTGACATGTGTCTCTATATTATGTCATTTATTGACATTTCACTTAATTATTAAACATCATTGTTGTATTAATAATGTCGACAGAAATTCAAAAACTAGCTGCTGAAGCTGAATTAAGTTTAATACCTGCAAAGTCCAAGCATTTATATTATAAAGAGTACGAAAAATTATTATTATGGATGGAGCAGAAACAGACTGAACATATTGATGGATCAGTAATGTTAGCGTATATATTGGAAATGTCCAGAATTTATAAAGCTTCGTCACTTTGGTGCATTCATTCCAAACTGCAAGCTATGCTAAGGGTTAAAAACAGAATCGATTTAGCATCTTATCACAAACTCCATGCCTTTATGAAAGGAGTGGGCAAAGGTCAAGAAGCTAAAAAATCTTTGGTTTTTACGGAAGAAGATTTATGCAAGTTTTTTAGTCAGGCTCCAGATATTATATTTTTATTTTTAAAAGTTGTAGCAATTTGTGGAGTGTTTGGTAGTTGCAGAAGAAGCGAAATGTGTAATCTGGTTATGAGTGATATAAGAAAAGAAGGATCTGCCCTGATAATTTGTATTCGTCCGTCAAAAACAGAAAAAGGCCGGACGTTTGCTGTAGTAGATAATTCCAACATAAAGTATGCCGAGATATTTAATAAATATCTTGCACTACGTCCAAAGCATATCAGTACAGATCGAGTTTTCTTAAAATATTCTCAAGGACTATGTATAAAACAAGTTGTTGGGATTAATACCTTTGGAAAGTGCCCTTCCATTATAGCACGTTATCTAAATTTCATAAACGCTCATAAATACATAGGTCATGCCTTCAGACGAACATCTGCCACGATTATGGCTAATGGAGGGATGAATGTCGATGAGTTGAAACGCCAAGTGGGTTGGAAATCCTCATCGACAGCGAGTGGGTATATTGAAGAGTCTATCACAAACAAATTAGGCGTTTCAAAATTAATTACTGGAGCTGTTCAGAAAGGAGGCAATATTGGATCTGACACATTTGTTAACACTGATATGAACGTTGAAAATACACAAATAAGCAATGCTGCAAGTCACTTAACAATAACGAATAATCAAAATTGTACGTTTAATATTCATTTAAAATAATTTTTCCGTTCATGTTACATGTTTTGAAATAAAATTGACCATAATTGTTGATTAATTTGATTGTTTACAATAAAATAATAATGTGTTATACGATATTAAATGCGGTACAAACCAAATAAACCAAATCAATAATTCCAATACATATTATCGAGTGACATGTACCTATATGTCATTTTACATTTCCTGACATTTCAATGGACTATTAAACGCTTGGGATTGGCTGTTACTAAGCAACCTTTATACGCACGCCGTGCGATAAAGGCCCGATTATGCACGCTTATGGGTGTGTTTTGATTGGTTTATGATGCATGCATACGAAAATAGTATATTAAAATACAAGTTTCATAAGACACGATTTTTGCGCACGCGTTCAAGTTTAGAAAACGAGCAGCTAGGCGAGTTTTCTAAAGAACAAGTGCGCAAAATGTCTTATGAAACGTGTATTTTATACTATTTTTTCTATTTCGGTTATTAAAAGTTCAAAAAAGCTTAAAATAAGAGACATGTTTTGTTCGAATATTTTAGAAATTTTGCTTTTTTGAAGTTGGTTACTCTGATTTTTAAGTAGAACGTTTTAAATATTTGAATATCGGTGGTGCTATATGTAATTGTGTTTAAAATTCAGACTGATTTATACAATAAATTATTTCAAATTATCAGCAAAAAGGACGAAATAAATAACTGTACGCCCCCAGAGATTCGCAAAATAGCAGAAGACAATTTACAAAATCTTTCGTCCACAAATTCTCTACATGTTTATCAAAACAAACTTTTATAACAGTTGTACTATTCAACATGGTAAGTAAATGTCAATAGTAGCATCCGAAAACTTATCATCCAACTCTGCTTAACAATTTATATTGCTAATTAGTAAGTGAAATGTTAGCATGTGTGCTTTTTATTCTGTGTACAATTTTATTGCACATTTTTGTTACTTTAAAGGCTTATATTTTGACATTTAAATACGATTTGGTTCCATTTTTTTTGTTACCAACTTCAAAAAAATAAAATTAGCGTGCGATAAAGTAATACTTTATGCAACCAAAACGGGTGTCGTAAAGTGAACTTTATAGCACCGGAATAGAAAAATGTATATATTTCTTTTATTAATTTTTTTGAATAATGATATCTTTTATATCATTTTGTTAAGGACGTAAATTAATTAAGTTATAATAACGTTTTTGTTAAACTGCCAAAAAATAAATCTATAAAAAAAATTATGGACGTTTAAAAACATCCATGTTTGATATCCTAGAAATCCAAAAGTCGGTAAAAACGACAGTAAAAAATCGGTAGATGTCGGGAAAAATCGGTAGGTTGCAAATATAGAGGCAAACATTGTTACAGAAAAAATAGTTTTTATTAAAAAACAGATACAAAAATAAAATAAGAATTGAAAAAATTAATCAACTCCAAATAAACTAATTTTCGCTTGATGAAGTATACAAATTTTGTTTGTTTATATGAGTCAATAATTTTTTATCAACAGGAACATTGTAGCAACTATTATTTCCTATATATTGCTTAGTTTGTAACAATCTTATTATAGATTATGAGTTTAATTTGTTCCGTTGCGTGGTTTTTATTAAGTTTATAGAAGAGAATACTCTTTTTACTTTCTTATACGTAGTATAAGGAAGTATTGTGATGATGAAAATTTTCGACCTCCAGATTTTTGCAGATGTCCACGTTTTGAAGTCCCCTGATACCGAAAAAGTGGTTTTTAAAAAATGTCTGTGTGTGTCTGCCTGTGTGTGTGTGTGTGTGTGTGTGTGTGTGTGTGTGTGTGTGTGTGACCACGATAGCGGTCAAACCGCTATAGGTATCAATTCCAAATTTTGTATTTACGGGTATAATCCCCTCTTGAGATCTGATTAGATTGTCAGTAAAATCGACAGACCGGAAGTAGTAGTTTACTTCAGCAAAAAAAAACGAATTTTGCCAATATTTTGTCAACTACTAAATTTAAACAAATTTATAAAGAATTCATATATACTTAAAATTAAAATTGAGAAGAATTTTATTTAAAACGTTTTTCGAAATTCCTACCGGAAGTAGGTCTTTTACTCCTATCGAAAATCAGTTTTTTGCGAATATTTCGCAAGTAATGCTTTTTGGACAAGTACGTTACGGGTATAAAAGTATTTAAAACATAATTTTCAATATCTTTTGTATAAAGAAAAATTCAAAATTCTGACCGGAAGTGCCACTTTTACTCTTATCGAATAGCGATTTTTTGCAAATATGTCGTAAGTTATGCATTCTATATATTGTAGAAATACCCCCTTTTAAAGGTGTATCTATTACATTTAACAATATACTACAATATCTTATCTATAAACTTGGGTTGCCAATATGTATTTTCAATTTCAATGAATTATTAATTTGCCCGTACTAACTCAGTCGTATAATTTTTATGTACTTTGTTATCTTTTTCAAACACATTCAACAAAATTCCATATAATACTGATATCATAAATCTAACATTTCATTTTCAATTATATTCATCTACTAAAAATTCCTACTTTTATATTTTCTTTTACTATAATATTCCTTAGTCCGAACCTGTACCTTTTGGTTCACTTAACAAATTATATTCTAGTAGTGATATATCTTCTGGTAAAGTTGGTAACTCGGAACTTGACAATAGTATCGCTTCAAGTTGAAAATTATTATAACTAGATTTCAAATACTAATTTCTTTTGATACAAAATCTATATTATAAGATTTATCTTATTACTGCATAACAACTCTTTTAATCTCAGGAGTAAGTATTTTTTTTATCGGATATGATTTATAGTCCATAAATTAAATTGATGTTTTTATTTCTAGGTATTTCCATATTTTATATGGTAGTGATTTTTTTAACAGATACTATATTACCATTAAAACAAGGATATAAAAACTAACAAACAATATATTCATTTGATAAATTAATACAATATTTCTGGTGCTATGATGAAAATGCCACTTTTAATACAACATCCTATCTAAACTTGTTCAACTAATAGAATATGGTTATGAAAAGAACAGATGTCAATCTCTCTTTTTTTTTTAAAGGTATGTTATTTAATAAATTTATCTTTAAATTTATGAAAATTATTACAAACTTATTTGACTTATATTCTTATGCAATTATTTATGATCTCTTACTGATTTATGGATATAGTTTGTCATGTGGTTTATTTAATTGTACTCTGTCACAAATATTTGAATTATAATAGCAAAACCAAATGGAAAATGAAAATAGTTCAATACAACCTTGGTTTATTTCACAGTCTTTTCTTATCTCGTAGCTCCTTTTAATATTTTCTTGTACCTTTGTAGCCTTAGATGAACGCAAATCCTACAGCAATAACTTCTTCGGACTATGTAACAGCTGTCTGTGCCTCCTAAAAGTGACTATCGATACAGGAACAATGAAAATGGTCTCCAATAAAACATTAACTCCGTCCAGGAAATTCTTCGTCTAATTATACAGCGTTTGATGCTCCAATTCCACTGTGATCTCGCTAAACATGGATTCTTCTTTGCTGGTAAGTATTTTAAAATTATATTCCAGTTTAATTGCACTCCTATCTTCTTCCTTTATTACAGTTTAGTGAAAACTGTTGACATTTATTTTTTTAGCACACTAATACTTCGTATTCAATACTACTAATATTCCCAAATGTTTGAATAAAAATTTCCAATACAATAACACTTTTATTTCTCTTTACTTTATGAAATTATGGCTACTATAAATTGATCGCCAATTTCATAAACTCACTCTGCGAAAATTATTTTTTCGAATTCCTTATTTATTTATCCCATTCCCTTAGTGATACTGCCTATTTTTTAAATTGACCAATCTCCATTATCCACCTCTTAATTATACTCAATATAAATTCCATTCTGCTATTCTTTTTATAAATACCTTTCCATATAACATTACTCTTATTATGATAATTTTCTCTATGAATTTAGTATAAAATTTATGTATTCAAAACCATTTAACACATTCTCCAATAATTTTTCTGTACAAAATGTCAACATTGACAACCACTGACAGTTCCTTCAAATATTTTAACGCGGGAAATTATAATCAATTTTGACAATGCTTTATAATAAAATTTACCTCTTAATACCATTTCTCTTCATTAAATTCAATTGAACAAGTTTTTACAAATTTATATAACATATCGAATTAACAATTAAATACAAATTCTCTATTTTACAGATTTCTGTGTCATTCGACGAACCATGGACCTTACACAACAAACTATATAGAATCAAATAAGGACCAACCGTAACTCTAAAAACATTAATAAACCATTATTCTCTTTATAATGCTATTTCTAATTATAAACATATATTTATATTGACGGTATGTACCTAGTACTACCTCAATATATTTATCAAGAGTATAAAAGTATTTAAAACTGGATTTGCAATTTTTTTTGTATATATGAAATTTCAAAATTCGGACCGGAAGTAGCACTTTTACTCTTAGCGAGTAGCACTTTTTTGATAATATCTTGCAAAGTATGCATTCTATAGAGATTTATTAAGAGAATAGAAGTACTTAGAATAGGATTTTGAATAATTTTTGTAAAAGAAATTCTTAAATTTCTATAATTTGAAGCGCTCATACGTATAAGAAAGTCGTGTGGTGGCCACACCTCACTTTTTGTTATTAATTTATAGTTTCTAACCAATATAGCATCTACGGCATAATGACAGATTAATTATATTTTTCGTGTACTTGGCTACGAATTTTAATGTTATATAATATATAGTTCGTATCTACACGCGGCGAGTGTTGTTCTTGACCTATCTAAAAAAAATAATGTATTCGGGTTGCTTATAGAGCAGATCTTAGTAGAAGCACTTATATCGGCCTTCATGTTGTTGATATTATAAATACAAATGAGGAGCCAGCAGTTTTTGTTTTCTTTTATAAATCATTCAAGTACAGAATGTAGTACAAAATGCATTAAGAAACAATTTTCGAAAATAAAATAAAAATGTCTTCAAACTTAATATATATATATATCAGATAAAATAAAATCTTAAACTATAATAACGAATAATCAGCACTATTTTCTATTAAATTTGTTTTTAAGTGCAGTTTAAGAGATTTATCGAATGATCTAAAATATTATCAATCAACTTTTAAAATTACATGTTATTAATTCTATTTCATTATTTATAGTAACTAGTATGTATCAATAATAACTCTCGATAGAGGCCTTCGATAGTTGCAATTAACTATTATCTATAGAATATTACAAATCACCAAAAATGTTGTTGAAAAGAAAAATGTAGTGCATAATTACTATAGACCGGACACGAGAGGCCGATAACTCATCGCCCATGGGCGCACTATTGAAATGTTGTGTTTTTTAAGAGGTTTTAATATTATTTATATAATTGGATAACAAGTGGGTGGTAATCTATGAAATACAAAATACAAAGTATTAATATTTACTAGCAATACTTACTCAAGGTTCTCTTCTGTAAGATTTCTTTTTTTTGAATGAAGTATATCCATGTAGATAGAAAACGGCCATTCTATATCGCAACTGGTTATAGGTTCATACTGGAAGTATTCTTTTATTTCGGCGTATTTAGCAGTTACATTTTGTGTTTGTTTCCATACACAGTTGCCGTAACTTTATTAAATCTAGATTTTTATTAAAAGCTGGCTTCTAATTTTGTGCCGAAGGTCACATCCAAAGACACTTGGAATACTTTTGAAATTATTAATAGCCACATCTAAAGTGGTTAATGAATCTTTTAATTTGAGATTTCGAATTTCAAAGTATGTGATTAGTTTGGGCAAATTTCCAAAGTGTTCCTGAAGGAATAACAACTGATTTTTTAAATTTAGGATTTGTGCTAGTTCCCTGCATTCAGAAATACTTCGAGCATCGCCATTTAAACATATAACGACATTTTGTAAACTATCTAAATTCTCTGTATAAAAACTAGTAGCCTCCAACCATGTTCCCCATCTGGCGAGGGAGGCAGTGACAAAGATGTACCTATCCATAGGTACTGATCAGGAACATTTCGACCAGTATATTTTTGGAGAAATGTTTTGAAAGTGTGATTATCTAGTTTATTTTTGGGATATTAGCCGCCACTAAAGTTTCACAGAGTTTTTCGTAAAAATTGTTAGCTTCCAACGGGTCCAATTTCTGTGTATGTTTTAGCGATGCTAAGTGACTTTGAACGTGCGATTTTTGGGATTCTGTAACAATATTTTACAGACTTTACAATAAATTTCGAAGTCACTGACAATGGAGGACATACAATCACTATGACCGTTATTCCAATTTGCCATTTTTGCACGATGCTAAGGCATTCAATAATTGTTTCATTTTGGTAATTTTAATAGTTTTATTATTTGGAGGGACATGGTTTTTGTTTCTACCAATACGCATTTTATTGAATCGAAACCAGATGGGAAAGCGGCAATCTCAATTCACACTTATCTTTTCAGTGATGCTAAATTAGCTTAAGTAAAATATCAAGGCTAAATGATATTTTTACTACTACCAGTTCTGAATTTCCCTTTTCAACAGTTTCTCTTTTATTCTGTTAGGTCTGCCATTAAAAAAATCTATGAATGTGTTCTTTTTATATGATCATTGGAATCAGAAATATATTCACTGCGTTGAAGTAATATTTGCAAACGATGCTTTTCCTCTGTTATTAATCAGTTTTGTAAACAATACAAAACAGACTATTGTTTGGGTATTTAAAAAAAGAGTCTATACTGAATATATAAACATACATTAGTGGATTATTTTTGATATTTTATATAGAAATTGAATATATTAGGGGGTTCAATGATATCGCAGTTTAACTTATAAATATGTATATATTATATAATAATCAACTGCTACAAGCCGTCGCACAGTAGTAGGTACAGACTCGCATGTTTTTTAGGCGAAAGAAGTAGATTAAGAATATTTTCAGATATCATTTTCTCAGAAAGTAGCAACTGAATTTTGTAAGGTAAAGAATAAATATTATAGGAATCATATATGCAATATATGAACTTACAACTGCTTCACGGGGATGGATACTAAAAACATAAGTCAATTTTTATATAGACTTGATTTTAGTAAACACAAATGGTAACAACATTACCCTTAATTAGAATTGTTTTTATGTGACATATTATCTTTTTATAAAGTTGGTTATTCACTTCTTCCCAAAATCAATTTATTTCCAGCTCTGTGTCTTACATACCTGGATTATAATTACTTAATTACACAAGAAAAGTTCACCCAGCCCATTTTTATTTTATATATAATTAATTACATTTTCTGTCAGGTGTAATTGCATATCTCGATATGAGGATTTAATATGATAATTTGTTGTTGTTTATATGCGAATTGTTCGCCTGTCATATAGGTATAATGTATTTATGTTTTATATTCTGTAGTACCTATTGCTTTATGTGTATATATACTTATTATTCGTTCTTTTTTGCTTAATATGTATGTATATCTTGTTATTATTGTCTTTTGAATACACTAATACCGTTGATTCAAGGAATATATAAAGAATAAAGATGCGCAACGCTATAGTAAAATTGCGTGACTTTCCGTTAAGTCGTCCCGCAAACCCCTTGCTGAGAAACGTCATCGCTGTCTCGCGCTGTTTCGAATCTCGGACCCAGTTTTGGCTACGCTCAGTGCTATGTAGTTGCGCATCTTTAAGTATTCCTTCAATCAACGCTAATACATACATATATTTTATTCCATTATATTTAGTTAATTTTGTTCGTAAGCGACTGTCGATAGTGCAATAAAATGAATTTAAATCTTTACTTATGGTATTCATATACTACGATTATTTATAGTATAAAATTTTGCTTGTTATTATATTGTCATATAAAAAGTATGTATTTAAAAGTAAAGAAAAAGTATGTTGAACCGCCTTATATGTTCATTTACTCATACGAAAATTACAAATTAATACACCTATATCCCTGAAATATACATGATGTTTTGCAGTATACCTAGTACAACTTTGACGTTTCTTGAAGTATGTAACATACAGATTTCGAGATTTCTAGATATCCCATGCTGATGTATGCAAGAAGTATCGTGGCCTTGTAAACTAGCTTATAGGTGTCAGTGGCTTGAAAATGCTCGTTAGCGAAAAATTGTTTGAAAACAATCCGATAAGGGTCAGCTTTTATAAATTCGGCAATTCGGGCTACGGTATAGAAATAGAAAATGTCCACTCGACAGTTTCGCAGACAGATCTAACGGTTTTTAATAAGAAATTATTATATATATAATATAATGGAGTTTCAACATGTAACTCCTTCCTCGATTATTAATTTAAAATTAGCCAGTAATGGTGATCAGGAGAAATGATTTTTTTAAACTACGTTTGTGTGAACATTATAATTTTTTGAAACTAAACAATTGTGTTTTATTATACCGGGTGTCCCAGCGTACAGGTAAAGTCCATTATTGGTACCAAATAATGTAGATAGCGAATAATTTTTAATACAAAAATTGTAGATAATCATAAGCTGTACAATTTAAAAATATTTTCATTTATACAGAGTGTTCGACAATGACGAACCAACACAAACTTATGTTTTTTTAAATGGAATGCTATGAATGTTTTTACATTTTATGATAGCCCTTAAAGGATTGATTAAACTGACATGGACTTGTATTTGCCGATTTTCAACTGTTTCTGAGATATGGCGATTTTTCGTTAAAAATTGTGCAACATTTGAAAAGTTGCTATGAAATAACGACTGACGATGAAATACCTTTCATGGGCTCAATTAGTAGAGATACTTTTTCAGTACGTGAAAGTAATTTTTAATTTGACATATTTATGCATGTTCTTCAGAATTACATGCTATTCGCAAAAGTTAAAAATTCTGAAAAAAATTAACTGGAACACCCTGTATATTAATATGCCATTGAAAAATACTTAAAATTTACTATTTAAAAGTGTCTACTTTCTTACGCCTGTGGGCGATATTGCAAAAGTTATAGGGCGTTATATCTGAATAAACCCGATTACGACTTAAAAATATGAGTTGCGATGACTTGCACTGCTAGTATAACTAAAATTAATCGAAAAAAGTTACTTCTAATATTTTCTTTTTAAAATAAGTAATTTTTATTAAAACTTTAAAGCTCATGAAAAGTTTGGAAATTTAATGAATTAGCAATAGTATAAAAAATATCGCAGTCGCTGTGTGTCAAAAATTGTTTAAACATCAAACTTAGATTTATAGCTTCAGTTTAAAGAGACGTCGTCATTATAAGTACATAAATGTACGTTGTGTGCAAAATGAAATATTTAAAATTTGAATTAATAGATATTGTCTATGTTTTGGAGGAAAGATTTTATTAGTAGGGTTGACTTCTGTAAGTCGATGTTGCACAAAATAAATCAAAACCACAATGTTGTAACTCAGATTTTGTGTTGTGAAGAAGCTACTTTTAAAAGTAATGGTCTAGTAAATAGACACAATATGCATTACTACGCCACTGAGAATCCGCACTGGTTGAAAAACGTTGATCATCAACATAAATGGTCGTTAATTGTATGGGGCGGCATCCTTAACCATCAAGTTATCGGACCTTCTTTTTTTGCTGGTACACTAACAGGAGAGAGGTATCTACAATTTCTTGAGAACTATCTGCCTGTCTTATTAGAAAATATAAATTTGTATAGGCGCCGCGTAATGTACTTTCAACACGATGGGGCTACAGGACATTACGCAAGAAGCGTTCGAAACTTTTTAAATAAAACATTCAGGGAAAATAAGATTGGCCGTGGTGCTCCATTATCGTGGCCACCTAGATCGCCAGATTTAACTCCAATGGATTATATCCTTTGGGGTTATGTTAAGGAGCGAGTATATAGAATTATTCCAACCACAAGAGAGAATATGCAAGAAAGAATTCGAGAAGTATTTTCTGCTATTAATCGAGAACTAATGGCAAATGTCTATAGGTTATATGAAACATGACTTCAAAAGTGTAGAAGTAGAAGAGCAGAATTTCAAACATTCATTATAAATTTTTGTAAACGTAGTTGTTTCCATATTTTATTAGTAAATAATAAGAACATACTAGCGTATTTTTATGTTATCTACTTAGCCATGAAACAAAAGAGTGACGATGTCAAACAAATTATTGAAAAATTGCTGTCACTGTTAGAAGTACATGTGCTAAGTTGTGTTTAGTTTATGCTGTGTATAGAGATTTGAGACGGTCCATTTCTCGATAAAATGAGTGAAACTAAAGTTGAACATCGCAGCGTAATAAAGTTTCTGACAAAGGAAGGCAATGGTCCAAAAGCAATTCATGAAAGAATTGTTGCTGTATATGGGGAAGATACATCAACTTATTTCCAAGAAAGACATTGCTCTAAACTCTTTCGAAGGGGCCGAGAGTCAATCAATGATGACCCAAAGTCCGGACGACCCGTTGAAGCTCGAACTGAAAACATTGTGCGAAAAGTCGAAAATTTGGTACTGAAAGATCGGCGTGTAGAGATCTCTGTCATTGTCAATGAAGTCTGTATATCCGAAACAAGTGTTCTCAAAATTTTGCATGACGATTTGGGTATGAAGAAGGTGTCTGCACTGTGGATACCCAGATTGCTTACACCTGAACAAAAACTGTGAAGAAAAGAAGTTTCTCAAGAAAATTTGGTCAAGTTGGAAAGAGACAAAACATTTTTAAGAATTTAAAAAAGCATCTCAGAGGAAATCGTTTTGCTTCTGATGAAGAACTCAAAGAAGCTGTTGAAGAATATTTTGCGGGGTTACCGAAGCAATTTTTTTCTGAGGGTACGGGGCAACTGGAAAATAGATGGAATAAGTGTATTAGTGTTGAAGGGAGTTATGTAGAAAAATAAAAAAAATTGTTCCCTTATGTGCTTTTTTCATGGGTAGGTAGATAACATAAAAATACGCCCTTGTATAAAACCAAACATACGCATTTTCTAATTTATTAGTTGATAGCTTATAATAGCTGTGATGCTTGAAAATAGTAGCTTAGGCCATGTTCTTCAAGATAGCTGCTTTTAATAAAGTAAATTTAAATGCTCTTATTGACGGTTTGCTTTTCAACGTAAGTTTGAAGTTTTACATTTTTTGAGACATAACGACTGCAATGTTTTTTAAAATATTGCAAATCCATGAACTTCCAAACTTTTCATTTCATGAGTTTTAAAATTTTAATAAAAATTACTTACTTGTAATAAGAAAATATTAGAAGTATTTTTTCTCGTTTACTTTTAGTTATGCTATGTGTAATGTAAGTCATGGCAACTCATATTTTTAAGTCGTAATCGGGTTTATTCAGATATAACACCCTATAACTTTTGGCATATCGCCCACAGGCGGAAAAAAGTAGATATTTTTGAATAGTAAATTTTAAGAACTTTTCAATGGCACATTAATGTACAGGGTGTTTCATTTCTTTTTTTTTAGAATTTTTAACTTTTGCGAATGGCATGTAATTCTAAAGAACATGCGTAAGTAAATATATCAAAATAAAAATTACTTTCACGTACTGAAAATGTATCTCTACTAATTGAGCCCATGAAAAGTATTTCATCATCAGTCGTTATTTCATCGCAACTTTTCAAATGTTGCACAATTTTTAACGAAATTTCGCCATATCTCAGAAACAGTTGAAAATCGGCAAATACAAGTTGATGTCAGTTTAATCAATCCTTTAAGGGCTATCATAAAATGTAAAAAAATCATAGAATTCCATTTAAAAAAACAAAAGTTTGTGTTGGTTCTTCGTTGTCGAACACTCTGTATAAATAAAAATATTTTTAAATTGTAGAGCTTATGATTATCTACAATTTTTGTATTAAAAATTATTTGCTATCTACATTATTAGATACCAATAATGGACTTTAGCGCTACGCTGGGATACCCGGTATATATATTCTTAACTTGTAAAGTATAGAATTTCATGGGGTAACTCCGCTCAAAATGCAACTGAGGACACGTGTTTCGAACTACTTGGTTCTCGTCAGCGCAGTGTAGCCAAGGAATAGGATGGGATAACCTTGGAGCTGAAAAACATCAATCAGAGACATACACAAGGGACAGCCTACCAATTGAGGCTTCAGCTAGAGTGTCCTCGATACTGAGAATGAATCTAATCTAGCTGAAGCCTCAATTGGTAGGCTGTCCCTTGTGTATGTCTCTGATTGATGTTTTTCAGCTCCAAGGTTATCCCATCCTATTCCTTGGCTACAATGCGCTGACGAGAACCAAGTAGTTCGAAACACGTGTCCGCAGTTGCATTTTGAGAGGAGTTACCCCATGAAATTCTATACTTTATTATTCTATAATCCGCAATATTTCTTTTCTTTATTATTCTTAACTTGTATTGTTCTAGACATATCGACTAAGAAAAACAATATTTCTTTTATTTTATAATCTATGGAATTAGCTAATATACTCCCTGTCAAGACAGATTTATATGTTTGTACAATACTGCTGATTTCGTTTTATTTGAAGGAGATTAGAAAGGCTACTTTTATATAAATCAATTCTCTTTAAATCATACTAGAATTATTCTCTACTCAGTGTTTCTGATGCAAAATTAAAATAATATGCAATCATAATACTTTTCAGTTGTTTTTTTTTTGTGTTTTTTATTGTATAATTAGCAAATTATTTGTTACGACCTTCTAATACTATCAAACCAACCAATTAAATTGTGAATAGAGATATATTAGGTATATTATTAAAAAAAAATCTAAGCCAGCTTAATTCATCAGAACATACTGATTGCCCTACCTAATGAAATTTGTATTTGTATTATTGTATATTTATTTGTACTGGTTTACTCAAGTGAATTAGCAGATATTATTAGTTGTAGGTAGTCAGCATTATAACGAACGAAGAAGGTTTATATGAGTCTAATAATGTCTTTATATAAAACCGTGTTTTAAGTGTTTACATAAAGTAAATATTTAAAATTAAATACTTTAAATGTAATCATGCCAGGCAGATTTTAACTTTAAAACGTAATTTGAGTATTTTTTCAGAACGTAATATATTTATAAATTGAAACATAATCTAAATGTAATTTAAATGAAGGACACTTCTTTTTAAATGCGACGGAATGTAGTGCGGTAGCAACATATCATTTTTTAATCTCTTTTGACGAACTGTTGGGGGGGGGGTTCCCTGTCGCTAAGTAAAACAGCATATGTAAATATATTGATTTCACTTACTATGCACATTTGGTGTAAGATTATAAACAATACTCAATATAACATAAGATCGTTTATTCGGTATTCGGTAGTCAGTTCATGGTCAGTATGGTTCTCTTCAATACGGGTGGACATTAGAGTGATTTAAGGAAAGTTAATTATATTGGTACTATAGTAATTTTTGTTATTAATATATAAAGTTCGGTTGATTTTTGATTAACTTTGGTTAGCTAAATCTCTCCAATGTTTGGGGAATAGTTACCCTAACATATTTAACTTATTTTAGAAGTAATTAAGTGCGATAAATAAATGTGCAACTCTAAATATTAATTTGCTATTAATTATTAACATCAATAATAATAATAATAGAAGAATCTGTTCTATTTATTATTTGTTGTTCGTTTCAATGGCCGCGATTTCGACAATGTCTACCGCCACTTTAGGGAAATGGATCTACCATGCCCAAATGTAACAGTGCCCTATGGTAATGGAGAATTACTCTATTGTGCACAAAACAAATTCATTATATTCCAGAATATGAATGCTTTAATACGCTACCCTGAAGATGGAATTTTACAAATAGTTCCAAAAAAACACATAAACTGTCGACGCCATGGAATTACTGCGTAATATTTGGACGGACGTGTCTACAAGTGTACCTCTACGCGGAAGTGAACCTCTACGCGGAAGTGAACATGTGTCTGCTGGTAAGTACTGAATATTTATATAAACTCAGTTTACAATGTATATTTTGAAGCATATATCTATTTCCCCACTGGTTAGAACGGGCTTAATTATTAATCTAAGAAGATTATTTTATTACTTTCTCTATTGTAAAGTGAAGTATTGGAGGTATAGTTTTAAATTTTTATAAACTTTATTCTGGTTTGCTAACTCGTAAACATACGATGCGATTATCTAAATATCTATAATAAAAATTTGTTGAACATCTATATCATGTTCTCTTTCTTTCGATATGTATATGCAATTGGACTAGTTATGGGAGTTCTACTGAAAGTTTGATTATAAAATAAGATGTATTGCAGATTTGTTCTATTTAAAGTGAGTTTTAAAGTTTTACTTAATTATTCCTGTAGGCTACTAGTAAATTGTTGACGTTCATTTAAATAGTTTTTGATCGTATTATTTGCAAGCGGTACTACCAAGAACAATAAAGCTTTGATCTCGCTTTTTCTCTTTTTAAATTTTGTTATTTTATAATGAGCATAATTGATATCGCTCATAAATTTTTGTCTTTCTGGAAAAGCTTCTATACAGCTTATGTGTATGGGCCTCTTATCTACCTACAATTCAATATACAGGGTGTTATAAATTAAGTCGGCACTATTGCTAACTTTGTTATTAATGAAGCTAGAGTATCGGTTAAATTAGCAAAGTAGTAGTATTTTTATCATGAACAATGATGGCGGAATCGAACAAACAGTTGAACTACTAATTTTTGCGCTATTTACAAAAGTTACTTTTTTTTAAACGGAACACCCAGTATATTTTTGCATATATTGAAAGAAGGATTTATTTTAAAAAAGAAAGCTTTCATACATTATTGATAAAAAATGAAAGTTGCGGCAGTTATCCACTATTTTGTATAGAAATTCGTATCAATAAAATCAAGATGGCTATGATAAAAAAAACAGCAAATATTAAACAAGCATTGTGTATTATGTATATTCATCACAATACATGTTCGAAGACATCACCGTTTTGTCCAATACAATACATCCAATACAAAAAAAAGCAAATATTAAACAAGCATTGTGCATATGTTTATTATAATAGATGTTCGAAGACATTTCGGAATATATTTGGATAACCTGGACTTGGCTACTCGGCAACATATACATTTTCAACAAGATGGAGCACCAGCGCATAATCATCGCGAAGTACAAAATTTTTGGAGCGAAATGTTTTTGAATAAGTGGATAGGTACGAATGGACAAATTCAGTGGCCACCACGGTCTCCGGATCTAAACCCTATAGACTTTTATTTTTGGGAATATTTAAAAAATTAAATTTACAAAGGGAGTTATGAAAACGTTGTAGGGCTGCAAAATAAAATAATTACTATTGCTAATAACATAGACCCAAGATCGATTTTAAAAGTTACTCGCAATGTACATTATAAACGAATTCGGAAGTGTATTGGACAAAACGGTGATGTCTTCGAACATCTATTACAATAAATATACATAATAAACAATGATTGTTTAATATTTGTTGTTTTTTTTATCATAGCCATCTTGATTTTATTGATATGAATTGCTGTACAAAATAGTGGATAACTGCCGCAACTTTCATTTTCTGTCAATAATGTATAAAAGCTTTCTTTTTTAAAATAATTACTTCTTTCAATATATGCGAAAAAATTCTGGGTGTTCCATTTAAAAAAAAGTAACTCAGGTAAACCTACAAAAGTGAGTGCTGTTACAGCCTTTATTATAATTTATTTTGTTATACGGCCTGGTAACAAATATATTTAGGTAATTAGCTTCGAACTATTATTATGTTTACTGGTTTTTAAGTATATTTGAGGCTTCTCTCACAAACTCATTCTTATTATCGTTTCGTGTCTATTTGCAGAATTCTGAGTATTACCCATATAAACGTCCTTTATATGGGCTATTATTTGGAGACTATGGTTTTTTGTAATCTCTGATTATGTGAACAATAGTCTCCTGAGAATTGCTGGGACAGCTCGATCGGTGTTTTTACGCATCTTAGACGAACATTTTGTACAACGCATGAGGCGTTTACTAGTATAAATTCCCATTTTTCTGTTTGAACTAGTCGCCTAAATTCTATTCAGTATTTTGATAGTAATATCCTATATTTACCTCCAAATAGAGGGGTAAGGACATTTGTTTTTATTAAGTATTTATAGTCTCTTTGTTTAACAAATTTTATCGAACTTTGATATGGTCACAGTATATTTTTGACTATTTTGTAAAAATTAATAGTATAACTATACAGTTACAATTGTGAAATAATTTTATTTCAATATTGCTAGTGCACTTATTGGTATTGTGCTTAAACAGGGAAATGGATATAAATTTCACTATTTTGTTAGTAAAACTGAGAGCAATCATTATGTTACATATTTTTTCAGGTAACATAATTGGCAGTATTCTAAATAATAACCAATCTCGTACAATTACTCAACCAATAACCAATCTCGTACAATTACTCAAGATATAGTCTCCTGAGAATTGCTGGGACAGCTCGATCGGTGTTTTTACGCATCTTAGACGAACATTTTGTACAACGCATGAGGCGTTTACTAGTATAAATTCCCATTTTTCTGTTTGAACTAGTCGCCTAAATTCTATTCAGTATTTTGATAGTAATATCCTATATTTACCTCCAAATAGAGGGGTAAGGACATTTGTTTTTATTAAGTATTTATAGTCTCTTTGTTTAACAAATTTTATCGAACTTTGATATGGTCACAGTATATTTTTGACTATTTTGTAAAAATTAATAGTATAACTATACAGTTACAATTGTGAAATAATTTTATTTCAATATTGCTAGTGCACTTATTGGTATTGTGCTTAAACAGGGAAATGGATATAAATTTCACTATTTTGTTAGTAAAACTGAGAGCAATCATTATGTTACATATTTTTTCAGGTAACATAATTGGCAGTATTCTAAATAATAACCAATCTCGTACAATTACTCAAGATTATTTCCCAGACCAGTCGAATATACAGCGTGAGGATGTTTGTGCTGCTGATATTGATTTAAATTTACAATATAAGAGAGTTCGTGACGATGCCGATCCTTTAAATACTGATCCTGAGAGGGTTTTGCTGCAACTCGACAGTGCTGTAGACAACATTAATTGTGTGAAAGCTGAAAACATAGGCCAAGATATACACATTGCCGAAGTCGATCGGAATTTAGGTATTAATTAGCCACAAAACCATGAAGTTGCAGACACTGTACTAGACACTAATACTACTTATCAAAAACAAGATTTTGTCAATGCCACTAATACGTTATCTTTGGATGATCCGGTTACATATTCCACACCGATTGCTCCGGCAAATGCTACCCTAGTACCAAACATCACAGGCTAAAAAGAAGTTATTTTGTACTTACTACAAAATTTTACAATCCAATTTGTCTTGTCACTTGAAACGAAAGCATGAAGATGAACCAGCTATGCGTTCACTATTAAAAACTGTTACAGGTGGGTTCCGTTTTCCTTTTATAAATATTCATTCACCTTATCATTCATACTGAAGTAGTGAGGGGTAAACAATTATTGTCCATGCTTATTATGACAAATATAGATAATAACTCAGTCTCTCGTTGAACATACTTTACTTATAATTTACATATTTTCTAATTCTTTCATTTTTGATCATATTTATTAATACTGTTGATCTTAATGGATTTTTAATTTTTTGTAAACTTCAATTTTTTGCTGAATCAATACAGAAAGGTACCTTAAAATATTTGTTGCAGTTAGAATACCGCAAAATTAAGCGGTTACCGTGCTGTTAATTCGCATGGATTCTTTACTATGTATACCTTATTTCTAATTGTAGTGTTATATTATTATCCATGTCTTCTTTTCTATAGGAGATGCGGATAGGATGGAAATATATCACCGTATCCGTTCGAGGGAATCACTCGAATTTGATACAAACTCTGCTTATAACGACGGAACACTGATTGTAACACGTTCACCTAGAGTACCAAAGGGCCCCAGAGATTTCATACCGT
Source organism: Amphimallon solstitiale (assembly GCA_963170755.1). Classification (NCBI taxonomy): domain Eukaryota; kingdom Metazoa; phylum Arthropoda; class Insecta; order Coleoptera; family Scarabaeidae; genus Amphimallon; species Amphimallon solstitiale. Next base: position 41,991,615 of record OY720685.1, on the reverse strand, counting down.
GTTCTTCGTGCGGTGCATTTTAGGCGAAGAAAACTTTATACAAACACAGGTAGATATGTCCGGCATCTAATTTATCTTCTCACATATACAAGTCCAAAATAATAATAAGTCAGGAGCGACTAGAGATAACTGCTATATCGCTAGTCGATGCTTCGCCGTTAAATGTAACGAGAGCGGGGATGCAGTACGCTACGTTGCAATTTTGATGTATTTTGGGCTTCCTATATCAAGTGTTGCATTACACAACCGGTATAAGTAAATAGTGGCAAGTCCATTTCAGTATGTCACTACGACTGTGAATTTGTGTCATAGTTAAACATTAATCTGTAAAAACTTATTAGGTGTAATTCTGGTTGATGCTAACTGCTTAATTTTTTAACTATAACATATACTACACTTCTGAACTATACATATACTAGCTGGTCCATTCATCGTACTATTAAATGAAAAATAAATTGTTGTCACTACTCGACTTATAGAGAGTGCAGATTGTCCGAATATTGTCAAACTGCCACTTTAGGTATTTTTGATCAATTGATTGTTCTCATCTGATTTACTCTTTTCGTTAAACCAAAAATATATTAAAACCAAAAATATATACAGTGTGAGTCAACGATCTGACAAAGTACATTTTTTCTTTAATGCTTAATTTCATTAATACTTAACTTACTGTTATTGATAGGGTTGTCGTTGGTTCACAACCTAGGAACATATACTCGCATACTGAGTGATCCATAAATTATTGGCTAAAAAAATTTTTTTTTTTTTAAATTGTACGAGCTATATATAAGTACAAACTTCGATATATAAGTACAAATATAATTCTTTTTTTTATTAAGAGTAATTATTCCTTAAAGTTGATAGTTATAGCATTATTTATGATTACAGTTAAAATTTGACATTTACAGATGTTTTTACTTTCTTATACGTAGTATTAGGAAGTATTGTGATGATGAAAATGTTCGACCTCGGGATTTTTGCAGATGTCCACGTTTTGAGGTGTCCTGATACCGAAAAAGTGGTTTTAAAAAAATGCCTGTGTGTGTTTGTGTCTATGTGTGTGTGTGACCTCGATAGCAGTGAAACCGCTGTAGCTATCAATTCCAAATTTTGTATTTACCAGTATAATCCCCCTCTTCAGAGCTCATTAGATTTTCAGTAAAATCGGCAGACCGGAAGTAGTAGTTTACCTCACTAAAAAAATCGACTTTTGCCAATATTTTGTCAACTACTAAGTATAAACATATTTTATGTACTCAAATATTTCGTCTTGCTATTCAGACAAGTATGTTACGAGTGTAATAGTATTTAGAACTTAATTTTCAATAACTTTTATACAGTGCGTTCATGATGAAATGGAACAAATTTGTTTAAAATTCAAGTAATTATTTTGTAGAAAAACGCTCGGACAGGTCGATTAGTATTTTTAGTTGTGATTTTTTGACATAAGAAAATTATATACAGGCTGTCTATAGAAGAACATATGCAGCAATCTTTGTTTTTTTTAAGTGGAACATACTGTATATTAGCCATATTTGAATTGTATGGTAAATTCTCAACACTTTTTGTGTAACATACCATATCCCCAAAATCAGCGGTTTTCGGAATAATGACGTTTGAAATGTGATAAATTAAAAAAAATACATGAAAATCGATTAATTTGAAGTAGAGTTTTTTATTGAAGATAAAATTTGCAATACCAGGTTGTTTTTCTTGGCTTTTAAAAAAATGTTCAAGGTGTTCTTGTTCAATTTAAACATTTTATTTCATTATCTATGTGTATTTTAATTTATCACAAAACTCATTATTCCGAAAACTGCTGATTTTGGGGATATGGTATGTTTTCACAAAAATGTGTTTAATGTGTTTAGAATATACCTACCCTACAATTCAAAAATGGCATAATATTCAGGGTGTTCCATTTAAAAAAAAACAATGATTGCTGCATATGTTCTTCTTTAGACAGCCTGTATATAGTTTTCTTATGTTAAAAAATTTAAAACTAAAAATACTAATCGACCTGTCCGAACGTTTTTCTGCAAAATAATTACCTGAATTTTAAACGAATTTGTTCCTTTCATCATGAACGCACTGTATAATAAAAATGTCAAAAATCGGACCGGAAGTAACACTTTTACTTTTATTGAATACCCATCTTTTGCATATGTCGTAAATTATGCATTCTCTATATATTTATCAAGAGTACAAAGGTATTTAGAGCTGGATCTGCAATATTTTTTGTATACATAAAATATAAAAATTTTGGCCGGAAGTAACACTTTTACTCTTAACAAGTAACCCTTTCTTTCGAATATCTCGCAGAGTAGGTATGTTTTCTATAAAGATTTATTAAGAGAATAGTAGTACTTAGAATAAGATTTTGAATAATTTTTGTATAATTTGAAACACTCATACGTATAAGAAAGTCGTGTGGTGGCTACACCTCAACATTTTTATTGCCTATAATTCAGAAGTGCCTTGACAGAACACAAAATATTTTGCTATGGCATGCACAGAAGGTGTGCCAGTGATATTTATTTGCAGAACCTGTTCTAATTTGAAAGAGTATCAACATTTTTGCATCTATATATTTCGACAGGGACTATCTTTTTCCATGGCTAGCGTGAATTTTACTACTACATGGTTAAGATTTTAAAATAAATTTAAATAATTTCTAAAATATCATAGATAGGTGTAAGACAAGCTTAGCAAAAAAAGAGCTCTTGAAGGGCTTAATACGATTCTGTAAAATAATGTTGGGAGTTTCATTAAAAATAAGTAAGGTTTTTGTGTTTAAAGTTTCTTCATTATGCAACACCTTCGCGAACACCTAGGATCAATTAGTACAGGTTCTGCAAATAAATATCACTGACACACCTTGTGTGTTTGCCATACCAAATTATTTTGCGGTCTGTCAAGACATTTCTGAATTATAGGCAATAAAAAAATGCTGTACTTGTCACTTTTTTATTTTAATCGTAGTTAACTCAAAAACTATTAACTTTAACGAGTAATTACGCTTAATAAAGATTTCTCTATTTTAAGGCAAAATTGATACTTCAGCTTGTATATTGGGTGTTCAATTTAAAGAACTTCATTCTCATTGTGCCAGTGATTTATGGATCACTCTCTATACATGAATACATTTTTAAATTGTGAAGCGATAACAACCCTATCGGCTACAGTAAGCGAGTTTATAGTTATATTAAACATCAATGGGTACATTTACTTTGTCAGATCGTTGACTCACCTTGTGTAATTGCTTTTCGCATATTTCCTCGTCTGAATTGCGGCCTATTTATCAGATTCTTAGTCCTCCTACTGTTTTTTTCTTTTTACTACATTTACATTTTCATTGCCTTCATATTTCTCTATTCACCAAGTTTCTAATGTTATTTTGTTTTTAGCTCATGTTCAACCATATGGAAAGACTATCCGCCGACTCTGGCTAAGCTCGGAGAAAAATGCAGTTTACGAGTTTTTCGACATATATTTCAAGGAAAGAAGACTGCTCAAATATAATCTTTGTGTTGATGCAAAATATCTTGTAATTGTAATATTAGTTTTTAAACTTACTTATATTCAGATTCTAAAACTACTTTAGGCTGTAGTACTGTTTAAATACTGCTTAAATTGTCTATTAAACTGCTTTTTCATTTGCAAAATTGAGCTACTACTTGAGTTATTAAATTTTCTTTGGAAACTTTTGACCATAACAGATGTTAGTTGTTAAAATAAAATACAAATTACCATAATAAAATACTAGTAGCTTGATTTAAAGAAAACACATTTTTGGTATGTAAAAATTTCGGACGATAAGCTTTGAAAAAACTGGTTTTTTAGCTGTTGTCGGGTGCAACTTAGACCCATTGTTGCAGAATATTCTTGGCTACTCGCACCACCAAAATTTATGTTTTTACATTTAAAAACGATGCGATTATGATTTTCTCTGCTACACTTGTTTTGGTCAAAAATCTTCTTAAAACATTGATAACTTAAACTATTGGCTCCATTTTGAAAAAGAATAACACTTTTATAGACAATTAAAACCGTACTAGATATTCCAATACTATACTGGGCGAGTCATTTAATTATATTAAGTTTCATGTTGTGCGGCAGAGCTGAAAGTATTGTTTGGTATGCACCCCGTGCAATCATGAATCTTTCACTAATAGTATTTTCTTCTATTTACAATGCAAAAGAGAGAGAATAATCGGCTGCTAATGACTTGATGTACTTTTGTTCATTTTTACAACTTTATAGTCATCTGTTATTGAACTTCTTCTGTTTAATCGCTGTAGCAATAAATCCCTATTCCTGCCCTCTGATTCCGAACATACGATACGATATTCGAATTCGTAAGACGAGCGTGGTAGAAATGGGCAAGACAATACAGTAGTCTGTCTAGCCACATTGAAAAGTATTCGTACTCACCTAACTTGCCCATCTTTACTACGCTCGCGTTTCGAATTCGAATATCGTATCGTACGTTCAGAATCCAGGGGCTGCTTTCTTTGATTTTACGCAAAACCATGTGTACCCTACTGTGACAATAAGAAGTTTATTAACTAAAACAAACTAAAACTTTTTCTTTGTATTTTATGATTTACTTACTCAGTACTGGTTTCTAGACCTCACATATTTATATGCATTAAAATGATAAAAAGTACATTGCATTTACTTGTATTTATGGTTTTCCAAATTTTGGCTGTTGGTATAGCTTATTTATTTGTCAATTTTAATTTGTTTAAGTGTATGGTTTATTTTATCAAACCCGATACCAGTATTGAGTAACAATTCATAATGTACATGAAAAAAGGGGACCTACATTTAAGCAGAAGATAGCTTGTATTTTTTTTTTATTTTGGTTACTTGAATCGTTGTTGAGTATGTTCGAATACTTAAAATAGTTAAGCATTTTTATTTGTTGTAAACTAGGTATTAAAATTTTAGCGCTTGATTAATTTTGCACTCATAAATATACGTTATATCAGTATATTTATGGAAGCTTTAGCCTCCTTTTTGGCAACTATTATGTGGAATATTGAGGCGAATTCACATTTTCTTGTTTGAACCTTATGTGTCTTGATTTTCGCTGGTCTGCAGCTTTATATACAGCGGACGTAGATCAATTTTACCTACTTTTTATGGAGTTATTCGGAGTAAAACAAGTAAATTTCATCGGCACGCTTTTGGACTCAATATCCACATTACGAAATTTATTATTTATTTGCTTTGAGCTTACTTCATAACTTTTTTGTTCCATTTTTTTTTACTGGACTTTATTTTACTTTCGGTTTTATATATATATATATACTTTGTCTTACTTATGAGTTCTCATACATTCTACTTGTTTAGTAGATATATGTTGCCTATTTTAAATTTTGTTTATTATTATTGTTATTGATTTTCATAATTACAAATAAATAACTTCTATTTTAATATGAGCTGTTGAGTTTCTTATTTCATATCCATGTTTCCTATACAAATTATTATTGTAAGGTTAATATACCAATTATTTTAACCTTACAATAATATTATACCTCATCTTTCTTATATGAGGTACTGCATTATTCTTGGTAGTCCAAGTTTCTTGCTCGCGTTCATACTTATCATATCTACATTATATAACGCCAATACTATTACTAATAAATATTGCTTATGATAATGATGGTGACCATTTTATTTAATACCTTTCTTTCCGGATGCATACATCTATGTGAGATTTTTCTTTCAAATACTTTCGTACAGGAATTTACTACTTTACTGTGTATCCCAGGCGACTACATTTTGCTATTATTACTAAATTAAGACTGGGATGTGCTGGATGTGCTTTGTTTTAGTGGAGCATCTAATAAATGTAGGTATATGGATTAGGGTGTTTTTTTATTCGGTATCTTATTTCAACCGATCTATGTAAGTATATAAGCATTCATTTTGATATATATATAGTTTTTTGAACTTATATTAACCTATTAAAACTTTGCTGTGTTCTTCACTAAGATTAGGACCATTTTAAATTGTGAATCGTACTTTTAGTTTTCACTTTGTGCACAGACTCTAAGTCGAAATAAATTTTCCTACTCTTTCTGATAATCTAACAATATTGTACAATTAAGATTTTAAATATGAAATTTTTTAAAAGATACACGTGATGTAAATTTATTAATTGCCGTCACCTAGTAGAGTGGTACATTTTAATTGTGCACAACAGTAATTGCATACCTTTTATAACCCACAAATTATTTTCAACATTTACAATAAATGTTACATTTCTATATGTACCTATGTTTTGTTTTTATTTAAACATAATATTGGTAATTATACCTAACCTATTTTTTTGAATTCTCGTATTAACTGGCATTAGTTAGGTTTTATTACTCTTACTTAATACTTCAATACATACCTTATACGTACCTATTTATTTATTATCATAAATCCCTTTTAATATTACTCTGTATATTATTCTTTGCAATGGCATCTTTCAATTAATTAATATATGCGGCTTGAACTTGATATCTTTACATTAATCCTATTGCTATTCCTATAACTGCTTTCCATAATAGGGGCGACATCTGTAGTTGAGATTTCGCACCGCGTCAATTTCGGGCTCCCACAGGCGAACATATCCGAACGCTTGGGGTAGCCAAACTCCTGCTTCGGTAAACTCTCTCAGCCGCTCAACTTATGGCGACCGGTCGCGAAAAGGCGGCATTGTCACCATATGTCGCATGGCGTATATGAAAGTGTTACTGAAATGCTGCTCTCGCATATATATATATATATATATATATATATATATATATAATAATAATAACAGACTTGGTACCTTCTGTGTACTAATTCCTTGTATCGTTTAAGGACAGGTACTTGTTCCAATGGGGTGTGATTCTCTGTAGAGGCAGCTCGTGTCCTAGTTTCTACGGTCGTCCCAGTTGTCTGGTATCGGCGTACAGTGCGTCCTTGACCCAGTTCGGCACGGTTTAAGGTCGACTTCTTCAATGGATGACCTTCTGACTCGTAAGTGGAAATGATTCAGCAGACACTTTATGGCTTATTTGGATGTATCAACTTTGACAACGACTGGATATCGATATGGATCGATAATGATTATTGACGCGTCTATCAACTCAATGGATGATCACAAAAAAAATCAATCGCATAACACTTAATCGACTGACGATTGCATGGTCGCAAAAAAATGAATCGAAGTGAATGGCTCACAATGCATTAACTTCAAATAACAATGAATAAAAGTGAATCGAAGTGAATGGCCCTGCTTCTCGTCGGATGTGCCTTTTTATATCAATCTTCTGTTGTGGACGTCGTAACCATGGAAATTTATACGGTAGAATTTTACAAAGTCTTTTTACGGGCAAGTTTATTTTTGAATATTTGTGGAATCATGTTTTATCTTAGTTAAATTAAATCGTCTTTCAATCGGTACAATAAAATTACTTTAATTCGTTTTCTTTTAGAAAAACACATTTTTTTAAAAATTAAAGGGCAAATTTAGCATTTCGACTGTCATTTTTTCGATGACGTCATTGACGCTAATAAAATAAATTTAAATATCAGAATTTTGGCTTAAAATGCCTTTTTAGTAGAACTTTACCTTTACAAATTAAACTTATAAATACATACAATGTTTTTTCATCTTTTAATCCTTTTTAAAATCTTTCTTTATACAAAAAAAATAGTGTGGTTAGTTTTTGAAGTGTAATAACTAAATGGTCTTTTAATTTATTTACGAATTACTGTTATAACATGAAACTATGACCTTTTCTTAATCTATACCACCTTTTTTAAATTATCTAACTAGCTTGTAATTAATATTATAAAACTTTTCTTTTACCTATGTTGACAACTGTCAAATTATTCAAAATGCTTATTTAAATATCTGGACTCAACTTGTAAATATGACATTGAAAAATATTCCAACGTAAATGCGTCTCGCTAGACTTTGTAACTGCTAGAGTTAATTTATAATTACTTTGATCACTTATTGGAAATATTTGAAATTTATAATGCCTCTGACAATATGGCGCATCGAAATTTGAAAATTAAAATGATGCTTAACTTAAATGTGCGCATCAAGAGTTTTATTGTTTGTTACCATGCTTGTAACTTGTAAACTAGTTTATGGTTTAAATGTTTTTTATGTTCACCATTAGTTTATTTTAGTTTTAAGCTATGCATTTTTAGATAACAATTTGTCATGCATGTGCAATACTTTTGCCAAAGTTTGGGATGATGCTTTCGATACTATCAACCTTGCTTTAACCTTGAACCTGTAACTTTTTGTGACAATTTACTCTTGAGAAATCACACTATAAAATGGTACTCATTTATATGCTCATAGTGTGGTAATAAATGTTGAAATTTGTAATTTAAAATTGTCCATTTGTAATGGCTGTCAGATTCATTTTATATAATTACTTTGCCTATATAACATTTAACTAATTATTGTTGTATTGTGGAAATTTGCTAAATATAAGTATAAAAATAAGACTAATGTGTATTTTAAACTAATCAGGTATTTAATTCTATTATTTAGTATTTAATACGGGGGTTTCAGTTGGGGTTCCTGAAAAGAGTAGTCATTGGTTTGGTTTTCTAAATTTGGGGGTGAATTTCTTTCTAATATTTACAATTTGATGGGTTTCTCAGAATTTACTAGATTTGTTAGTAAAATCTGTATTAATTTTTAGGAATTTTTACCTGTACTCTTATACAAGGGTCCAAACATAATGCATCGCCGATGTATATATGGTTGCCTGTATTCAAGGGGTTTTAAAGGGTGACTGTATGTGTTTGTGGGTATTTGACTGGTGTTGTCACATAATCACACCAGTTCAACTTGCCCCTTAACGAAGGTAGTTTTTTATGTATATAAAAAAAATGCGTTCGTTATAAATAAACCTTATAATGTAATTGTAATAATTAACTAACTTATATATTTTAAGTGACAAAATTTTTCTTTAACAAACTGATATATTTATTTTGTATTATAATAAGGGCTTAATTATCTGAGTTTTTGTATTTGTAGTTTTGTCATATGTCTGTAATATAAGTTGTATGTGTGTATGGAAATTTTCCTAACAAAATTGAATTTTTAACAATATTTATTTAATGACTTGTCCCTGTATATGGGTATTAGTGTAAGATGCTATGTATATGTTATGTATTTGTGTAACTATATTTTTATCGATAAATATGAACACTAGTTCATCTTTGTATGTGCGCGTATGTTTTCCTTCTTGAATTTTTCTATGTATGTTGCCTTTATAAAATTTTATTATGTACCAATTATGCTTCTTTTGTTTCTATGCTTCTTTCACCTATAGTGTCTCGGATTCAAATTCTATACTGTGATAATAGTGGCCTATTTTAATATACCTTGAGTGTATTTACACTTAAATTAACTTGGGTGCTTCTCATAATTATTCTTGTTACCTATTATATTTGACATTTTGTCATGTATTCATCTTCCTATTTGCGGAACATATTTTCAATTAATATTGCACTTTTTCGTGCTGATGTACCCATTTTAGGTTGTACATCACCTTTTGTCTTCCCATAACACCATATCTTCTCATGGGTTTACTTATGAGGTAAATTCTAATTACATTTATTTTTCTTCCACGATACCATATCTTTTTATGGGTTTCTTCATGGATTCAATTCTTTATTTATAAAAGCGTTATATTCGCTCCATGGTATATTTTAATTCTTAGGCCCTTTCTTCATATTTAAATATTTTCTTTTCCTTCATATTTTGGTCAATTCTTCTTGAATCCTTTTTGTTCTGTTTGTACATATGTTTCTTGATTGAATTTTTGACTTGTAGCCTTATTTTTGCATTTTATATATAGGCAGTTGTGTAATTTTACTTTCTTCTAATGGTAGTGGTTCCATACGCTTTGTTGTAAGTTTTCTTTCAAAGATTTGTTCTTCCTAGTGTTTCTTATTCCTCTTCCATAACATGTTTGCATCATCTTGCTGTGTATTTGTACCTTTTCTTTATTCTGACTGAAGTGTTCCAGACATTTTTCAACTTATATTATTGTTTGCAATATATATTATATATATAATAAATTTCCTAAATCAAAGAGGGTTGATTGAGAAAACTGTGTTTCCATAATTTTGACTTACAAAATGTTATGTTCTGGAGGAATCGGTGCGATCTTTGTAGTGCCAATTATAATTATTATTTTAAAATTTAAGTACACGTTAACGAACACACTATTCATCCGAACCCAATTAAATCGAGAGTACTTTATACAGTGTCTGCATAAGCACCTGCCAGCTTCTGTAGAATTTCTTCAATGTTTTCAATTTCACATGTAACTTGTAAATGAAGTTTTAATATGTTAATGGCATATCAGAGTAAGTCTAAAATATATTCATCTAAAATTATAAATTTTTACAAATACTTAGAATTTTTAGCAACTGAGATAAAGTCCCGGAAATGTAATAGAATTAAAAAGCTTCCAAAACATAAATATTTCCGTAGAGAGCTAAAAGTTACACATATTCAATATTATGTATTTCATGTATAGAAGAAGCAATACAATTACTAAATCACTAATAAAAATAATTATTATTTACAAATGCACAAGAAAACATAATCGCAGTCAATACTAATAAAAATCCAAATCTCCTAGGTTATGCGCACGTGTAAGTAATCCCAATTACTGTTTAATATTTTATCAGGTTTGGTAAAACACCGGTTAAAATATCTTCATGTAATAACGTTCTTAATCAATGATTAGCGCCAACCGGTTTTTGCAAAAACGTACTATCCCGTATTTTATTTAATGAGTACGCTAATCGGCATTTTAATCGGAATTGGAAAAACCGGCCCTTAATAGAACTTAATCAACTAATACAGTGCAATAATATAAATAATTAAAAATACGTCTAAATTTGCCGTTGTAGTTGTTAGGGCGTTTTAATGTGGAAGGTTACATTCAAATATTATGTCAACTTTAAAGAAACATGCGCCAATAATTTTGAGGACATTGAATTTGAGATATTGCAAAATTTTACCTGTCAAGTATCCTACCTACACATGCCATTTCGAGACTTATAAATACACCTTTTGACATTAATCATAATAACCTTTTGAAGTTTGTCATCCAAGCAACACAAATTTGTCTGCAATTACCGTTTCCCGTAGAACGCGATCACTGTCATGACGTTTTTTTAGAAAGTCCGATTTTATAAACTTTTGAACCAGTCCTGTATATACATAAATATAGTGATACCAATCGTATATATTATTTAGAACTTTTCTTTACTTCGTTACACAAACCGTTACACTGAACACTGAAGAGCGAGAAGGATAATTTAATGTTAAACATAAATCATGTTAAAGTTACCAAGGAAGAATGTGCTCAGATCCAAGCACTTTTCGACGAACCTTTCCGCCATATTACATTTGCCATGTTGTTTTTTTGACATTTTGACTTTGGATTCGTGATCGACGACCTGAGACATCCCCGTATCTAAAATTTCACATTCATACGTCAATTTTCAAAAAAACTTCCGCCATTTTGTTTTTTTTTGACATTTTGACTTTGGATTCGTGATCGGCGACCTAAGACACCCCCGTATCTAAAATTTCACATTCATACGTCAATTTTCAAAAAAACTTCCGCCATTTTGTTTTTTTTTTGACATTTTGACTTTGGATTCGTGATCGGCGACCTGAGACACCCCCGTATCTAAAATTTCACATTCATACGTCAACTTTCAAAAAAACTTCCGCCATTTTTTTTTTACATTTTGACTTTGGATTCGTAATCGACGACCTGAGACATCCCCGTATCTAAAATTTCACATTCATACGTCAATTTTCAAAAAAACTTCCGCCATTTTGTTTTTTTTTGACATTTTGACTTTGGATTCGTGATCGGCGACCTGAGACACCCCCGTATCTAAAATTTCACATTCATACGTCAACTTTCAAAAAAACTTCCGCCATTTTGTTTTTTTTTTGACATTTTGACTTTGGATTTGTGATCGGCATCCGCACACAGCGCCGTATCTAAAATTTCACATTCATACGTCAATTTTCAAAAAAAATCCGCCATTTTTTTTTTGACATTTTGACTTTGGATTCGAGATCGGCGTTCGCAGACACCCCCGTATCTAAACTTTGATATTCGTACGTCAATTTTCAAAAAATCTTCTTCCATTTTGTTTTTTTTTGACATTTTGACTATGGATTGGTGATCGGCGTCCGCAGACATACCCGTATCTAAAATTTCGCATTGATACGTCAATTTTCAAAAAATCTTCGGCCATTTTTTTTTTGACATTTTGTCTTTGGATTAGTGATCGGCGACATAAGACACCCCCGTATCTGAAATTTCACATTCGTACGTCAATTTAGAATTAGTGACGGGCGACCGTAAAAACTCCCAGTTTTACTTTTAATCAGAATAGATAGAAATTGATTTCAGCCAACTCCGCCCACCGTGCACGTTTGCGTAATCGTTTAAGTAAAATTATTTCGTAGGGGCACATAAATGTCGAAAGCCTTCCTTTTCCCCTTTGAGGAAATACGCGTTCTGAAATTATCGTACTTTAATTCAAATCATTATTAAAATATTAATCGACAACACCTGTATAGATGAAAATATTAAATCAAGCGGGACCGTTACGCACTATACGGACATGCCGAACATTCACCGGACCGTAATGTATCGACCGACAGTGCACATGATAATCTGATTATATTTTTCGCCCGTCCGGAATGCATTGATATCAGTGCAAATTGAATCGGCCATTTTTTTTCTGACCAAATACCTCTGCAAACGGACTTGGAATTACTCGTACCTTGGTCTAGGTACCTCTGTAAACTGGGAATGCGCAAGTGAACGTTTCCGAAATGTCACTTGTTTACGTTTCTGAATCTTGTTGTGTCCTCGAAACTTTCAAAATTTGGAATTTCAAGCTTAAAAGTGAAAATGTGAATGCGTATGAGACCGGCTGTCAGTTTGACGTTTGTCGGGATTTTTCATCCATTACGATAAATTGTATCCGTCTGCAGACGGACTTTAAAGTGTTTGTGCCTTTGTATCTGTACCACTATAAACTCGGGAGAAGCAAGTAGAGGATCCAGAAAAGTCTGTACTTTTTGTTTCGGAGTTTACTTGTGCTCTCGAAACCTTTAAAATTTGGAATTTCAGGCCTAAAAGTGAAAGTTTGGATACATTTCGAATCTCCTGTCACTTTGACGTTTGTCGGGATTTTCAGTATAAAAGGCTCCAGAGTAATTTTTGTTTCCCATGTCCTCCTTATGGGGAAAATGTCGCGATGCAGCGTGATTTTCTGCACGTGCCAAAAATTTTCAAAAATTCCTTTCGGGCCTTTGCTCTCTCATCGGAGACGTGAAAAATAGCCTTAGGGACGGCGGACCGTCGTCCCCGCAGCGTGACACTTTTGTTCGCATCGCGGACGGGCCACGTTCTCAGAAAAGTGTCTCCCCAATTTGCCATTTTAACCCCGATCTTGCCTCCTCTACTAAATCCGTGAGAGCGGTAAAGGATCCTGTGCGCTTTTAGTATATATAACTAGCTATAACGTCCGCTTACAGCGGGTCCGCCCGCTTACAGCTGATCGTCCGCTTACAGCGGTCCGTCAGCTTACAGCGGGTCCGTCAATCTCTTTTAGTTTGAATCGCCTTTTTCGCGTCCGCTTACAGCTTTTTCATAGTTTCGTGTAAAAAGCAATCACTGTCATGACGCCTTTTAGAATGTCTGATTTTATTAACTCTTGACGCACCCCTGTATATACATATATTTCGTGAAGCCAATAGTATATTTTATTTAAAATTCTCCTCGAATGCTTTTTTACACAAAGCGATACACACTCAAGAGCGAGAAAGGTAAATTAATGTTAAACATGTCATATTAATGTATCCAAAAGCACAATGACATCAAAAAGTCCAACATGTTGATTAAGACAGTTTACAATACTACTTTGATGTGAAAGTGTAAAAGCCTGTTAACCTTTTCAAAATCAACTATCGTTAATAAACGAGCACGAAATAATAATAAAAGGAAAAAGCCCAAGTTTTAAATTTAAGCCCTATTGAAGCGCCTTTCCTGTAAAAAACGCTTTTTAGAATGTCCACTTTTATAAACTTTTGAAGCACCCTTGTATATACATATATTTTGTTAAACCAATAGGATATTTTATTTAAAATTCTTCGCGAACTGTTTTTTCCACGAACTGGTACACACTCAAGAGCGAGAAAGGTAATTTAGTGTTAAACATGTTAAAGTATCAAAAGAAACTGTTTTTTCAATTTTTATCACACCTTGTATAGATGCATATTTTTGTCAGCAAACTGCTGTCATGATGACAGATGGAATAATTTTATTGACAATCTTACAACACGCTCTTGAAATAACAGTGGAAAAATATAGTATTTGGCATTTGAAGTTTACTGTCATTGAAAGAAATAATGTAAATAACTCAAAAACAATTTAAGATAGGCTTACACAATAATAATAAATAAGAACCTAAAATTCAATTTAACACTGTTTTGACATCAAAAGATAGAAACTATTTCAAGAGATATTTTTCATTCTTGTGTGTAATATGGAGCAGATTTTTTAATATAGAATTTCGGTTATCAGTTTTGATATATTGATCTATCACCTACACGAAATTAGTTCGCACATCGATTTAAATAAAGGACTTGTATTAAAGATCATTTTAAATTTACACTGAATTACATTACTATTGGTACGGTTATTTCTCTAGTAATAGAATGGATATTATGTATACTACTCGCCCGCGATCGCGGGCTCGTTATTTTAATTGACATGCTCAAGTATACGTAGTATCTGTATTGTATTTAAAATGTTTATAAAAAATTTTGTTTGATAAATGGGCGCGCGGGGGTGGGGGGAAGGGGCGGCAAAACATCAAAAAATTGGTATAAATCAACCGAAATAAATACCAGTACGGACAACGAATGGGGTACAGAAAGCAAAAACAAATATTGTTGCCGCCCCCTTAACACAAACCCGCGCGCGCGTGGTAGTGTGAAGGGGGCGGCAACAAAAGAACGAAATCTGCACCGGGGAAGGCAGATGGTAAAAAAGTAAAAAACCGATATAAATCAACTGAAAAATCCAATGCAAAAACTGCACTATTCCCCCACCCCCTGAAAAGCCTGAGTGAAAAGGGCGGCAAGCCCAAAAAGTGTGGGGGAAAGGTGCGCCACAAAGCGAAATAGTAAACAAAGTTTGCAGTATAAATCATGTAAATGTGCAAAAAGAGACTTATGAATGTTTGAAAAAATGAAAGAAAACACCTATAAACATTCTCTATATCTTTCCGTACTTATTTACTGGATATTATATAATATTAAAAGGCATGTTAAAAATCAATGAAATAAACTACAAATTTATAAATAATATACATTTTATAACGTCTTTTGTTACTGATTTGCATATAATTTTCAAATAAATATTGAAAAATACAAGTTTGTTCGACCATCTATCTACCCACTCTATAACTCTATGGATGACAGTAGTTGGTACGAATGCAACTTTTCCACTAGGCGGTTTGTTGTTATGTATGGGTTATGTTAAGATATTTAAAATCGCTGAAAAGTAATTAAAAAACATAAAAATTCAATGTAATTGTTGTGTGGTAAAGTGAAATAAACATCATTTATTACAATTTTCATAATTTCAACGGTGTGTATAACAGATACGACTAAAAATGTGACATGGAAAATTCACTCGGTGAGCACCTTAATTATTAATTATCTCCGTTCCTGTACGTTTGCACCGATTAATTTATAAGTAAAAGTTGTTCAATTAGTGGTCCTCTATACGGTACACTAGTTTTTTTGTCAAAAATCGGTTGCAACCATATACTCCAATTTAGCCCTACTTTTAGTGATTCTATTGATAAAATTGGTTAACTGTAAGCGGGGTCATAAACAATGATTTAAAAAATCTGTGCCATACAAATATAATGTGAAAGACATCAACGGTGTTTTCTGTTGTATTGTCTAGAATTTTCAAATCAACCATCATTCCAAGTGGAAATGAACTTGCCATTTATCAACAAAATTCAAGAGAATAATGTATGTGTGTGTGTATAATGTGTTTACTGAAAATGTAGTTATTTATTGTATTTTTTAAAGTTTGCTTTACTTATTACTTACCACTTTGTAGGTGGCAAATAAACAAATGCTCTATCTCACTTTCAAGGTCCTTTTTTTAATCAAGAAACATAAGCAAAGGAAAAAAATCTATCATAATAAATGATTATTTTATTAGTTCATGGGTTAATGTACACATATACAAGGTTACAGGTCATAAAACACGATATTAGTAGAAATAATTATTTATTGATAATAATATAATTTAATAATTAAAAACATGAACATAATAACAACAGCATGATTGGCAATATCTGTTGAACGACTATTAAAAACATCATGGAACCCAACAATTTCATCAATGCTGACATTATAAAACAAATGTGATTTCAAAGACAGTTCATCTATGCAAAGGATACATTCTCGATTCTTTTCATCTAACGTATTCACTTTCAATTTTATAGCTGAAAATAAGAATTCATTAAATCCGCTGCTTATTTCCCAATTATGCGTAATAGACCTTAGAGTTGATACTGATGGTAGTCGAATTATATTTGATAGATATATCTTGATTTTTTACTGAACTTGAAGAAAATCACTTATTGAAATGTATCAGTAAGTGTTTTTAACAAAATTCAATAAATGCCAGTAAATCACAGTAATGCTAATATAATAACTTAGTATGTGTAAATGGGTTATATATCTCAGTGATCTGTTAATTACATTTCAGGCTTGCGACAATATTTAGTGTTTAATTCTAACCTTTTCACAATATTTACTGTGGAACTGCATATCCCAATGACACATTCACACTATATTGTGTAAATTCATATCTACTACATCTTTGTACTAATTAAATATGATGAACTGTTAAATTTAATAGAAAATGATACCTGTAAAAATCTCATCTTGAGACACATCAAAACTTGTGGAAGGTACTTTACCAATACAAACGACACTGGACATATCTCCTCGATTGTCTAGAGAAGACTCGCAAAAAGACAGACTCTCCTGATGTCTTGCAGTACTTCTTATTTCTTGAATTTTATATTCTGAAATAGTATTTCAATATTTTCAACACTTAATATCAATTAAAATATATTAACATACGATGGTTGAATAATGTTGGTATGACACCCTTCCTTAGTTTATTCTTTCAAGTAGTGTAGAAACAATCATCTTCAAAATGCTTATTACATAATCTCAAATAATCATGACATTTTTTCGATGAGAAATTTCCATATTTGTGGTTTTCATTAAAACGAACCCTATTCATCCATTCAAAACATCAAAAAATACATTACATAACTAAAATAAATTATAAAATATACCTATTTAGTATTATTACCGAGATTCATCAAGTGGAAATCGAAAAAAGGATATTCCTGGATCACCTATAATACTTCCACAACCATTAGCAACACATTTCTGAACCATATTGTAAATGATTACAAAATGTAAACCTAGATAAATTCTAAATAAAGTACCTAAACACTTAAAAAAACAGTAATAGAATCAATTAGTTATTAAAAAATGCTATTTATATAACATGTACACAAATCAAAAAGTAAAACAAACATAAAATCACTTCTTTTTAAATATATTTCAAATTTAGGGTTATATAAATGTAAACAAACACTCGTTACCGAAGAAGTATACTGTGCTACAGAGTGGTGAACTATGCGCATGTATTTTATGGAGGGGATCGAAACGGGATTTTTAAGGGAGACGTTTTGGTACTATACTGTGGTATAGAGCTGTATAGACACAGTAGTTTCTCTCGCCGTCGGCACCTTTGATGTTCGTGTCCCAAAATAGTACTGCGCATTCACGCACGCGCAACCAGAGGCGTAGTAAATTTTTCTATTCAGGAATAAGCCAGTGACGCAGAACCAAATCGTTTATGAGATAATTATGTTAATCTATTTTTAAAATTATGAAAAAGCTATATCAATAATACAAAAAACGATGATAAAACACTGCTTTTTATTAAGTACATATTACACACGCATTTAAAATGTAATACATTATACGTACAACACAAAAAAAGGCTCCTCTAACCTAAAGATTACTTAAATTTCTTGACACAATTCATCAATGGTGTTGTAAAATTGTTATTTTATTTGAATTGCCACTAACTTTGAAATTTCTATTGCAAAATTTCAAAGTATAAAAAATTCTTACACGAATAAATTGCTTTATCAAAAATTCAGTAGGAAATTTTTCGCAGGGATGTTTATATGATATCTCCTCCAACTTCTGTTTTAATTTAAAGCTAACATTTGGTTCGAAGGAAAAATGAAGAAAAAAATTCACAGAAGGCTTTTTCCTAATGCGGTATTTATATATAGGTATACTGAAGTTATGGTCGGGCGTTGCCAAATTAGTAAAGCTGTTTCACAAAGTTAGGACATGCCTTAAAATAAGTGTAAAATTTGAATTCATTCATTTCTTGTGTTTTAAACGTATAATTGTTGGAAAACTATGCTTTTCAAAACATTTGTGTCCCAAATAACCTATAAAATAAGTGAAGGCATTTTGTTCAGTTATATTTTCCCATTGTCGGTAATCAATCTTCGAAAATTAAATTTTGCGTTGGTGGTGGTGAATTTGTCATGAAGTTTGAGTAATTACTCACAACTACAATACACAATATGCACATTTTAACAGTTGAGGACATTTTAATGCGCCTGGGGATCTTACCGCATTGGTTCTTTATTCCGTTCTTTCGGAAACCTGAAAAAGCTTAATTTAGAATTGTTCGAACTATTCTTGCACCGAGGTGCACAACAATAATGGGGCATTTTTGTTCCAAGTATTCGCGAAACGAAACACTACAATTATTGATAAAACGTTATGCTGCGTGCCCACTAATTATAAAAAACAATTTGTTTGTCAAAAATGTTGGAAGTACGTCAGCATCCATTAAATTATATGGAAATGTTTCAAGGAAATGCACAATAATCAAACAAAAATTTTTGACACACATTTTAAACACAAATTCTAAATTAATAATGTCTTAATAAATCTATTTGACGTTAATTATAAATGCCAAAAGAATGTATAATTTAGTTTTACAAATGCCTTGTTTAATCTATGTACAACTACCCATTAATTTGTAAAATTAGTGTTTATAATAAATTGTTTGTCAAACATTTTGTATAATTGGTGTACAGCATAACTTATATTAACGGCCATTCACAAATCGCATGCCCAGCAGTCGCATCAAATAATCCCGCCAACTCAACAGCTGATGGCTGACTACTGCGCATTCAGAAATGTTCACGCACGCGTCGGTTCAAGGTCGTCGGTAGGAGGACAATTATTTCCCTCGAGAGAAACTACTGTTTCTATTACATAGCTATATACTGTGGTTACGTGCGGATGATATCACGAGGTCACTTGGCCAATCAGAGCCTACTTTTAGACCCCCTATGTTAAATCTTATGGGAAATTGAGTTAGAACTCTCATAGCTATACTACTAAAACCATTTGGGCAATGAGGAGAATCTTCAAAATTGTGTAAGTCTACTTTTATGATTTTTAAATAAACTTGTCCAATTGCAACTGTTTATAGACAATTTTTTTTGAAACTGTTATTGACAGTTATTTGTAGCAACCAATACCAGTCAATTCAGCAGCTTTTTATACAGTGTTAGTAAAAGTAAAAATTAAAAATAATACCACATTTAGCAGAAGTTATTCGACATGAAAAATTAACATATTTTTTTCTAGGTAGGCGAACTGTCCAAATTAGGAGGTTCCTCAGCTTATGATATTATCAAAAGAATTTTGATGCTATCAAATGAGCAAACTCAAAAAGGCCTTTCAATAAGCTTAATATTGCCAGAGCTTTATTAAGTAGGTTATAAAAAAATGTGTATCTTGCAAATATCCAGCTGTCTGTATAACTTGCCATTGAATCATTGCTTTAAAATTTTTCCAAAATAGTGTTGCTTTTTCAGGGTCTGTCGAGCAGTCGGGTCTAGGTAAGACTTCAAAAGTGGCTGAAGTTGCTATCCAGGCGTTGTTGAAAAGAGTCGCAGATCGAAGAAGTATGATATTAAAACGCACTTAATTTACTGTATTTGATAATCGCACATAATAAATCTTTTTCTCATAATGAGCTTTTCAATTCATAGAAAAGAGGTTTAAAAATAGGTACGCGTTTAAGATGTCATATAAATACGTCTTTAGGATGTCATATAAATACGTCTTTAAAATGTCATATTAATACGTCTTTACGACGTTGTTTTTTGTAACATTCGATATCTTAAAGATGTCTTAAAGACGACGCAAGGCGTAAACAGGACATCTGCAAGATGTCTTGAATGTCTGCACATGGCATCGTTAAGGCGTCTTTAGTATGTCTCTGTGCTGTTAGGGGATATCGCATATACCACGCGATCATTTAAATTCTAAATTATAGCAGGCGGGATTTTTTTTATTAGGTTGTCCAGAATGTCAATTATTGATTAATTAACATTTTGAAACGTCACTTTGACAATTCAAATTGTAAATTAGTACTTATATACCAACTTAATTTAAATTTCACAGCCTGCTCTAATTTAGAATTTAAATGATCGCGCGGTACTTATATTTCCTTGTTAAATTTGCTTACCCAGGAACCAATACAGTCTGTTAAAAATAGTAGCGTTTCGGCGCGATATTTGAATTGAAAAGTTATAATATGAACTAAATAAAGAGACTGAATATTCAGACTATATAAATCAAATGAACGGGCAAATTGACATTTAGGATTTTCAAATACTAACTTTACCCGTTTTTTAGCGGGTAAAACATATTTTTTCTGTGACGGGAAAAAAAGTTGACATTTTATCCTTCTTGACAGGTAATAAAATGTCACTTTTTCAACCCGGGCAAAAAGTAAGTACTTTTTTCTCAGGGAAAAAAGTGCTCACTTTTTGCCCGCTTAAATTGACAGATATTTGATTATTTTACAGGTTTCCATTAGCAACGCAGGTGTAATGTCACTTGAAATGTCACATGGATTGATTTTCTGACTTTAATATATAGTATTTATGTGTTTTTTTCAATATTAAATCGTCGTTTTTCCCATCACAGAAAAAAATAGTGTCTCGGTAAACCTTACCTCGAGCTAAAATCTAATACTCTTTTCCCTTGTATAATAAATAACTATTAATAGAATGTTGAACTAATGGGTACGTGAAGACAACATATATTTCTGTTTTTATTTTTATTATTATTATTCTATATGATCAACAAAGATATGATACCGCACAGATGCAGTAGCCTGTAATAATTACAAATGTATCAAGTAAAAGAAAATGTTTTATTTGGCACCACGCAAACATACTGCTGTTTATTTATTGTATAATTTTGTATGAAATAAGAAAGTCGAATGGATGAGTATCACTTACCTTCAGCGTATAAGAATTTGTTAAAAAATAACTAAATCTATAAATAAAACAAATGTAACTGATTGTAAATGTATAAAAAGTAATTTAATTTAAATTATGTATTTAATAAAATAATAATGCAATCAACATTTTATTGAGGACATGTCAAACTATATTATATATATATACAGGTGTCCCAGAAATAAAAAGACGGAGTAGCAAAAATCGGAAGCTGGATTGTGTAAAAACGTACCCTCAAAATATCAAGTCTTTATTCGTGCACAGACGACAGAAAAAAAATAATAAAGAATTCAATCGGCCTTACGCCGACTCTGGTCGACTTGCGGTATAGAATTGCACACATGCATGCATTGGCGGCTGGTCGGTAATAAAATCGCGCGGCACACGACAAAAACGTATGTATTTTTGTAAATAACATCCATTGTCAAACAGCACAATGGATGTTATTTAAAAAAATACATAAGTTTTTGTTGTGTGACCCGCGATTTTATTACCGACCAGCAGAACACAGATGTTCAGTTTGTTATTAGCCGCCGATGTGAGTTGACACATAGTTATCGACATGGCTTTTACGACGCAAGAATTATGGGATATGGTGTATCTCTACGGTGAAGTAGGTGGAAATGGAAGAGCTGTTGAGCGTTTATACGCCGAACGTTTTCCTAATCGCAGGCATCCGTCGTATCAAGTGATTATGGACACGGTGTTTAGGTTACGCGAACAAGGCACACTACTCCCACGCTACGAAGGCAGGGGTCGTGAAAGAACACGGAGAGTTTTACATGCGGAAGAGCATCTCCTAGATGTGGTAGATAGGGATCCAGGTATAAGCACGCGATCTGCAGCAAGACAAGTCGGAGTGTCCCGATTGACAATTCATCGACTTCTCCGCGAGAACTTGCTGTACCCATACCACCTGCAACGGGTTAAAGCTCTAGCACAACAGGACCGTCCCGCACGTGTTAGATTCTGTACCTCGTTTCGACGAAAACAAGCTAGAGATGTGGACTTTTGTGCCAGCATACTATTCACGGATGAATGTTGTTTCACCCGAAATGGTGTGTTAAATTTTCATGCAGCAGGGTCATTTCCAACACCGCTTCTCAATAAATGTTTGGGCAGGTATTGTCGGTGATAGTCTGCTTGGATCGCACATACTGTTTTGTTGTTTCTTATGTGGGTTCGTTTTAATTAAACGTTAACACACTTTTCATTTTTTTAAACACTTTATTAACAAAGCTACAGTAACAGATATTAAATCTTATACATATGTATGGCGCTACTAGAAGCCATCATCTCTGTATCTAGTTCGTTGACAAAACTCCTATTCTAGTCTAAAACTACCAATCGCTACCAATCTTAAATACTAAAAACCCTTACACAACACGCTTTTTCTTTTTTTTTTTTTTTTTTTTAAGTTAATACATTAATATAAGACATAGTCACTTAAGGTTTGAGGCGGCCGAGAAGTTCTCATACTTCTTGTATTTACAGGTTTATTTTGATTTCTTATAAATAAGTCATTATCATTTACATTCATAATATCATTATCTATAGATACATCATTGTCACTACGATTAGGATTTACATCATTATCAATTACACTATTTATTATAGTATCATCAAGATTAATAATAGTTTCAACAGGCACTACAACATTATCAGGGTTAACATCGTTAATATCTGTTTCACTAACCAGAAGGTCTTCGTAAACATAATGCAAGTTAGGGCAAAAATTACTTTTATTGAAGCTTATTTTTGTTTTGTTAATTAGCTTCCGATTACGCCTAAATTTATTATTATTTAAATCTTTAACAATATAGGAACGATCATTATACTTTTCCACCACTTTACCTTTTTCCCATCTTTTATTTTTTTGAAATAAAATATTTTCGTTTATATTCAAAGGAGGTAAATCTTTTGCTGATTTGTCATAGTGTTTTTTTTTGTTTTTTAGAATTACTCCTTAATTTATCTGTAACAGTAGGGCTTTCTATAATTTTAGGCATTAAATTTTCTATAGCTGTAGGAATTTTTGTTTTTACCAATTTATTTAAAAGTAGTTGAGAAGGAGAATAACCTATGCTTGGTAATGGGGTATTTCTATACTCTAATAAAAAGTTAGGCAAATCATCATAATTTTTCATTTTCTTTAACATTCTTTTTGCTATGTCCACGTATTTTTCGGCTAAACCATTTGATTGGTGGTGATGCGGACTAGAAAATTCAACTTCAAAGTTCCAGTTTCTCGCAAAATCCCGGAAACATATGCTATTGTACGGATTGTTATCTCCAAAGAATTTATCCGGTACACCAAATTTTGAAAATATTTCTTTACAAACTTTAACAACAGTTTCTGCCGTTTTGCTAGAAGTAGGAACCACTTCCATCCAATGTGAATAAGAATCTACGATTAATAAATAGTTTTGATTTTTATACTCAAAAAAATCAGAATACAAGTATTGCCAGGGTCGATTTGGAATTTCGTGTGTTATAAGATTCTCTCTTTTATTAGCTGGTTTATTTACTTGACATATTTCACATTCATTTATAAAATTTTCAATATCAGCTGACATTTTTGGCCAAAACATTACTAGTCTAGCGCGTAATTTAGATTTTTGTATTCCAAAGTGGGCCTCATGAATTAATTTTAACATTTCCTTTCTTAATTGTGAAGGTACAATAATTTTAGTATTATAAAACAATAGATTATCTGAGAGAAATATATCATCCCTTAAAGCAAAATAATATTTTAATTCTCCATCTAGAGCTCTATTGGACTTAGGCCAGCCTGTAGAACAAAAATGTTTAACTCTTGACAGAATTATGTCCTTATCAATAGCATTTTGAAAAGTTACTTTCTTTTCTGGAGTCATAGGGACATTTAAGGAAAGTGAATGCACCATATACTCCAATTCTTCATCTACTGGTGTATTTGTCTTAATGTAGGATCTACTTAAAGTATCAGCTACGTACATTTTCGATCCGGGGAGATATTCAACATTTAACTTATATTTTAATAACTTTAATAACATTCGTTGTAAACGAGCACTAACATTATCCAAACTCTTATTAAATATCGGGATTAATGGTTTATGGTCAGTCTGTATAGTTATCTCTCTGCCATAAATTAGAAATTTAAATTTTTCACAAGCAAATGTTATGCTGAGGAGTTCTTTTTCAATTTGAGCGTATTTGACTTCTGCGTGATTCAAAGATCGAGATGCAAATGATACGGGATATCCGTCTTGTAACAGAACACAACCCATGCCCTTACTAGAAGCATCAGTTTGAATAGTAATTTTTTTATTTTCATCAAATAACTTTAATATTGGTTTGTTTGTGATCAAAGTTTTTAAAGTATCTAATTCGGATTGATGAGCATCTGTCCAAATAAATTTGATATCATTTCTACTTAAATTTCTCATATGAAAAGTTAATTGCGTTAAGTTCGGTATAAACTTAGAAAAAAATTTAAATAGTCCTAAAATTCTAAGTAAATCTTTCTTATTTTCTGGTATTTCTAGAGCTAAGACAGCATTAATATTTTTATTTGAGGGTTGAACACCTTTTTTTGAGATATCTTGGCCCAAAAAATTTACTTCTTCTAGTTTATATTGTAATTTACTAAAGTTAAATTTAATTCCGTATTTTAAAGCTCTTTCTAGGACAGTTTTGAATGCTTTATCATGTTCTATTTCATTAGAACCTGTAACGATTAAATCGTCAAAATATATACTTACACCAGGTATATCACCAAATATTTCCATATTTTTTCTTTGGAATATTTCAGGTATTGAATTTAGGCCAAAGGGTACTCGATTAAATTTATATCTACCAAAGGGGGAATTAAAAGTACATAAGTTAGAACTGCTTTCATTAAGTTGGATCTGCCAAAACCCATCTTTCATATCTATGACCGAAAACATGGTCTTACCTACCAAATTGTTTAAAATATCATCACATTTGGGTATTATAAAATGTTCTCTGCAAATAAATTTATTTAGTGGTTTGGGATCAAGACATAAGCGAAGGGAACCATTGGGTTTTTCTACTATCATTAAAGAATTTACCCATTCAGTAGGATAATTTACTTTTGAAATTATACTTTTTTCTTCTAATTCATCTAGAGTTTCTTTAAGTTTTTTATGTAGTGATAATGGTACTTTTCTCTGAGTCTGAATGACTGGAATTGCATTTTCTTTTAATTTTATATCTACGAATCCTGGTATACAGCCAAGACCATTAAATATTTCCATAAATTGTTCATAAAGGTCATTTTTGTTATTTGGTAATAACGTAAACTTATCAAGTAAATTATTCTCAATTGCATTTAAGCGACATATTAATTTGAATTTTATACAGTCTGTTAATCCTAATATCGGTTCAGAATCAAGATCTACAATTAGAAATTTCAAATTGCAAGATTTATCTTTATAGCTACATTTTAAAATTAATTCACCTAGTACATTAGTTTTGAAATTTCCATAAGAAAGAATAATACTTTTAGTTGGAATAATAGAGGATTTCTGAATATTTAATTTGCTGAGAATTTTTAGTGGTAATACACTTGATTCTGCACCTGAATCTAATTTAAATCTAATATTATGATTATTAATTAAAACATATTCATACCAACATGATACATTCAAAGAATTTTCTTTATGTTCATAAATTTCAACATAGTTGTCTTGATTTAGTTCGGTTTTTCTTTGTAGAATATTTGAATTGTCTTCATTCGATGTCTGGATTTCTTCTATTTTTTCTTCGTATCTTGGGTTTTCATTTTTCTCTTTTTTATCTTTTGCATCCTTTCTAGAATTTTTGAAATCTGATGTGGATAGTTGATTTTTATCTTTCGAGCGACACATTTTTGCAAAATGTCCTTTCTTCTGACATACAGCACAAGTTTTGTTGTATGCAGGGCATTTCCCTCTCGTGTGTTCAAAGCCACATCTTTTGCATTTAATTAGTGCTAGTGAAACTGCATTGACTCGCTCTTCTGGAGTTAATAATTTTATATGCTGCTCGGATAATTCTACAGATTTACAGTATTCTTGTATTTTTTCAAGGCTCATGTCAGGTTCTCTAATTAATCTTTGTTGTATTTGTTTGTCATTAATTCCTAGAATTACTCTGTCTTTTAACATTCTGTCAATATATGACTGTTTACAGTTGTCCTTTGAGCACATGAATTCGCAGTTAGCAGCTTGCTTTTTTAATTCAGTTATAAACGAATCAATGGTTTGATCTTCCTTTTGAATAATATTATTGAATTTAAATGTTTCCATTGTTATATTTTTCTTGGGTAGAAAATACTGGTCAAAACAGTGTAGGACATTTTCTAGTGTTTTTATATTATCCTTAGGAAAGGTATTGTATATATCCAGACCTGTTTCTCCTATTGTATGTAACAGTAAGGCAATTTTTACATCTTCCTGTTCTTTACTTTTTCCTGATGCTAGCATAAAAATCTCGAACCTTTGTTTCCATTTCGGCCATTTACTAATTGAATCTTCCATGGAAAATTGTTCTGGTGGTTTGCACTCCATTTTGTTTTCGTTACCTATCTATTGGCGGGAACTAGTATGTTATCAGGATTGTTATCACGTTTTAATTAATACTTCTGACACCATGTTTTGTTGTTTCTTATGTGGGTTCGTTTTAATTAAACGTTAACACACTTTTCATTTTTTTAAACACTTTATTAACAAAGCTACAGTAACAGATATTAAATCTTATACATATGTATGGCGCTACTAGAAGCCATCATCTCTGTATCTAGTTC
Organism: Amphimallon solstitiale; assembly: GCA_963170755.1. Classification (NCBI taxonomy): domain Eukaryota; kingdom Metazoa; phylum Arthropoda; class Insecta; order Coleoptera; family Scarabaeidae; genus Amphimallon; species Amphimallon solstitiale. The sequence continues at coordinate 41,964,287 of OY720685.1, read as the reverse complement.
GTTGACAAAACTCCTATTCTAGTCTAAAACTACCAATCGCTACCAATCTTAAATACTAAAAACCCTTACACAACACATACTACCTTCACGACTGACCGGAGAGAGTTATTTAGAGTTTTTGCAGAATACGTTGCGAGAATATCTCGACGGTGTGCCTCTGCAACTTAGAAGACAACTCCGGTACTACGATTTATTGAATATTCTAAAATAATAATAATCAGCTATTTCCGACTACAGACACATTAAAGGGCAACAACCTTCCTATTTTAAAAATAAAAACAATCTTTTATTGTCTGCAATAAAGTGAGTCAGTCGCCCATCTGCGTCAACAATCGAATACATAGCTGCGTTATTTAGACGCATCCGGCAAAAAATGTTTTATTATGAATGAGTATGATTTAACATTTTTTTCCCGTTTTATACAAATAAAAGCGTATTTTTCTTTAAATGCGTGTTCGTTTCTATTTACAAATGAGCATTCGTACGTGTGCCAGGTCCGTAATGTAATTTTTTTATTTAAAAAAATAATATAGAAGATTAAATTTTTAATTTCTTCGTTGTTGCGGCATATTTGGGCCTGTTTCTGTTCGGATTTTACATACCTGCTACTCCGTCTTTTTATTTCTGGAACAGCCTGTATTTCGACTGGCATACATCAACAACTGGGGCCCGATTCTCGAACTTAAGAGAAGTGAACGTTCTATTGAGAGAAGTGATAGATCACACTCCCATCCCTGGTTCTCCTAACTTCAAGAATAGCTGTTTTTAGGTAGGGATGTGTGTCGATCGTGTAGGAAATAGCAGTGCAATGTTGCCAGGTTGCAAATGAAGGCGGATTAGGACAATTGTTGTATAGAACAGTGTATATTAGGTAATATGTAATACGAAAACTATTTCTTTTAAATAGCGTGTGTAATGTTGAAAGGTTTTATGGGTTATATCAGTTGGATTTCCGGAAAGTGTTAGGCTAAACATCGAAATGTGAATATTGTTTTCTACGTATCATACATGTAGAAATAATGTAACATATATTAAAGTAATAAAAATAATAAAATAAAATAAAACACCTTTTTCACAAAATTAGTTTAATAACTATTTAAACATATTACCTACCAGACATTTTATAATAAGTAAAATACATGTTATACAGACAAATTTTAAGGGTAGGGTGAAAAAACGATTAATGCAAAATTACAACGAATATTAACACTATAAAATTCTGAGAATTAGTTCAATGGAAAATACAAAATATTAATGAGAAAGAACGGGTAAAACTAACGCTGACAGGATTACGAATTACAATTCTAAATAAGATATTAATGAAAAGTTTAATATATAATTATGTATTTAAACCTATTATCTACGAGACATTTTATAATAAAAATACATGTTATACAGAATAATTTTAAAGGTAGCTGAAAAACGATTAAAGCAAAATTACAACGAATATTAACAATATATCAATGGGAAATACAAAATATTTCTGAGAAAGACAACGGGTTAATTTAACAGTGACAGGATTATGGATTAACAATTCTAAATAAGATATTACTCAAAAGTTTAATACATATTTCAAGAGTGTCTTAAGTGTTATCCGATGTCGGTATACAAGATAACAAACCAGAATAACCGTTCAAATACGATATAAAGAACACATGGCTCATGTCAAATTACACAATGTAGAAAAATCCGCATTAGCTCTACATCATATTGATACAAGTCACAACTTCAGCCTAGAAAATGTTAGTTTAGTTAAACAAAGCAACAATAGAAACTTAGATATGTGGGAAGTCATATACATGAAAAAACATAAAAATTATCTGCTGAATAATGATATTTCTCCCCTTAATAACAAGCATTGATCGGTCATATGTACAAAATTTAAGTCGATATGCGCATGCTTCTCTTAACTTTTAATATGTTCGCTTGACTTGAACCGATAGATGTAAATTCTCCCAACTCTTGAGGGAAGGGATCTACCTCTCAAGTTCAAGAATACGATTTTTAACATTTCAAGAGAATCCCCTCCATTATTCTCTCGAAATCTCTGTTCTCTCGACTCGAGAATCAGGCCCCTGGTATATAAAAATACTTGGAAAAGTCATCACATTCATATCCAAGAAAAATTCCTGCAAGTCTCCTTAGGGGCAACACACGCCATCACACGAACAGCGCGATTTTTGCAATCTAAATACTCTCCCAATGTCCATCAAAAGTGGGGACTTAAATCGCAACTATTTTTTCAATTTACAAATAAATTCAAATGAATGCTTAAAGTTCGCGCGTCTTTCTCCCTAATTCTGCATGAAAGTTGACAAGTGTCGATTTGATTCATACCACAGCCGTCTTTACTTACAAACCATGAAGTTAAATTTGGCAACACCGCCTAGTTGCCCTCAAGTGGGTCTACTGAAGTCTACTCGTGGACTTTAGCAGGTGCTGAAAGTGAGATAGATTAACCGCGTACCTAATCTAAAATAGGTTTTTTGGTAGGTAATTCTTTCTTTAAATTTAGGTAGGTAAGTATAATGTGACAAAGAAAGGATGTATAAAAGGGAAACGTATAAAAAACATCATTAATATTTCAACATTTTTAATAATATTCGCTAATTGTTCAAAGTGATAATTTTCTCGTTTGACCACTTTTTTTGGTGACATACACTATTTTTATTTCTGCTATAATTATTTAACACTATATTGCTCATTGGTGTTCCACATTCACATACAACATTAAAATCAATATAAAAGTTATCAGACTTTATACACTTTTAATTGCTAATGAGGTTAATATCTTTTGATGATTATTTTTGCTCAAGAATTGTTTTTCAATTTTTATATTATATATACTAAAAGCCGAGTAGTCAATGGCAACCAAACCCGGTCAAAATCGACGAAAATTGGGTACGCGGGGGGAAGAACTCGTCTCTGGATACGCGAAATTGAAAGCTGCCCTTTGGCGTGAAGTTACCGACGACCTTGAATTGTTCCTCGACGGAGAGTTTTTCTTCCCAAGTGGAGCGTGTACAGAGATATGGGCTTTTAAAGAGGAGCGTGCATTCGGTGTTTTAACAGAAAAATGGCTTACGTCATGACGATTCACGTGACAACCGATCAAAATCGTAAAAATGTCAGGTATGACAGGCACGCGCGAAAGAATTGTAAAAGTTTCACATTGACGAAGAAATTTCAGGCCGTCGAGGTTTAGAGTGCGGAAAGAGGGTTGGAAACGAAAATAGTGGACTTTTCCGCGACGATTGAGTGCACTGTCCACGTGCCAAATCTGTCGCTGTGGAAGGTGCGATTCATTTAAAGCTTTTCTGCAGGGTAAAAAAATCTCGCGATGACGAGTTTGCGTGTCATTAATGACTATATATATATTCACGTTCATCCATCGGTTGTCAAGTTTAAATGTCAGAAGGCCGACAAATAAGGACATTACGTAGAAGTGTATTTTTAATTGAAACGTGGTACCTTTCAGATACGTATTAGTGTTATTATTATCAATCGTTACTATTTCTTTTCTATATGAATATATGAACAAAATGCCGACGGATATGATAAAATAAACTTAAAGTGTATTGTCGCACGTAAGTACAGTAATAAATATAACGATTTTGCTATCTTTTATTAAGATATATTAATAAATACAATGACACTCTATTCATTATATATGTCATCGAAATGTCGTCACTTCTCGCGAAAGAAGTACGGAAGCAACACTAAATCAAGAATCATCTGAGTTTTGCTTTTGGGCCTGCCAAATTACGTTAGATGCACACGAATTATACGAAACCTAAATGTTAACAGAATGTTGGAAATATATCAGTGTTCAAGATGTAGTCTTTATTTGTCAGATCAGATGTGTCCGAAGCACTTCGAAATAAAATAAATACATCAAATAAAATTCGCATAAGCATTTACGTAATTTCGTTTACCAATTTTCAATTATAAAACCAAGCATTTAAAGTATGCGCCTGCGGGTAGGCACCAACTAATCAGAAGTACTTTTCGGTTAAATGGTATTAGGAGCCAGCAAGATTTTCGATTGGGTTTTACAAAGTATACTATTAAAGCGTAATATGAAAATTAATTAATTCTCTCAATGACCTGTAAGTTTAAAACATGTTTATTAAAGTTTATCATGTTATGTTGTTAATTTCATTTGACAATTGGAAAGACAATTTGGTTAAGCACTGCCAGTCTGACATTTCGTTCTCACAAGTTTATGTGTGAATGAATACACTCAACGAACTATTGTCACGATGACAGGTGGAACGACAATTTGGTTAAACATCTTGACGTCAAGAGTCTGACTTTTTTAAGTGTGCTATAAGCAGAAAAACATCCAAGCGAAATTAAAATTTAACAAACAAATGTTTCTATGCTTTCAATAAAAATATTAAGTATATGTAATTTCATGGCAAAAGGAAAAGTTAAATTTGTCGGTCAGTACAATAAGTTATCTTTCTCTAAACATCATAATTCTATATGCCATGCATCCTCCAAGTCTTTAGTATTGTGGTTTTCGAAACATGCTTGTCCTCAGAACAATGTACAATAAATATGCTTGTTTTTTGTTATAAAAGCAAATATTGCACATAAGTGAAAATACAAATAACCTACTTCATCAGTCCTCCTCTCTGCAGATAACCACAATAAGCATCACCAAACAAAGCACCATTACTTTTCACTGCCAAATTTGTACTATTCACACACTTAATTTTAATTTTAATTGAATAAACAGCATAACCACTATGTATGCTTGTAATATTCAGCGTTTATACAAAAATCACTGCATAAACTACCTAGATATATCTTGCTAACAAATTTTGTAATAGAGACCAACGAGTCAACTTACGGGTTTCAGGTAACACCCACATAATATTTGATGCTAATTCGGTATTATTAACGTAAACTAGCTCTAACGTCCGCTTACAGCGGGTCCTCCGCTTACAGCGGGTCCTCAGCTTACAGCGGGTCCTCCGCTTACAGCGGGTCCATCAATCTCTTTTAGTTGGAATCGCTTTTTTCGCGTCCGCTTACAGCTTTTTCAGTCTCCTGTAAAATGCAATCACTGTCATGACGCCTTTTAGAATGTCCGGTTCTATTAACTTTTGACGCACCCCTGTATAAACATATATTTTGTGAAGCCAATAGTATATTTTCTTTAAAATTCCTCTCGAAAGGTTTTTTACACAAACCGGTACACACTCAAGAGCGAGAAAGGTAAATTTATGTTAAACATAAGTCATGTTAATGTATCCAAAGAAACAATGAGCTCAAAGAGCACAACATTTTCATCGAGACAGTTTACAATACTATTTTGATATGATAGTGGAAAAGCATGTCAACCTTTTCGAAGTCTACTGTCGTTAAGAAAAAAACACAAAATAATAATAAAAGTAAGAATCCCAAGTTTTAAATTTAAGCCCTATTGAAGCGTCTTTCCTGTAAAAAACGCTCTTTAGAATGTCCACTTTTATAAACGTTTGAAGCACGCCTGTATATACATATATTTTGTTAAGCCAATAGGATATTTTATTTAAAATTCTTGTCGAACTGTTTTTGAAATAAATCGGTACACACTCAAGAGCGAGAAAGGTAATTTAATAACATAAGTCATGTTAAAGTATCCAAAGACACAATAATATCAAAAAGCGCAACTTTTTATTAAGACAGTGTACAATACTATTTTGATGTGAAAGTGTAAAAGCCTGTCAACCTTTTTGAAATCCACTATCGTTAATAAAGGAACACAAAATAATAATAAAAGTAAAAACCCTAAGTTTTAAATTGAAGCGCCTTTCCATTAAAAAGTGATCACTGGCATGACGCTTTTTAGAATGTCCAGTTTTATAAACATTTGAAGCACCCCTGTATATACATATATTTTGTGAAGCCAATTGTATATTTTATTTAAAATTCTTCTCGAACTGTTTTTAACACAAACCGGTACACACTCAAGAGCGAGATAGATAATTTAATTTTAAACATAATTCATGTTAAGGTATCCAAAAGCACAATGAGATCAAAAAGCCCAACATGTTCATTAAGACAATTTACAATACTATTTTGATGTGAAAGTGTAAAGCCTGTCAACCTTTTCAAAATCCACGATCGTTAATAAATGAGCACGAAGTAATAATAAAAGTAAAAAGCCCAAGTTTTAAATTTAAGCCCTATTGAAGCGCCTTTCCTTTAAAAAAAAGACTTTTTAGAATGTCCACTTTTATAAACTTTTGAAGCACCCCCGTATATACATATATTTTGTTAAGCCAATAGGATATTTTATTTAAAATTCTTTTCGAACTGTTTTTGACATAAACCGGTACGCACTCAAGAGCGAGAAAGGTAATTTAATGTTAAAGTATCCAGAGGCACAATAAGATCAAAAAGTTCAACATGTTCATTAAGACAGTTTACAATACTATTTTGATGTGAAAGTGTAAAAGTCTGTCAATCTTTTCGAAATCAACTATCGTTAATAAAAGAGCACAAAACATTAATAAAAGTAGAAAGCCCAAGTTTTAAATGTAAGCCAAAGCGCCTTCCTGTAAAAGGCGATCACTGGCATCACGCTTTTCAGAATGTCTACTTTTATAAACTTTTGAAACACCCCTGTATATACATATATTTTGTTAATCCAATAGAATATTTTATTTAAAATTCTTCTCGAACTGTTTCTGACACAAGTCGGTACACACTCAAGAGAGAGAAAGGTAATCTAATGTTAAAGTATCCAAAGACACAATAAGATCAAAAAGGTCAACATGTTCATTAAGACAGTTTACAATACTATTTTGATGTGAAAGTGTAAAAGCCTGTCAACCTTTTCGAAATCCACTATCGTTAATAAAGGAGCACAAAATAATAATAAAAGTAAAAAGCCCAAGTTTTAAATTGAAGCCCTATTGAAGCGCCTTGCCTGTAAAAGGCGATTACTGGCATGACGCTTTTTAGAATGTCCACTTTTATAAACGTTTAAAACACCCCTATACATAAATAAATTTTGTGAAGCCAATAGGATATTTTATTTAAAATTCTTCTCGAACTGTTTTTGGCGCAAACCGGTACACACTCAAGAGCGAGTAAGGTAATTTAATGTTAAAGTATCGAAAGACACAATAAGATCAAAAAGGTCAATATGTTCGTTAAGACAGTTTTCAATACTCTTTTGATGTGAAAGTGTAAAAGCCTGTCAACCTTTTCGAAATCCACTATCGTTAACCAAGGAGTACAAAATAATAATAAAAGTAAAAAGCCCAAGTTTTAAATTGAAGCCCTATTGAAGCGCCTTGCCTGTAAAAGGCGATTACTGGCATGACGCTTTTTAGAATGTCCACTTTTATAAACGTTTAAAACACCCCTATACATACATATATTTTGTTAATCCAATAGAATATTTTATTTAAAATTCTTCTCGAACTGTTTCTGACACAAGTCGGTACACACTCAAGAGAGAGAAAGGTAATCTAATGTTAAAGTATCCAAAGACACAATAAGATCAAAAAGGTCAACATGTTCATTAAGACAGTTTACAATACTATTTTGATGTGAAAGTGTAAAAGCCTGTCAACCTTTTCGAAATCCACTATCGTTAACCAAGGAGTACAAAATAATAATAAAAGTAAAAAGCCCAAGTTTTAAATTGAAGCCCTATTGAAGCGCCTTGCCTGTAAAAGGCGATCACTGGCATGGCGCTTTTTAGAATGTCCACTTTTATAAACTTTTGAAACACCTCTGTACATAAATAAATTTTGTGAAGCCAATAGGATATTTTATTTAAAATTCTTCTCGAACTGTTTTTGACACAAACCGGTACACACTCAAGAGCGAGAAAGGTAATTTAATGTTAAAGTATCCAATGACACAATAAGATCAATAAGATCAACATTTTTATCAAGACTGTTTACAATACTATTTTGATGCGAAAGTATAAAAGCCTTTCAACCTTTTCGAAGTCCACTATCGTTAATAAAAGAGCACAAAACAATAATAAAAATAGAAAGTCCAAGTTTTAAATGTAAGCGCTATTAAAGCGCCTCTCCTGTAAAAGGCGATAACTGGCATGACGTTTTTTAGAATGCCCACTTTTATAAACTTTTGAAGCACCCCTGTATATACATATATTTTGTTAAGCCCATAGGATATTTTATTTAAAATTCTTCTCGAATTGTTTTCGTAACAAACCGGTACACATTCAAGAGCGAGAAAGGTAATTTAATGTTAAAGTATCCAGAGACTCAATAACATCAAAAAGGTCAAGATGTTCATTAAGACAGTTTACAATACTGTTTTGATGTGAAAGTGTAAAAGTCTGTGAACCTTTTCAAAATCCACTATCGTTAATAAAGGAGCACAAAATAATAATAAAAGTAAAAAGCCCAAGTTTTAAATTGAAGCCCTGGAGCCCTATTGAAGCTCCTTTTCTGTAAAAAGCGATCAATCTCATGACGCTTTTTAGAATATCCAATTTTATAAACTTTTGAAGTACCCCTGTACACACATAAATTTTGTGAAACTAATTGTATATTTTATTTAAAATTCTTCTCGAATTGTTTTCTATACAAACCGGTACACACTCAAGAGCGAGAAAGGTAATTTAATGTTAAACATAAGTCATGTTAAAGTATCCAAAGATACAATGAGCTCTAAAAACGCAACATTTGTCTTAAGACAGTTTACAATACTATTTTGATGTGAAAGTGTAAAAGCCTCACAAACTTTTCGAAATCCACTATCGTTAATAAAAGAGCACAAAATAATAATAAATATAAAAAGCCCAAGTTTTAAATTGAAGCCCTATTGAAGCGCCTTTCCTGTAAAGGGCGATCACTGGCATGACGCTTTTTAGAATATCCACTTTTATAAACTTTTGAAGCACCCCTGTATATACATATATTTTGATAAGCCAATAGGATATTTTATTTAAAATTCTCCTCGAACTGTTTTTGACACAAACCGGTACACACTTAAGATCGAGAAAGGTAATTTAATGTTAAAGTATACAACGACACAATAAGATCAAAAAGCATAACATTTTTATTAAGATAGTTTACAATACTGTTTTGATCCGAAAGAGTAAAAGCCTGTCAACCTTTTCGAAATCCACTATCGTCAATAAAAGAGCACAAAATAATAATAAACGTAGAAAGCCCAAGTTTTAAATCTAAAGCCCTATTGAAGCGCCTTTCCTGTAAAAAGCGATCACTGGCATGACGCTTTTTAGAATGTCCACTTTAATAAACTTTTGAAGCACCCCTGTACATACATAAATTTTGTGAAGCCAATTGTATGTTTTATTAAAATTTTTCACACTCAAGAGCGAGAAAGATAATTTAATATTAAATATAAGAAAGATGTTAAAGTATCCGAAGAAACAATATGCTCAATAAGCGCATCATTTTCATTGAGACAATCGGGATAATACGCTTTTGAAATAACAGTAGAAACATTTAGTATATTAACAAAAGTATGTCAATTGCTCAGAAACAATTTAAAATAGGCACGCACAATATTAATAAAAAATAACCTAAAAATCAATTTGACACTTAGATATTTTTCACCTCAATTATTTGAACTGGAACAGCGCTTTCATTATGAAGTTTTGGTCAGCAGATTTGAAATATTCGTCTGTCACATACTCAAAATTAGTTCGCAAGTCAATTAAAAATGATGAACTTCAAACATACAGCTCACAAACATATAAATGATTAGTTTTAATAAGATGCTGTTAAAAGCAATTACAAAGAAGAAAAGACCAAGCGCAGGCATAAATTTTCACAAATATTTAGGATTTTTAGTAACTGAGATAAAGTCCCAGAAATGTAACAGAATTAAAAAGCTTCCAAAACACAAATATTTCCCTAGTAAGCTAAAATTTACACATATTCAATATTATATTTTATTTTTAATTATACTGTTAATTTCATGTATAGAAGAAGCAATACAATTACTAAAACACTAATAAAAATAATTATTAATTACAAATGGATAAGAAAACATAATCGCAGTCAATACTAATAAAAATCCAAATATCCTAGGTTATGCGCACGTGTAAGTAATCCCAATTACTGTTTAATATTTTATCAGGTTTGGTAAAACAGCGGTTAAAATATCTTCATTTAATAACGTTCTTAATCTATGATTAGCGCTAACCGGTGTTGGAAAAACATACCAACCGGTATTTTAATCAATGATTAGCGCCAACCGGTTTTTGCAAAAACGTACTATTACGTATTTTATCTAATGAATACGCTCATCGGCATTTTAATCGGAATTGGGAAAACCGGCCCTTTATTGAACTTAATCAACTAATACAGTGCAATAATATGAATAATTAAAAATACGTCTAAGTTTGCCGTTGTAGTTGTTAGGGCGTTTTAATGTTGAAGGTTACATTCAAATATTATGTCAACTTTAAATAAACATGCGCCAATAATTTAAGGACATTAAATTTGAGATATTGCAAAATTTTACCTGTCAAGTATCCTACCTACACATGCCATTTCGAGACTTATAAATACACCTATTGATATTAATCATAATAACCTTTTGAAGTTTGTCATCCCAGCAACACTAATTTGTCTGCAATTACCGTTTCCCGTAGAACGCGATCACTGTCATGAGGCTTTTTAGAAAGGCCGATTTTATAAACTTTTGAACCACTCCTGTATATACATAAATTTTGTGATGCCAATCGTATATATTATTTAGAACTTTTCTTGACTTCTTTACACAAACCGTTACAGTGAACACTGAAGAGCGAGAAGGATAATTTAATGTTAAACATAAACCATGTTAAAGTTACCAAGGAAGAATGTGCTCAGATCTAAGCACTTTTCGACGAACCTTTCCGCCATATTACATCTGCCGTGTTGTTTTTTTTTGACATTTTGACTTTGGATTCGTGATCGGCGACATGAGACACTACCCTATCTAAAATTTCACATTCGTACGTCAATTTTCAAAAAAACTTCCGCCATTTTCTTTTTTTTTTGACATTTTGACTTTGTATTCGTGATCAGCGACCTGAGACACCCCCGTATCTAAAATTTCACATTCGTACGTCAATTTTCAAAAAACTTCCGCCATTTCGTTTTTTTTTTGACATTTTGACTTTGGATTCGTGATCGGCGACCTGAGACACCCCGTATCTGAAATTTCACATTCATACGTCAATTTTTCAAAAAACTTCCGCCATTTTGTTTTTTTTGACATTTCGACTTTGGATTCGTGATCGGCCACCTAAAACACCCCCGTATCTAAAATTTCATATTCATACGTCAATTTTCAAAAAAGTTTCCGCCATTTTGTTTTTTTTTTACATTTTGACTTTGGATTCGTGATCGGCGACCTGAGACACCCCCGTATCTAAAATTTCACATTCATACGTCAATTTTCAAAAAAACTTCCGCCATTTTGTTTTTTTTCGACATTTTGACTTTGGATTCGTAATCGGTGACCTGAGACACCCCCGTATCTAAAATTTCACATTCATACGCCAATTTTAAAAAAAACTTCCGCCATTTTGTTTTTTTCTGACATTTTGACTTTGGATTCTTGATCGGCTACCTAAGACACCCCCGTATCTAAAATTTCACATTCGTACTTCAATTTTCAAACAATCTTCCGCCATTTTGTTTTTTTTTGACATTTTGACTTTGGATTTGTGATCGGCGTCCACACACACCCCCGTATCTAAAATTTCGCATTCGTACGTCAATTTTCAAAAATCTTCCGCCATTTTGTTTTTTTTTGACATTTTGACTTTGGATTTGTGATCGGCGTCCGCACACACCCCCGTATCTAAAATTTCGCATTCATACGTCAATTTTCAAAAAATCTTCGGCCATTTAATTTCCTTTGTCATTTTGACTTTGGATTTGTGATCGGCGTCCGTATACACACCCCCGTATCTAAAATTTCACATTCGTACGTCAATTTAAAATTAGTGACGGGCGACCGTAAAAACTCTCGAGTGCCTAATTTTGCTTTTAATCAGAATAGAGAGAAATTGATTTCAGCCAACTCCGCCCACCGTGCACGTTTACGTAATCGTTAACATAAAATTATTTCGTAGGGGCGCATAAATGTCGAAAGCAATCCTCTTCTTTTTCCCCTTTGAGGAAATACGCGTTCCGAAATTATCGTATTTTAATTCAAATCATTATTAAAATATTAATCGACAACACCTGTATAGATGAAAATATGAAATCAAGCGGGACCGTTACGTATTATGTGGACATGCCGAACGTTCGCCGGACCGTAATGTATTGACCGGCAGTGCACATGATAATCTGATTTTATTTTTCGCCCGTCCGGAATGCATTGGTATCAGTGCAGATTGAATCGGCCATTTTTCTGACCAAATACCTCTGCAAACGGACTTGGAATTACTCGTACCTTCGTCTAGGTACCTCTGTAAACTGGGAATGCGCAAGTGAACGTTTCCGAAATGTCACTTCTTTACATTTCTGAATCTTGTTGTGTCCTCGAAACTTTCAAAATTTGGAATTTCAAGCTTAAAAGTGAAAATGTGAATGCGTATGAGACCGGCTGTCAGTTTGACGTTTGCCGGGATATTTCATCCATTTCGCTAAACCGTATCCGTCTCCAGGCGGACTTTAAAGTGTTTGTACCTTTGTATCTGTACCACTATAAACTGGGAATATCCAACTAAAGGGTCCCCAAAGGACAGTACTTTACGATTTTGAATCTTGTTGCGCCCTCGAAAGCTTTAAAATTTGGAATTTCAGGCCTAAAAGTGAAAGTTTGCATACATTTCGAATCACCTGTCAGTTTTGACGTTTCTCGGGATTTTCAGTATAAAAGGCTCCAAAGGAATTTTTGTTTGCCACGTCCTCCTTATGGGCGAAAAAATTGATGCAGCGTGATTTCCTTCACGTTCTAAAATTTTCAAAAATTCCTTTCGCCGCCTTAATGACCGTTCGAAGCGATAAAAATACGCCTATACAAAGTAGAATTATACACCCTAGCACACGAAACTCTGATATTTCCCCTCAAAAGCCTCAATTCGTCAAACACTCAAAGGTCGTTTTCGCATTTTACCCGCATTTCCCCTCCTCTACTAAATCCGTGAGAGCGGTAAAGGGTCCTGCTCGCTTTTATAGAGTATAACTGTACCTATACACTATTTATTAATAACGATACTTGAAACCATTTTTACACTTTCACCTTCCTTGTCTTTATATGACTCAAATTGTTGAATTTCACCTTCATCAAAATGTTTACAGCAAACCACTGAATTCCCTGTGGTGACGAAATTTTCTCTATTAATTGCTCGTAACCACTTTTTACGTAAGTAATTTTCCTTTGAAAATGAAAAGGTTGTTTGTAGATCTTCCTGTTCAAGTGTATGTTGTAGTTCGATTTACACAATGAGAAACAGCACAATCATGGCATCTAAAACATCACACAGTTGTAAAAAAATGAACAAAACTAGTAAATTTATATTGTTCTTACCTTCTCCAAATGTATTTGTTAATCAAACTTATAAACAGCAAACAAATGATTGCAAAGAACGTGTTGACACTTTGAGGTTATCTTTAATACTGTTATCGGCCACATTTACGAAAATATGAATTGTTTACCCATAGGCACTTCCCGAGATTGATTTTAACTTTGTAAATACTTCTTCTCAAATGTTTTTGATTCAAACTCACGTAAACTTTAGCTAATAAACGTGACATGCATATCATATGCACATGGTCTTACATAGAATGAGACCCACACGGGCAGTTGCCAAATCTCCAACTTCATGGCTTGTAAGTAGAGACGGTTGTGTTCATACGCATAAAATAAAATATAGTAGTATTTAAGATTGCTATTTCCTACACGATCGGCACACATCCCTACTTAAAAATAGCTATTCTTGAAGTTAGGAGAACAAGGGATTGGAATGTGATCTATCACTTCTCTCAATAGAACGTTCACTTCTCTTAAGTTCGAGAACCGGGCCCTAGATAGCAGACAGCAGATATTGATCACAGTGATTTGCTAAACACTGTTTTCACAGTTTGCAGGTTAATAACTTGTGAAAGCTTATGATGACATTCAGCCGTTTCACTTCCCAAGCAGTAAAATCACAATTTTAGGAAAGGATGGAAACCCAAATTTCACTAAAGTAGGATAAGTGTGCATATAGTGATTTTGCTGCTAGGGTTAATGTGACACATTAACCCTAGTAGCAAAATCACTATATAGAGTTAATGTGTCACATTACTAGCAGCAAAATCACTATATTCACACTTTTCCTACAATAGCAAATATATATTTTCTTTCTTCTCTAAAATTGTGATTTTGTTGATATAATCGGTAGACCTGGCACCAGTGGCACCACTAGCACAGTTTCACATTACCTCCGTACACCCGGTACACCCCGTGTCATATCGATTTGTATTTGTACGTTTACTTGTTTAGCATACGACTATTATTAATTCAAGAATTAATAAAAGTTAATATGAATGACGCAATGCTTTCGGCAAATACATTTAGTGTAAAGGAAGAAGAACAGTTCCAAGAAGACAGTTTTGTAGAAGATAAAGTGTGTATCTCAGAAACTGCTATTACTGTAGAAAATGCTGAATTACAAGAATACTTTTGGCAAGACAAGCTAAAACAGGACGGGGTCTCCACAATTTTGAATACTATTAAAACGGAATTGTTATCACAAAACGAAACTGCTATCTCTATAGACAATGCTAATTTACAAAGCTCCATTCAGCAAGGCAAAATAACAGAGTATAGTGACTCTACAGATTTGGACACTATTAAAACAGAAAAGGTATCGTTTGAAGTAACTGGTATACAAAATGACAATGTTATAGTAGAAGACGGAATTAGTGCTGATATTAAAACTGAACCGGCTAATAGGCTATTATGTAAGTAAATCGCATTAATAGTATGTTCATTGTAGGTGTAATCTAAAACAATAAACAGTACATATAAAATTTTATTATGATCATGTTTGTGAACATTATCTTTTAAATGTAACTTGCTTTAATGGATGTATGTAAATGTATCAATGCAACTACTTCTTTCGTAAGATTGCTGATCATATTACATCACCAATTACTTCTAATGAAAGCAACTCTATGGGATTCACATTCGATTAGAAGCACTAAGCTGTAATATTTTTATTTTCAAACAAGTTTTATGTCTCAAATACTAATGAGTAATCTATTTCAACTGCCATATGAATTTCATGAAGCAGTGAAGATGTACACTGCTTCATGAAATTCATATGTAATATATTACTTGAATATATTGAGAACTGACAGTATGAAATAATTTTTTCATCATTCTGTATTTATTAAATAATCACCAAGTGATAGTAAATACTGTGATTCTTATCCTGTGTATATCTGGTCAACAGATTGTGAACTTTGTGAAGCGTATTATGAAGACTATTGCTTCGAGTGTGGAATGCTTGTGAATATTTTGAACAAGAATGCTTTGAATTGTACAGATGACGGAGCACAAGCAGATATTCCAACTAACATCTTAGAAATTCAAGATTTTTTTGGACAAATTGGAATATATGCTTTAAGAATTATTCCTGCAGGTGTAAAATTTGGTCCTTTCACTGGACTCGGCCCAACCGAGAGTCTCTGTAACACGAAAGGAGACAAAAATAAATCAAAATATTTGAATTGGATGCAGTATGTTAATTCTACCAGGAATATTTGCGACCGGAACCTGTGTGTCATTCTTTGTGAAGATAATGTATATTATGAGAGCACTCATCCAATACAAGCACGTGAAGAATTACTGGTGTATTTTGGTGAGGAATGCAGAAATACAGTTGATTTTGTTGCCGCTACCAAAATCATCACTAAGGACGTATTTGCTTGCACATTTTGCTGCCTAGGATTCAGATTGAAGTCACATTTGGCCAAACATAAAACTATTTGTGTTACTGATACAGTTGGAAACTTTTCAATTGAAGGTATTGTAAATATATCATTTTGATGTTTGTGGATATGACTATAATGAATTTTATATTTTAAAATATAATATCTTAATGTTATCTTAACTTATATATAATAATAATGAATGAAATTCTTGGGGAGACACAATTTTTTTTCTTTGCATGGTTATATACTTTACTTGATAAATTTTTTTATATTTCTTTACTTAAAAATCATTTTGTTCTTTAATATCCATATTCCGTGCATTTTGTGATCTGCAAGCACTACGTCGATGTCATTTTTACATGTAATTTAATGGTTGTGGTTTTCACGCAATTTCAGAACTCATGCAGTGCCCATTTTGTAAAATCCACTTGGACCTGAAAGAATATTTCAAACACCACATGGCCTTCTGCTGCGAAAGGAATGCCAGGTACGATTACTTTTAATATGATTATAAATAAAACGAGTGGGGCAAAATTGAGGATTTCTTACGAAACAATTCATTATTTGCTTGATTTGCAGAAGCGTCCAAAAGCATTAAGAGAATATTCGGAAATAGTTTAAATATTTCACCTATTCTACATTTGAAGCTCCTTGATTATGATTTGTTATACCTCTATAATATTAAATGGGTTCAGGCTATATATGTCCGGGACTTGTCAATCTTGTCATCATGTTTCAATTTCTGAAAATGCTATATTAACATAACATTTAAGGCCGGTTTTTAACTCCGATTAAAAGGCCGCTTAGTGTAATCATTGATTAAAACACTGGTTAGTACAAATTTGCGTTTTTCCAACAGCGGTTAGCGTTAATCATTGATTAAGAACGTCTTTAATTTAGCCGATGTTTGGAGTACCTGATAAAATATTAAACAGTGATTAGGATTACTTACACATGCGCATAACCCAAGAAATTTGAATTATTTGAGTGACAGCGCTTATGCATTGTTTACTGTATGAAAGTATTTTTTGGAATTAGTAAATCATTATTTTCATCAGTGGTTTAGAAATTGTATTGCTTCTTCTATAAATGCAATGAACTGTATAATTAAATATAAAAATAATATAATATTGAATATGTGTAATATTTAGCATACTGCAGAAATAAAATTAATTGATAACCACAAATACAGTATTTTTTCTCATGAGGATGATTCAGTTTTGAAAGTTTTTTAATTCTACTACAATTCTGGGACTTTATCTCAATTCGTGAAGATTCAAAGATCCTGTGGCAATTTATGCTTGCAGTTGCTCTTTTCCTCTTTGTCATTGCACTTAACACCTTATTAAGATATCATATTAATCGAACATATTTGGGACTCACTCTAGAAATATCAATAACATATTAAACTATATTGAAAATTACAAATGAAATTGAAACATGGAAGAAATTCTACAGAAGCTGACAGGTTCACGTTGAAAGCTAATGCAGATATTTTAAGTACGTTCTGGCTGAACTGTATTACTTGGAGAAAAACCCTTAATTCGAATAAATTAATTGATCAGAGACTGCTCGTCGCGGCGTCACCAATTAATGAGCTCCACAATTTCAGGGTGCAAGATAATTATGTGAATCAGAGCATGCACTTACCGTTAATAATTATTAATAATCGCTTATGATTAATAATATTTCCAGATGTTGACCTCGAAGTAGAACCGTGGATGTTATTATTACACCTGTAATCCACCCTGTATATCTAGCTCAGATTATTAGTAGGGAGCGGAATCGAGCGAGTCATGACTCATCGCCCATGGGCGCGCTATTGAAATGTTGTATTTTTAAAGAGGTTTTAATTTTATTTATATAATTGAATAACAAGTGGCTGGTGATCTATAAAATACAAAATACCCTACTATTTGTTCATTTTCTCTTCTGTAAGACTTGTTCTCTTTGAATTAAGTACATCCTTGTAGATAGAAAACGTCCTTTCTACATCGCAACTGGTTATATTTGCGTAATGGAAATATTCCTTTATTTCAGCGTATTTAGCATACACAATTGCCGCAATGTTATTAAACCTGGATTTCTATTAAAAACTGCGTCTAAGTCACTTGGAATTATTAATAGCCACATCTAATGTGGTTAATCCATTTTTACTTTCTTATACGTAGTATAAGGAAGTAATGTGAAATTTTCGACTTCGAGATTTTTGCAGATGTCCACCTTTTGAAGTCCCCTGATACCGAAAAAGATGTTTTTAAAAAATGTCTGTGTGTCTCTATGTGACCACGATAACCGCTGTAGATATCAATTTCAAATTTTGTATTTACGTGTCTAATCTCCCTCTTGAGATCTGAGTAGTTTTTCAGTAAAATCGGTAGACCGGAAGTAGCAGTTTACTTCAGTGAAAAAATCGAATTTTGCCAATATTTCGTCAACTACTAAGTTTAAACAAATTTATAAAGAATTCATATGTACTTGAAATTAAAATTGAGAACAATTTTATTTAAAAAGTTTTTCGAAGCTGCTACCGGAAGTAGGTCTTTTATTCCTATCGAAAATCAATTTTTTGCGAATATTTCGCATGTCATGCTTTTTAGACAGGTACGTTACGGGTATAAAAGTATTTAAAACGTAATTTTCAATATCTTTTGCATAAAAACAATTTCAAAATTCAGACCGGAATTACCACTTTTACTCTTATCGAATAGCGATTTTTTGCGAATATGTCGTAAATTATGCATTCTATATGTATTTATCAAGAATACAAAAGTATTTAGTGCTAGATTTGCAATATTTTTTGAATATATGAAATTTCAAAATTCGGACCGGAAGTAACACTTTTACTCTTAGGGAGTAGTCCTTTTTTCGAATATCTTGCTAAGTATGCATTCTATAGCGATTTATTAAGAGAACAGAAGTACTTAGAATAATTTTTGTGTAAAAAAAGTATAGTATAGTTTGAAACGCTCATACGTATAAGAAAGTCGTGTGGTGGCTACACGTCATTTTTTAATTTGAGATTCGATTTTCAAAATATGTCATTAGTTTAGGTAAATTTCCAAAGTGTTCCTGAAGGAATAACATCCGATTTTTTAAATTTGGGATTTGTGTTAGTTCCTTGCACTCAGAAATACTTCGAGCATCGTCATTTAAAAATGTAACGAAATTTTGAAAACTATCGAAATTCTCTGCATGAAAACTATTTCTGTGTATGTTTTAGCAAAGCTAAGTGACGATATTTTACAGACTTTGCAATAAATTTCCGAATCACTGACAATTAATTTTTATCTCAGAAAAAGTATCATAAACAACGTTCTAGATCTAAATAAATGATAACTAAAAATGTACGCGTATGTTATTGAAACATACATATTATATTGCGAAATATAAGGTACATATAATAAATTTTAAAAACTCGTCACCCTTGTACCTACGCCGATGAAGAAAGGATTTTATTCATAAAGTTCCTTATTTTATGGCAGTTTTTTCTGACTCTTGTCGAGCGTAAACAGATGTTGCAGTTCGCCCTATGAATTAGTGCTATTCAGATGTAATGTAAACAACACGCAGTTGTTTACATTATTTCTTTGCTCCGTTGTAACTTCGTCGTAGTTT
This sequence comes from Amphimallon solstitiale, assembly GCA_963170755.1. Classification (NCBI taxonomy): domain Eukaryota; kingdom Metazoa; phylum Arthropoda; class Insecta; order Coleoptera; family Scarabaeidae; genus Amphimallon; species Amphimallon solstitiale. The sequence continues at coordinate 41,944,791 of OY720685.1, read as the reverse complement.
AGCTCGCTCGATTCCGCTCTCTAATTATTAGTAAGAGCGTGAGATTACTCAAAAAGATGTTAACTAATGCCCGTTGCGCCATCCATTTTATAATAATAAAGGCGGGGTCACTGTTAAAGTATTGCACAATCAAAATGGGAAATTGCACTAACTAATACTAGGCCTACATCAAAGGAAACAAATTGATAAAAACAAGAGAAATTTGAAATATAAAATTTACTTACATTACAATAATAATATTAATTGAAGTATTAATTACACAAAAGAAATATTGAAGCCAAAATATAGATAAATACTGTGACTTACATATATACATTTATACGTAAAACGTATATGCATATCTCGCATATATGATTGTTGAATCAGCAAAACTTGAACTTAGTTGTTAAAAATGACTCAATTTACACTAAAGTTAAATTCATTACAAAAACAAAGAAAACTAAATTTTAGAGAGACGGTACATACAGAAAAGCAAAATAATAAAAACAGATTCAACAAATAAACAATCTAATAAAATTAATTGGTCAAATTCGGTAAACTAGTTGATCTTAAAATTTCCATAAACTCAATATTACAAATATCAAAACTTTACTAACATTTAATACATTCCAAAATAATTTGACCATATATTCAACAACAAAAAAAAGAAGATGATAGTGACTATTACAACACACAGATTTAAAAGAACATATAGAAATTTAGACAAATACAAAGGTTCTTGATCGTGCCTTGCGCACAATAATATTTAACTTTTAAAATTTCTGACAGCTTGGTAGTTGTACAGTTCTCTTGCCACACGAAGTACAAGAAAAAAAAATCAAATACCTGGAAATTTAGTGTTCCAGTACGCCAACGAAGATTGTCCCGGACGCCTATTTCTGCTACCGTTCGATGTTGTAACGGGCCCTGAGTTGATATTGTCGGTGAAATATCCTCTAAATCCGGACTAACGCCGTAAATTGAAGGACGATAGATACTCCAACAATTTATTATTTGGAAATCGAGATTTAAATCACCCTGACCGGTGTATCCATACTGCGGACATTAACACCTCGTTTCCATGGACATCTCACCAAAGGACTAGCGGACTCTAGCCGACACCGGGACCGGAGTTAAGATTTATTCAACTACCACTCACTGTTTAATTGTACTCTAACTGTAATAATGAATGTACTAATGATGTAATAGTGATGCTATGGTGCTGTAATAGTGAATGATTTTGGACGAGCTTCGCCCTTTTAAAGACTGAGGTGGGAGAAGCACATTCTGGAGAATTTTAGGCGTCGGAAAGACGCTGTTGGATTACGCCACCAGAAAATGCGAGATACGTACGTAATTTCATGCAAAAAGAAACTATGAAACTATTTAGATAACTTTAGACGGACAAAAAATGCCTACGTCGCCAATCTTAAATTTGAACAAAGAGTCCTTCATAAACTAAATATTTTAAGGGCCGTTTGCACCGTTCTAATTTTAAGGGTAGCTTAACTAAGGATCCTTAAATAATTAAGTGTAGCTTAAAGTTAAATGCATTGCACCGTTAAAAATAAAAGGAGGTTTAGCAAAGTTCTGAATACACTTGGCAATGTTGTATTTTGTTCCTTCATTTGGTCTAAATCACAGTAAATTTAACTTTTAGTAGTTTACAGAACTAAAAACTGATTTTCAAATCAGGTCTTGTTCATTTCTGTCGGTAAGAAAGCAAGACGATTTTGTTGCAGATGGGTTTGTTGTGAACCATAAAGTTTTGAATAATCATAACTGTTGACAACATTACGTTTTTGTGGCTGTGAGCACCTATTAGTTTTAAATTTTTGTTTCTTTCAAACTGCAGTAAATATTATCAAAGGTGTCACGTTAAACATATGTATTTTATATAATAGGGGAACAAAACTAGCTTGATATATGTATTTAGCAAATCCTCTTCTTCATCCAAAAAGTTCATATCTGCTACTACAAAGTGAATAACTGATCATAAAAAACAACGAAAACATTCACAGATGTTGACAAAATTTACATCAGAGGCATTTCCCGCCATTTTCGATATTGTACGTATGTATATTCAATGTTGTAAAGTGCGCAAGCTTGTAACTTTTCTTTAGGTTAAGGGGCCGTTAAGCCTTCAAAATTTCGGGCTTAAATTAAACTCTCCTTAAAGAGATTTAAGGAACACTTAGCATACTGTGCAAACGAATTTTAAAATTTAAGCTGCACTTAACGTTAAACCAGGCTTAATTGTTACGGTGCAAACGGCCCTAAATCGAATACATATTTTAAAATGGAATAATATATGCGACGCAGATTTTAATGTTGAGAATTTTAAAACGTAATTTATTTAGGATTGTGAATATAATTTGAATTTAAAAATATTTAACATGTAATATACAGGGATAAATGAATTAAATGTTGCGTCTTTTTGAACGTAACAACTGGGTTTGGATGAATAATGTGCATGCTTGTAATATTGACTTGCAGTTAAATTCTACACTAATAATTATTAGTGGCACTGTCGAATTCACTCCGATTCTAAGAACATTTTTTAAGTTGAAATCGTGTAAACTAATTTGGAAACTAGGTTTTTTTCAATAAATCTTCTTTGTTTAAAAGACATAAAGTTAGTTATGTATTGTTTTTAATAAACCTCTGATATTTGATCTTTCGGTAAAAATTATTCATCGTACAGGAATTTGTTAATTCAGTTAATTCGTCTCAGATACAGCTATGGTAAGTGCAATATCTTATGCCATTAGAATGTGATTGGTAATCCAGCTTAAAACCTTGGATGCAGACTATTCATATTTGTATGATTTTGTTACAAGTCATATATTTTACATAATTTTGGCAACTATTAATGTCCTAGGAATATATATTGTATTAGTTTTTTCTTTTCTCACAACATTTTTGTATTTTTAAATAGCAGTAAGTTATCAATAAATTTGTTTCAATATCACTCAACTTTGTTGCACCCTGTTTTTTATTTCATAATGGAAATTATAATAATGAAATTTCTAATTATATAGAATATAATCTTCAAAAAATAAAATAAGGACAAAAAGCACAAAGAACACATTCAAATGTAGAAAATGGCGCCAATATTATTAGAGCAAAATGTACTAATTTAGATCAAAAGAACTAGCAAATACGTTGCCAACTTTGTACAATAAATCCTTAAACACTGTTTAGATAACCGGCGTATTTCTTATCATTGAAAAACGTCGGTTATAGATAATCAATGATATTTTGGTTTTGAATGATTACTAATAATATTACAATAATAATAATAATAATAATAATTAGTAATCATACAAAACCAAAATATTGTTAATTACTTGTGATTCATATGTTTAAAACAAATTTTCGTCATGTTTTCTGTGAATTTTATATTCTCATTAACAAGAACAACGATATGTATATGTATAAATAACTTCTGCTGTTAGATTTTTGTTTCTGAAGAAGACATTAAAAAATAAAATGTCGAAACGTTAAGTTATTTTTCTTTTAATTATTTAATTAGGGCCGCTATTCCCAGGAATGGATTATGAATTATTAAATACACGCCCGGGAACAAAGGAAGTTTTTACTTTGAATGTTATATATATATATATATATACATATGAAGCGTTGTTCTTCGGGATATTTCGCCGCGTTTGGATGATTTTGCCCTGATAAGGACATCTTTCTTCCTGACGTTTCGGTGACATCACTTTCACCTTCTTCTTGAGGATCTTCTAAGTTCGACGGTTTCTTCAAGAATGCCCTCTCTGTTCGAATCGCCTTGTATTTCTAGTGCCGTGGTAGTGGAGGGGCGAGTGCGGCTTCTTGTGATTGGCCCGCTGATTGTAGTGTTGTTCCCTCTCTGTCGGTCTTTCTGTGTTCGGTCCGTGTGGTTTACGTTAGGCGGTGGGATGCTGTTGTTTCGTCGTTTATTTCTAATTCGTCTGTCCGATAACGTTGATTTCCATATGTCAGGTAAACGTTGTGCGTCGTCACGTTTATTCATGCAGTCCTGTCGTTTTTCTATCTCTATAGCCTCCCTTATTGTCCGATATGTCCAATTCGTACTACGGGCTATAGTTTTTGTACGTTCGAAATCAATTGTATGTCCGGTATGTAGTACGTGTTTGGCAAGTGAGGAAGAAACTGCCTTTTTAGACACAGCATTTCTATGTTCTTCCCTCCGTACGCTGATTCTTCGATTCGTCTGGCCTATGTATGTCTGATCGCAATCTTGGCATGGTACTTCGTATACACCCTGGTCTTCTAGTAATATTCTGTCCTTCGTACTTGGTAGGACGTCCCTAATTTTCTTATCGGTGGTGTATATTGGGTCTATGTCGTGTCGCCGTAGTATTCTACCTATTTTCTCTGTTGTCCCTTTCACGTAGGGAAGAAATGCAACTCGTGAAGGTTTTTCTCTTTTTCTAGTTGTGTTGTTGTTGCTCTGAATTGCTCTGTTAATTGTGTGTTGCGAATATCCGTTTGCTTGTAGTATGTTTCGAATTTTCCCCATTTCTTCTTTCCTATGTTCTGTGTCCGCTAATATTTGTGATCTATGAATTAGTGTTTTCACTACTGAGTTTAGTTGAGCCGGATGATGGTGTGAGGATGCGTTCAGATATCTGTTCGTGTGTGTAGGTTTTCTGTATACTGTGTGACCCAGGGACCCATCCGGTTTTTTAATTATTAGAATGTCCAGGAAGGGTAACTGGTTATTTTCTTCTGTTTCGACGGTGAATTTTATTTTTGAGTGTCTGTTGTTTAGGTGAAATAAGAGCTGATTCAATTTCTCTCTTCCATGCGGCCAAATCACTAAGGTGTCGTCTACGTAGCGCAGCCAGAGTTTCGGTTTGTATGTAGCGTCTTCTAGCGCCTTTTGTTCAAAATCTGCCATAAACAGATTCGCTAGTATAGGTGACAACGGTGAACCCATGGGAGCTCCATCTGTTTGTCTGTACCATTGTCCGCCGTATATAAAATATGTATTGGCTAGGCAGTGTTTCGTTAGCTCTAAGATGTGTTGCGGTAGGTGGTATTTTGTATCAAGTAGCTCGGTTGCTTCACCGATCGGTATTTGTGTAAATAGCGAAGTTACGTCAAAGCTTACTAACATATCTTCGGGTGCCATTGTAACTCCTTTTAATATTTCGGTGAGATGTGCTGAGTTCTTGACATATGATGGTATTTCTTCGGCTAGCGGTTGTAGTTGTTGTGCCAAGAAGCGGGCCAGAGCTTGGGTGGGTGATCCGATGGAGCTCACTATCGGTCTTAGAGGTACGTTTGGTTTGTGAATTTTCGGGAGTCCGTAGAATTTCGGACATCTCGACGATTTCTCCCTTGGGATTAGCCGATTTTTGAGTTCTTCTTCGAACGGTGCGCTTTTAATCTTGGCCTTGGTCGTTTTCTCTAGGTATGTAGTGGGGTCATTCGGCGTTGACTTGTACATGGAATCCTCTAGTAGTGCACGTATTCTTTGGTCGTAATCGTTTCTATCCATTATAACCGTGGCATTTCCTTTATCTGCGGGCATTATAACGATGTCTTTGTTTTTCTGCAGGTGTCGCAGCGCTTCATTTTCTTCTTTTGTTATGTTCGGCTTCGGTGGTTTGGCCGTTCTCACTATTTGACATACGTCTTGTCTGATGATTTCTGCTGTTTCTCGGTCTAGAGATTCGATTGCCGCTTCGACTCCGCATATGATATTTTCAGTTGGTATATTCTTGGGAGCCACGGCGAAATTGAAACCTTTTTCGAGGATTTTTGTTTCAGTTTCATTGAGGTTGTATTTCGACAGATTGTGAACTACCTGTAGTTGTATGGCTGTAGCTTCGCTGTCTGGTCTTTGTCTGTGTCGTAGTTGTGCGAGTTTTCGCTGTTGTTTTTTCGTTTTTGTGTCCGTTTCTGTGTCAGCTCGAAAATAAGACAAGATTTCGATTTTCTGCCACAAAACAGGATGTATTTTGTTGCTTAGTTCTAGGTGTATGTTTCTAAGTCGTGTACCGGTTTCATCTAATCTTCTTCTTGTTTGATGTATGAAGTTCCGTAGAAGAGCTTGTCCGGTTCTATTCAAGATGTTGTTTATCTTAGCTGTCTTCGTATGAAAAGTCACTTTGCAGCACGTTGGAGTAAGGTGTTCGTCCCGGCATTGTCGTAGAAAGGTCAAGTCGCACAGCAGGCGTGCTCTCTTGGTACGTATCGTTTCGAATAACTTCGATTGGCGGTAAACATCCTCCCCGTAGAGGTCTATTAAATTTCTTCGAATATTTTCGCGGTCGTTTGTTGAAGCGTTGTTCTTCGGGATATTTCGCCGCGTTTGGATGATTTTGCCCTGATAAGGACATCTTTCTTCCTGACGTTTCGGTGACATCACTTTCACCTTCTTCTTGAGGATCTTCTAAGTTCGACGGTTTCTTCAAGAATGCCCTCTCTGTTCGAATCGCCTTGTATTTCTAGTGCCGTGGTAGTGGAGGGGCGAGTGCGGCTTCTTGTGATTGGCCCGCTGATTGTAGTGTTGTTCCCTCTCTGTCGGTCTTTCTGTGTTCGGTCCGTGTGGTTTACGTTAGGCGGTGGGATGCTGTTGTTTCGTCGTTTATTTCTAATTCGTCTGTCCGATAACGTTGATTTCCATATGTCAGGTAAACGTTGTGCGTCGTCACGTTTATTCATGCAGTCCTGTCGTTTTTCTATCTCTATAGCCTCCCTTATTGTCCGATATGTCCAATTCGTACTACGGGCTATAGTTTTTGTACGTTCGAAATCAATTGTATGTCCGGAATGTAGTACGTGTTTGGCAAGTGAGGAAGAAACTGCCTTTTTAGACACAGCATTTCTATGTTCTTCCCTCCGTACGCTGATTCTTCGATTCGTCTGGCCTATGTATGTCTGATCGCAATCTTGGCATGGTACTTCGTATACACCCTGGTCTTCTAGTAATATTCTGTCCTTCGTACTTGGTAGGACGTCCCTAATTTTCTTATCGGTGGTGTATATTGGGTCTATGTCGTGTCGCCGTAGTATTCTACCTATTTTCTCTGTTGTCCCTTTCACGTAGGGAAATATCATATGCGGAGTCGAAGCGGCAATCGAATCTCTAGACCGAGAAACAGCAGAAATCATCAGACAAGACGTATGTCAAATAGTGAGAACGGCCAAACCACCGAAGCCGAACATAACAAAAGAAGAAAATGAAGCGCTGCGACACCTGCAGAAAAACAAAGACATCGTTATAATGCCCGCAGATAAAGGAAATGCCACGGTTATAATGGATAGAAACGATTACGACCAAAGAATACGTGCACTACTAGAGGATTCCATGTACAAGTCAACGCCGAATGACCCCACTACATACCTAGAGAAAACGACCAAGGCCAAGATTAAAAGCGCACCGTTCGAAGAAGAACTCAAAAATCGGCTAATCCCAAGGGAGAAATCGTCGAGATGTCCGAAATTCTACGGACTCCCGAAAATTCACAAACCAAACGTACCTCTAAGACCGATAGTGAGCTCCATCGGATCACCCACCCAAGCTCTGGCCCGCTTCTTGGCACAACAACTACAACCGCTAGCCGAAGAAATACCATCATATGTCAAGAACTCAGCACATCTCACCGAAATATTAAAAGGAGTTACAATGGCACCCGAAGATATGTTAGTAAGCTTTGACGTAACTTCGCTATTTACACAAATACCGATCGGTGAAGCAACCGAGCTACTTGATACAAAATACCACCTACCGCAACACATCTTAGAGCTAACGAAACACTGCCTAGCCAATACATATTTTATATACGGCGGACAATGGTACAGACAAACAGATGGAGCTCCCATGGGTTCACCGTTGTCACCTATACTAGCGAATCTGTTTATGGCAGATTTTGAACAAAAGGCGCTAGAAGACGCTACATACAAACCGAAACTCTGGCTGCGCTACGTAGACGACACCTTAGTGATTTGGCCGCATGGAAGAGAGAAATTGAATCAGCTCTTATTTCACCTAAACAACAGACACTCAAAAATAAAATTCACCGTCGAAACAGAAGAAAATAACCAGTTACCCTTCCTGGACATTCTAATAATTAAAAAACCGGATGGGTCACACAGTATACAGAAAACCTACACACACGAACAGATATCTGAACGCATCCTCACACCATCATCCGGCTCAACTAAACTCAGTAGTGAAAACACTAATTCATAGATCACAAATATTAGCGGACACAGAACATAGGAAAGAAGAAATGGGGAAAATTCGAAACATACTACAAGCAAACGGATATTCGCAACACACAATTAACAGAGCAATTCAGAGCAACAACAACACAACTAGAAAAAGAGAAAAACCTTCACGAGTTGCATTTCTTCCCTACGTGAAAGGGACAACAGAGAAAATAGGTAGAATACTACGGCGACACGACATAGACCCAATATACACCACCGATAAGAAAATTAGGGACGTCCTACCAAGTACGAAGGACAGAATATTACTAGAAGACCAGGGTGTATACGAAGTACCATGCCAAGATTGCGATCAGACATACATAGGCCAGACGAATCGAAGAATCAGCGTACGGAGGGAAGAACATAGAAATGCTGTGTCTAAAAAGGCAGTTTCTTCCTCACTTGCCAAACACGTACTACATTCCGGACATACAATTGATTTCGAACGTACAAAAACTATAGCCCGTAGTACGAATTGGACATATCGGACAATAAGGGAGGCTATAGAGATAGAAAAACGACAGGACTGCATGAATAAACGTGACGACGCACAACGTTTACCTGACATATGGAAATCAACGTTATCGGACAGACGAATTAGAAATAAACGACGAAACAACAGCATCCCACCGCCTAACGTAAACCACACGGACCGAACACAGAAAGACCGACAGAGAGGGAACAACACTACAATCAGCGGGCCAATCACAAGAAGCCGCACTCGCCCCTCCACTACCACGGCACTAGAAATACAAGGCGATTCGAACAGAGAGGGCATTCTTGAAGAAACCGTCGAACTTAGAAGATCCTCAAGAAGAAGGTGAAAGTGATGTCACCGAAACGTCAGGAAGAAAGATGTCCTTATCAGGGCAAAATCATCCAAACGCGGCGAAATATCCCGAAGAACAACGCTTCAACAAACGACCGCGAAAATATTCGAAGATATATACATATATATATACATATATATATATATAGACATGCATTTAGTACATATACACCTCCATAAACTAGACTGAGCGTACGAGCGTGCCTCCTTTTTGACGAGTTCGACTCCGAATTCGGAGGCGAACACGTTTTGCATGTTTTCTGATGCTAAACTACTGTATACAGATAATTTTAATGTATGGTAAATTTTTTGGTGGAGGCGAATTAAGTACAAATATTTCCATAGATATACATTTTAGTATATAACAATTCTCGCCAGAGAGCGCTGATGTTATACACGTATATACATTGGTTATGACAAACGGTAGGTAATGCCTCGTTATGTCTTAAATTCCGGTTAGCCTCCGAGATGTGACAACGTTGCTCTATTGATACACTATATGGGCGAAGAATATATTAAAACAGAAAATGTAAAACGTAATCAAATTATTTTGTATGAATATTTCTAGGTATATGCGAAGTGCAAAATAAAGTTTTTTTTTCATTTCATGGTTCTTCGCCTTTTAAGGTGGATATCGATAGCTAACAATATTAACTCGTTTGCTTAAGCTGTAATAATAATTATTACCTTCTCTGCCTTCGACAAATGTACATTAAAAGCGACTTTAGATTGAGTCATCTAAATTTGTATACTGTAATGCACAATTAGAAAGTATAGTTATGGTAAATATGATGATCCTAATGTAACTTGTATTTGACGTTAAGCGCTTGGGGACTATTTAAGACATGAATATTAATATATTAACTTTTTATTTGTAACATTGACTTGTATAATATTTACTACTACAAATTAAGTTCACTCTAGTCCTATACTAATTTGGCAAAGGTGATGTGATGTTATCTTTGTAGACATATAATTTTAAAGTGACATTAAAACGCAATTGCTCTAGTTCTTTAAAGTTTTATTGTCATGCATAAAATAAAAAACAAATAATGCCGGCATAAAGTGAGAAACAAACAATATTCTAAATGAAAACACATACATTATAATACATCTTATTTATCTCTGTATATATTGTATACAAAGGTTTTTATTCTAATCCAGTCTAAATTATTCAATAAATCATTATAATCATTTATTAGCTTTAAACATTCGTCTTTTTTTGGAGGTTGCTTTAATTTTATATGAGCTTTAAAATGCGATTTTACAATTCGCTTCTGCTCTTCTGTCCAACGCACTCTTGTACCAACAGATTTTTTGGTTATTTTCGTAATATTATTTGATCTATTCTACTTCTCACTTTCGTCTTTTTCAAAATAATTATGGTTTGCGTCTATATTATTTTCTTTATCAGAATTATTATCATCAGTATCGCTTGATTCCAATACCTCCATATTCGGTTCGATATTAATATCTTTTAAGAGCTTGCCCTTATATTGCACTCCTTTTCCTTTATCAAACAATGTCAATAATTTGGAAACTTTGGCCGTCTGATATGCATCTTGGGTAATCCTATAAACAAAAGAAGTCAATAATGAAACAAGTGACATATATAAAATAATTACAACATTCATAATTCTATTTCTATATATGTAATAAACCAAAAACTCGATATGTCTAAACTTCGGAAGTCATTGTTAAATTATACAAGATTTATATTTAAATGTAAGTAACAAAACAGATATTTTTAGAGGAAAATAATTTAATTTACTTTCTATTAGTATGAAGAAAATACTATGTACTTACTCATAATAGTCTTGATGAGTTTTTTCAGTGTGCCCCATAAATTTTGCAAACTGCGTATACTCATTTTTAGGTAAATTAATTATTTGCATTAACGTGGCAATCTGCTTTCGTAAACGGTTAGATGTCATTCTTTCAGGATGTTTTAAATTACAAGATTTTGCAAATCTTTTAATTACTACATCTGCCCTGAACCACTGATCTCTAACATGAGGGTATGCAAATAAATATTGGTTTTCTTCCGGGACTATATTAGTTTCAAACCTAATTTGTAATAAAAAATCAATGTAGTCTTGTACATTTTTGGGAAACAGTATAATAATGGGCCTGCTTCCTTTTCCACCGGTTACAAACCTTTTGTAAGTTCTTGTTAGTATCTTTTCGGATTCAGTTAATTGTTCTACATATTCCGTTTGATCAGTAGATGCCATGTTCTTCAAATAGGATTCAGTAGTAACATACTGGACATCTCCAATTCTTCTCCGATTGAATAAAATTGTTAAAGACAGAGAAGCATCCACTAATTTTTTGAAACATTTCTCATTTGTTTTGTCTTCTTTTAATATTTCAAAATTTTTGTTAGCAATTTGTAAAATGTAATTTTTGAATTCCATTATGTCTTTTGTAAAAGGTAACAATATTGGCTTGTTCCAACGTTTCTCTGCTAAATCTTTTAGAGCTAATGACGACACTTCAAAATTCCATTGGTTGTCTACTAACAACTTGAATCGTTTTATATCTTTTATTTTTGCATCTGCATTATCACAACTAAATTCTCGGCTTCCCTTTAATATCAAATTAGTACTTAAGTCACAAACTTGCTTCAATAAGGTTCCTAGATGCATAGCCAGACTTGGAGCTTTAAAATTTCTTTTTTCTTCATCAAAGCCGCTAATTGCTCTTCCACTTGCAGCAATAATATCAAATAGACCAGGGTTTAATATATTAAAAATGATAGATTTTTTTGACCAGTTCTGCGGCGTGTTTCAATCAGTAGTCTAGCACATTCTCTTAATTTATTAGAACAAGCGGAAGCGATTTGAGCACGTTTATGTTTTTTTAAATAATTCTCACCAAAATGTCGAATTAACGGATCTCGTTTTGCTACAAACGATATTTGATCTGCTTTCATTTTTGGGAATACCTCTTTCTTAACTCGTAAGGTTGCACTTGTATTTACGAATTCAGCAGCACAAGCAACTAAAGTCTGCGATTGTATGCGATGTTGAATTTTTCGACCAGTTTCATTTATAGGTTTGATTGAACACACTTTATAATGGCGTCTTAAATATTTTACTGCAATCAATCGTTTACAGTGAGCACATGGTAATTTATTCAAATCGATTTCTTCATTCCGTACAAAAGCTTCAAACTGCGTCTCATACCGCAGTAGACCTATAATTTTTCGCCTCATATTTCTACCATCTTTCGATTTCACTGAAAATTTCGAAAGGTCTCTAACCTCCTTTTCTTCAGCATGATGTCTAACCAAATGTCGTTCAAAGTTTGTAACAATATTATGGCAAAATTTGCAGGTAGTTTTTCTTTTCTTCTTTTGATTCGAGACTTGTTTTACCTATAAGATTGATACATGATGTAATTTTAAAAAAAAACAAAATAGCTCATTTCGCTAATTTCCACGAATTTGTTATGCAGAATACCTCATAAGTTGTATCAAACTAAAAATACTTAACATGTTGACAATGGAAAAATGGACATTTTCACTATAAAAGTATATATCTGAATTTGGTATGTTAATTAAATAGATCTCCATGACATATTCAAAAATCGAATTTATCTTTTAGAATAGGCAAGTGTGGTGACAAACTGACAATGATAATAAAAGTTTAATATTTATGTATATTATAAATAATGAAGTGGATTACCAACAGTAATGGAACAATTTAAATACATCTACTTAAGAAGTGTATCAATATTGCTTGTCCATTTAACTATAATAAAATAATCTTTGTCTTTATTTTGTATGCGACTTATGTTATTATAATGACAAGATATAAATATTTTGCAATTAATGCTTACATATTCTTCTATTAAATTGCTTTTGGAAACTTTACTGTTCTACTTTTCCTCTTTTTTGTCTTCATTTGGCGATCCATCTGAAGAAGCTAGTACATTCAATATTGAAGGCAACGGATTTGATACGTTTACAGTTAGGAACTTTTGCAGCGGAACTTCGAAACTGGTATCATTTTCAAGTGAATCAGGAACGATAGAAGATGATGATTTTGTAGCATTTTGATTTGAACTCTCTTTATAATAATTTTTTTCGAGGAAATTAGAAGTCATAGATGATGAACTTAAATGACTCTCATTTATTAAAAACTCATTATTTGTTGGAACTTCATTGTCAGAGTTAATATTCTTAAAAATTAATAATTTAGTAAATGTGTTTTTTCTCTATTTAACGCATTACTTCTTCAACATTGTAGTATGTCGTGTTATTATGAAAATCATTTGATTCTAACCATTCCTGTAAATACGTGGTTAGTAAATCATTGATTAAGGCATATAGTTACCTTCAAAAAAATAATATATAGCATCTTACTTTATCTACGTTGAATAAGTTACTACAGATAAAATAAAACTTACCCACGTTCTAGTTTTTTCATATGAACTGCAATGTTCAATATTCTCATCCATAGATATTGCATTAACTACTTTTTGTTGTATGGACTTGTTCGGATCTATATGCAAATTAAATATATTTTAAATGCGATTTTTCGCTACAATACATTTATTCTAAATTAAATATCTTATAACAGTTAAAGACTTGTAAAAACATAAATAAAAATGAATTTCTTAAATAGTACGCCTCACATATGGATAATATTTTTATTTTTTATGGATAATGTACGCTATATTCTATGTTAGGCATTAACTGACTAAGTATATTATAAGGTATGCTATATTAATTAAATACACAAAATAAAAAATAAAACAATATTTAGATTGTCTATAAGACAAGGAGAGTATATCCTCTAAATTATAGAAGTCCAGTTGCATAAATTTTCTTATCTTGCCTAATCCCGTTGTAAATAATGATAAAAAACGAGACAACAATACATAAATAGGAAATTTAGAACTAGATTTTGATTATATGTAGGAAAAGAAACAGTAAAAAAAGATACAATACAATACTGATACCGAAATTCTTGTCTGGATTAGGACATTTCTCTTTAGCAAGTTCCATTAGAATCATTGTCCTTGTTTTGGGAATTAAAGCAGTATTCACTAGAAATAGGTACTTATTTTTAGAAAACGATTTGAAATAAAAGAGTTGATACTTACTTTTGGGATTGCCGAAATACTTACTTTAATGTTTGAGGGTTATATGTATGTGTAACGGTCAAAACTATAACATGCGTACGCAATTAACTCGAAGAAATATAGCAACGTTGCTAGAGGCCAAGTCGAACGCATAGTTTATATTTGTATATAAGAATGAGTCTACTGCGTAACAGCGTTTTGTAGAGGCCGGCTGGTATTATGAATTTATAGAATGATTGTATAAAAATAAAATCAAAATTATTTTCCCCTCTCACTGAGCTCGTGTAAAACACGAAAAAATAAGTGAAGAAAAGAGAATACACATCTCTATCACAATTAGTTTAAGTGGAGTTGAGGCCGTCTTTTACGCCTATGGAGGCGAAGAAGGTACAAATGCATATATATATATATATATACATATATATATATATATATATATATAATTGATGGAGTTCAGTTGTGGCTGAGAGTGTATTTCACTATGTATATTTCTTACTACCGATGGTAGAATTCGGGTTAGGATGTTTCCGAAAACATCTGTTTATTAGCTCGTGACGTTTCGTTTATGCTCAATAGCATACACAACAGGTTTTCCAAACTCAAGGGTATACACCAAAATTAAAGACAAAATTCCCACACAAATGAACAACAATTTGGTGTACGCTGTAGAATGTAGTTGCAAAAACTTTTACATAGGACAAACCAAACAAAGGTTGAAAAATGGGTTAACACAACACAACAGTGATATAAGGGTTAAACCACAGGGATGTGCGTTGGCAAGCCACATAGCGACCACAGGCCATAAAGCGGATTTCGACAACACCAAAATCATTTTCAAGGAACAGAACTACACTCGTAGAACGTTTCTTGAAACATTAACCATTAGAACACTGTCACAAAATTTGAATCGAAAAACAGACTCGCAGAGCTTCAGTGGTTCCTATGAGGCATTTATACCGCATCTCACGAAAAGAATAAAACAAAAATTTATTTAAGAGAAATCGATGCATAAACAACAGACCCAGGTATACACATTTCAATTTAAACAACGTAAACACAAACATACTCACACATACACACAAAACGAAACATGTAATTTTTTCAAACAAAAACCATGCGATGCGAAAAACAGTATTTCTTTCTTTTTGTGTTTGAGAGGATATAAATGGATAAACGTTGCAAACACATACAATAATATATCTATTTTATAGAATTGAGATTTAAAACCTCATGTACATTATAATTTTAATTACCATAGAAATTTTAAATGTGCAATAATGATTTTAATATGTTTTTAATCTTATCTTTATGTTAACAAATAACAAAGACGATACAGCGTTGGGCAAATGTAAGTATCCCACGTTTTAATTTTGTAAAAAATATTTTGTAATGTTACACTGCTTTGTTTATATTACATATTTGTATTTTCTCTTTTAAATAAAACAAAAGGTCTGAAGAAGGTCACGAAGGTTTTGACCGAAACGTCACGAGCTAATAAACAGCTGTTTTCGGAAACATCCTAACCCGAATTCTACCATCGGTAGTAAGAAATATACATAGTATATATATATATATATATATATATACATCAATAAAGGAAATATCACGGATACAATATAAAAATAGGAAAAAGAATATCGGGTTAATCCGCTGTAGTGCAACCGCAGACACGTGTTTCAGACTCGTCGGATTAACCCGATATTCTTTTTCCTATTTTTATATTGTATCCGTGATATTTCCTTTATTGATTTATCATTCCTGGGTTGGACGGCACGCGGGTTGACAATGTCTGCCTCACGGCGGTGTCAGTTGTTGTCACTCAGACCTGAGGATCTTCTGACATTTAAGCTGCAATTGGTGGTCTGTCTTCCCGATGGTCTTCCTTTTGTTTCTAGCTCCAAGGATATCCCACCTTATTCCTTGGCTACACCGTACTGACGATGACCAACGAGTCTGAAACACGTGTCTGCGGTTGCACTACAGCGGATTAACCCGATATTCTTTTTCCTATTTTTATATTGTATCCGTGATATTTCCTTTATTGATTTATCATTCCTGGGTTGGACGGCACGCGGGTTGACAATGTCTGCCTCGCGGCGGTGTCAGTTGTTGTCACTCAGACCTGAGGATCTTCTGACATTTAAGCTGCAATTGGTGGTCTGTCTTGCCGATGGTCTTCCTTTTGTTTCTATCTCCAAGGATATCCCACCTTATTCCTTGGCTATACCGTACTGACGATGACCAACGAGTCTGAAACACGTGTCTGCGGTTGCACTACAGCGGATTAACCCGATATTCTTTTTCCTATTTTTATATATATACATATATGTAGTCGAAGCCTTAATTTTACATAACTTATTGTTCAAACACGCTACGTTTACCTTTTTTTTCTGTTAAATCCCGAAAGCAGAAGCTCACTGTCATTTTTATTATAATAGTAGGTTTACTAGAGCAAGAGTGTGTATCACAATAACAACTGTATCAGCGTGAACAATTAATTGTGGTGGATACAAGTCTGTCATCTTCCTGATAGGTGTCTCTGATATATTCACAGGTTCTGTGGAGAGCATGTGCTACTCAAGTAATATGCGGCATATAAGGATATGTTTCCTTTAATAGTCTGCCTGTTTTTAACATATATGCGGCACTGTCAGTAACAAATATTTTTTCCCTGTACTTGTCGTTCGAATGAAGCATTTTGTGCAAACTCTCGTCAATGGTTTTAGCAATTGTTTCCCCACCAACTGTATTTATAACTTTAGATGCTATTACATATGCGTTTTATGGAATAGTTGGATGTAGTACACCATTTACCTAATATATCGACAGTTTCGTCGGCACCTATCCATAGGTATGAAGCACTTAGGAACATAATATTTGCGTAAGGTGGATTCATCAGGAACATTTCGACCAATATATTTTTGCAAAAATGTTTTGAAAGTGGGATTGTCAAGTTTATTTAATGGGATATTAGCCACCATTAAAGTTTCACAGAGTTCTTCGTTAAAATTGCCAGCTTCCAATTTCTGTGTATGTTTTAGCGATGCTAACACCCCTATTCTGTCACATCAATCGTTAAGATAACGAACTTCGTACAGCTGATTGTCGATACGGGACTTCTAACGATTTCGTTTAGAACCGTATTCTATAAGACGTTCGTACAGACCGGTCGACCTTTACGAACGAACAGATGTTTTTATGACGGGCTGTAAATGTAGAGCAAACTTCACTGTTGTTACGCCCTGAACCACGTCGCAACTGAATTATAAAACTTTAGGCAAGTTACGGTATAGGGAGATCACTGTAGTGAGGTGGAAGTATTTGAAAATCGCAGGGCCGAGCTAACTCAAGTCGCAGATGGCGTGACGGTTCAAGAAATTAAACTTAATGAAATGAGCGTCGGTCGGCGGCGACGCTAGCGACGTTATCTCTGGGCACCAGGACACTACGCTACCCCAGGAGGTAACCTACCTGCGATCTCTATGAATTGCCACTGGCTGTGTCCCTCCAGTGAGATACACCAACGGATCACCCTGTATGGGCCAGTTACACAAACCTTATGCAAGTGCTAGTCACGTAGTAAAATGTTAAGGATAAAAAAAGAAAGAGACAGATGGACAGTATGCCATATATATTAGTTATAAAAGATTTTCAACATACAATGTCGCAAATAAATACGCAAAATTATACCATATGATACAAACAAACAAAAACTGACATGAACAAAACCAATGTATTAAGGAATTTACAAAAATATTTACTTAAAAGTTATCAAAATAGGTATAATTATTTCAATCGAAACATAGTGAAATTTTCAAATTATTTAAATATAATGAAAGTTTAAATGTGCGGCAAATTTATTCTTAAAATACTTGTTTTCAAAGCCTTATCAAAATGAAGTAGTAACAGTTAGTAAATTTGACATAACCTCCGCTCTTATTACCAGAGGTGGGTCGGCAGCAGAAACGTTTCATAAGCCTTACAAGCTTAATTACATGCGGTCTTAAATAAGTCGCCAACTAACGGCGATACTACTACAATAAAAGTTAATTAAACCGCTAAATTTTTAAAAGAAAATCAAAATTTTGAGGAAGGTATTTACGTAATTCGCAAATGCTTATGTTTACAATTGGTACTTAATTAGCACATTTTAGACATAGGTAAAATAGTATAAAAGAGAAATTATTGAATTCATTGTAAAGAATTTTTGTTTACAAATGATATTTAATTAGCACAATTTAGACAAAGGTAAAATAGTATAAAAAAAGGAAATTATTGAATTTTACTGTAAAGAATTAATTCCAGAAAATTAATCTGAGTCGCACCTCAGGTTGTTACAAGAATACGCAATCAACGAGAGCCCTAACAATTATCCTACTTCTGGGATCACTCGGTATACAACGAAGTCAAATTTAAATATAAGCAGAATTTAAATAGCGGTAATTGTGACCAAACACATGAAAAGGTGGTTGCAATAAAATTCTGCAGATCACTCGTTAGTTCTTAAAACATGTGAAATTACCAGCTTACTGGCTCAAAATCCTGACAAATTAGTCGTGATACAAAAACGTAGTTTAAAATTGGTGCTGTACTTAACTTGCAAAATCAGGTGGGAAGAATGGCTCACTAGGTGGTAATGTAGTAACGGAGTCCTTCTGGAGCTTCAGGGGGTATTCCTCGCAGAAGTCTCTGAGATGGTAGCTTCACACCTCTGATTATGTACAAGCCACTACAGAAGGTATAACGGTCAATTCGACTAAGCAGGATCTGTGTTCCACTTAATAATTTTGTTCGACAGTGATTACGCCGGCAAATACCGTAGAATCGGTATCGTACCACGGGTTCCTAGATACCCCCAAAAAATAAAGAAAAGCAGAGATTAAAACTCTGGAAATTAACATAATGAAATTCTCTCAGACTTACCCCGACTTTTCGGAGAACACGGTATCCTTACTTCAAAAGACACAGTAGTACAAAAAACTCAGAGCCCAAACACGTGGTTCAGCAAAACTAGGGTGACGAAAATTTACGAAAACACCCCCGATAATAGATACGATAAGGTAACGGTAATATCTACTTATCTCATTAAAGCCGCCGTAGCGATATGGTCTACTTAGACGTACAATATAAAATTAGAAAGATAAGTAGTTTTGCACTTGTGTTCTTCCTATGAAGAATGACTTAAAAGTGAATTCAGATAGCGTGCATCCGTTGAAACGCCGCGTCGAATTTTCCACGCATTTCTCGAACCCGGAAACAAGAACTAAGACAGGCGGGAAGAATTTAAAACTACACGAACACCAAAACTATTCCGCAAGTAAATCAACAGTAAGATGAACTTAATAATAAAACACAAACATCCCTTTGAACTCCAAATGATGACAGAATTAACTAAAAATAAACTTGCAACGAACGCAAGATTATATTGTGATAAGAAAACGAAGAAAGCAACTTTAGGTCTAAGAAGTTGGTACTATGCAACTGACAGACCGATAAACACGCCTAGAGCGGTAAACAGACGCATCTTGAGTTATCCACACATTATAAATGAACAACACCCAGGTAAATAGATTAATTACAAAGGTACAACGCTCACCAGATAACGGTGGGTATTTTCCGACCGTAATTGAACTTACAGGCAAATGGAACCAGACGTACATTTGGATGATATGTCCAGGAGGTTATGTTCAACGAATGGCTCGGAAAGACGATATTCATCCGAAGGCCCCCCCTATTACAATCAAGAGCATGTCCGTGGAAGAAGAAAATAAGTATGCACAATGCCTATGCTATTCATCAGTTACATATAAACCTTTTTTTAAGCAAATATCATAATCATAAAACCAAGGAAATTTTCGATGACCACAATACATGATTCATTTGGGACATATGTAGATAAGGCGCTGAAAGAGTATCCTAACACAATATTCTCCTTCACAAACAAAGCTACATGAGAGCAAAAAAAAACTAAGATGTAAACAATCAAGAATACACAGATATCGTAAACTGGAAGTTCAATAAGACGACTGAAATAATATGCGTTTATCCAAAATCAGAACAACAGAGTAAATACAGGTAGGTTAGCCTAAGCAAATGTTTAACAGGCTCAGGAATTACCCACTATAAATCGTAGTCTTAAGAAAACTTAGATAAATAGGAAATTTTAACGTCTAAATGCATGTAAAAATCTAAAATTATATTCTCGATAAATCTAGCCTTATATAAAAGAGAGTATTCATAAGAACGTACAGAAGTGTTTATTCTAATTCGTAACTTTAAGAAAAACGTAAATATGCGGTCTAAATGATTAAGTGCATAGCAAATTTATAACCTTACTCTGAGATGTCTAGTTTTTACTTTCTTATACGTAGTATAAGCAAGTATTGTGATGATGAAAATTTTCGACCTCGAGATTTTTGCAGATGTCCACGTTTTGAGGTCCCCTGATACCAAATAAGTGGTTTTTAAGAAATGTCTGTGTGTGTGTGTGTCTGTCTGTCTGTCTGTGTGTGACCACGATAGCGGTCAAACCGCTGGAGATATCAATTCCAAATTTTGTATTTACGTGTAAAATCTCCCTCTTGAGATCTGATTAGTTTTTCAGTAAAATCGGTAGACCGGAAGTAGCAGTTTACTTCGGTGAAAAAATCGAATTTTGCCAATATTTCGTCAAATACTAAGTTTATACAAATTTATAAAGAATTCATATGTACTTAAAATTAAAATTGAGAACAATTTTATTTAAAAAGTTTTTCGAAATTCCTACCGTAAGTAGGTCTTTTACTCTTATCGAAAATCGGTTTTTTTTGAATATTTCGCAAGTCAAGCTTTTTAGACAGGTACGTTACGTGTATAAAAGTATTTAAAACATAGTTTTCAATATCTTTTGTATAAAAAAGATTTCAAAATTCGGACCGGAAGTAACACTTTTACTCTTACCGAATAGCGATTTTTGGCAAATATGTCGTAAATTATGCATTCTATATATATTTATTAAGAGTACAAAAGTATTTAAAGTTATATTTGCAATATTTTTTGTATACATGAAATTTCAAAATTCGGACCGGAAGTAGCACTTTTACTCTTAGCGAGTAGCACTTTTTTTCGAATATCTTGCAAAGTATGCATTCTATAGCGATTTATTAAGAGAATAAAAGTACTTAGAATAGGATTTTGAATAAGTTTTGTATAAAAAATTCTTAAGATTGTATAGTTTGAAACACTCATACGTATAAGAAAGTCGTGTGGTGGCCACACCTCATTTTTTAAGTAAGAGAATGTGTACATAACAAAAGACATGAGTCACGCCTAGTTTAGATAACTCAAGCATACCAGGCACGGTCATTAAATAAAATTATAGTGTACTACTATATTGCGGAATGCGAAAGCCATACGGGATATTGGCAAAAACGAAAATAGAGCGTAACACTGTATCAGATGTCCAGCAGATGTGTCGAATACATCAAAATATTAGTTAATTTATACGAAGGTTGTTGGTTATATTAACTTTTGTGTACTTAAATAAAGTATTATAAAATGGCATTCCTGGTAGTCTTTAGCTCTTAAAAATGCAAATGTGTTTTCATAGTTTGTGTTATGAATAAGTAATATAAATAGGACAATGATAAAATATCACTTGAAATATTTCTTTGGAAGGAAAATTTTACCCATTTGATATTTACACTTGCGGCAGTAACAAGTTTTATATCTATTGAAATAAACATTACACAATGGACGGAAAAAGGAATCGTTCTTCAAAAATAAATGCAGCACAAGTGATTTAGTTGGAACACATGAAAAGTAATGTCTTTACGCACAAATCAAATATCAATTAATAATTCAAATGTTATAGAAAAGGCTGAGAAAACAGAGGAACAGTGGAAGAAGGTAATTAGTGTATTATATAAAAATAAAATAGCATGTATACTAAAAAATAAAATTAATTTTTTTTCCCTATGTGCCAGTACTGTACATTTCATATTTTTTAGACATTTGCTGATTGGAAATCTGCTACAAAAAAGAAAACTCGCTTGGATCAATATTACAGACAAGAAACATAAAGAATTGAAATGTACTACATCTTAACCAAATTTTTTCATAGGAAGACGATGAAGAATGGTGGATTAGACAAAGCTATTGCTTTTGAAAATTGTCAAGAATACCATGTTACTTTATAGGGGAGAACCCCTAATATAAATAAATTTAAAATTCCTAATTCCAGGGTGCAAGATAATTGTGTGAATCAGTACATTCACTTACCTTAATAAATAATTATTAATCGCTTATGATTAATAATATTCCCAGATGTTGCCCTCGAAGTAGAACTATTGATGTTATTAAATCTGTGACCCACCCTGTATGTCTAGCTCAGATTATTATTAAGAACATGAAATTACTCAAAGATGTTAACTAATGCCCGTTGCGCCACCCATTTTAAATTAATAAGGCGGGGTCACTGTTGTTAAAGTATTGCACAATTAAAATGGGAAATTGTACTAACTAATACTAGGCCTACCTCAAGAAAACAAATTAATAAAAACAATAACAATTTATTTAATAAAAAACATGAGAAAAATGGAGAGAGAAAATTTGATACATTAATATAATAATATTAATTCAAGTATTAATTACACAAAGAAGATATGGAGTTGAAATATACATGACTTGAATAAAACAAATATAACCTTAGCTGTTAAAAAAAAGTGACTCAATTTACACACAACGTTTCATTTAAATTTAACAATTACAAATGTAATACGAAAACAAAGAAAACTAAATTTTAGAAAGACGGTACAAACAAAACAATAAGAACAGGTTGGACAGATAAATAATTTTAATAAAATTAATTGGTCAAATTCGATTAAACTAATTATCAAACATGGTGAAACTAATTAAACAGATATGGTGCACCATTTACATTAAAATTTCTATAAACTGGAAATTACAAATATTGCAAACTCTACAAATATTTAATACTTCAAAATAATTTGACCATCAATACGAAAATAATAATAGTGACTATTACAACACACACAGATTTCAAAAACGTATACAAATTTAGACAAAAGCACAAAGACTTCATGAACATAACAAATTTAAACTGTGCCTTATGCACAATAATTCTTAACTTTATTAAACAAACATGTAACTGTAAAAATTTCTAACAGCCGGGTAGTTGTACAAATATCTTGTCACATGTAGTACAAGAATAAAAACTCAAATACCTGGTGTTCCCGGACGCCTATCTCTGCTGTCGCTACCGATGGTGTTTAGCGGGGCCCTATATTGATGGTATCGGTGAGATGTCCCTTAGATCCGGCCATCGCCGTAAATTGAAGGACGATACATAATCCAACAATTTTATTGGGAATTCGAGAATTAAATCACCCTGATCGGTGTATCCATACTGGACAATAACATCTCGTTCCCTTTGGGCATCGTCATCGCAGGGCTTAGCGACCGACGCCGGGACTTGAGTTACGATATATCTAACTACCACTCACTGCTTAATTTGTACTGAACTTTAAGAATGTAACACTGATGGAATGGTGAATGTTGTAATAGTCCCTGATTTTGGACGCACTTCGCCCTTATAAAACCTCGGTCATGTAGAGGGGTATTATTGGCGACAATAAGACGCTATTAATTCAACATGGGTATTCCCTTATTTTGATGACGCTAGTAGAATAAATAATGTACGCAGTTTCATGCAATAGGAGACGGTGGAATTGTTTAGATAAGAAAACTATAATGTAAATATTGCGTCTCTGAAATTGAACAAAGCACTGTTTATAAACTGAATATTTTGAATCGAATATTCTAGATGAATATATACGACGCAGATATCAATGTTGAGAATTTTAGGATGTAATTTATTTAGAATAGACGTAATTTATTTGGAATGTAAAATACAATTTGAATTAATACGGAACTAAAAATATTTAACATGTAATATACAGGGGTAAATGAATAAAATGTTCGCCGCTGCTTTTTAAACGTAACAACCAGGAAAAGCAAATAGAAGCTATTACTCTCTTGATTACTTCCGTAAATAAATTTACTGCAGCTATACACACCTTAACTAATGCTAAATTGGAAAGCACATATGCAAAAAATAAATATTACTCCTACAAGTTGAAAATTATGCAAGTATGGCTGTATTAATGTGTCTGACAATGAATAAAGTTTTATTAGTTAATATTATTTGGTCTTATTTCAATTCTTCCTTTAAGCATATATGAGAAAGTAAAATATACAGAATTTTTGTTAAATGAATGAATGAAATTAATATTTGCGCTTTCAAGCTTCTAATTTTTTTCTCGAAAATAGAAATTAAAATCAATATGTTAAGTTTATTTTGATTTTTATGAATTATATATATACATTTTATCTAAAAATATTATTAATAAATTGCAATAGATAGTGTTACACATAAATTCCACACAGTTTCTCGATTTAATCGAAAAAGCTGCATAAATATTCCTTCTGGTAATTCAAAAGGTTACTCGCATCTCGTAGCCGTCTATTATGAAGGCGGATATTGCTTCTGAAATATACATACATGTTAATGAAAGGGCATTTTTTCGTGTTTTATAACAAACCTATTTTCCGCGTTATCGACTTCATGTACTATATATAGCAAACAATAATAAATGGTTATCCGTCTTTTTGAAAGCCCCCTATAAAACACACAATACAACTCTCGTAACGAATGCCTATTTGCTTTCGTTACGCTACGAACGTAAGTTGCCGAGGGTTTTCGAATTTCGTACGACATCGGTACGCTTCGAAACTTACAGAATACGAAAGTTCGACCGCAACGATTTTTAGGTACAATGCGTTCGAAAATGCTAAACGAAAAAGTTGCAGAATAGGGGAGTAAGTGACGTTCTACGTAAATTTCGAAATCACTGACAATGGACATACACTCAGCATGGCCCTTAATCCAATTTGCCATTGTTTCACGATGCCATTCTCGACGTTCTTCCATATCATATCGGAAAAAGTAACATGAACAATGTTCTAGATCTAAATAAATAAACCAAAAATGTATGCGTATGTTACTGAAACTTAACGAAATCCAGTGTACACTTAGATCAAGGTAATTGGGAGAAGTAGATTCAATGAAACGGTATTAAACAGAAACTATTACAAAAATTACGAAGTATGTAATTAACAGTCAAAGTAATGAAAAAACGAAACTAACTCTCCGTACTTTATTTATCTTACGAAATATAAGGTAAAGAGAATAAATTTTAAAAACTCACGCTTGTACCTGCGCCGATGAAAAAAGGAATTTAACAGTAAAATCGACTTTATTTACTGTCCGTTTTCTCGGCGAAAGCAGATGTTGCAGTTCACCATATGAATAGTCAGTAACTGCGTTATACATTATTTCTTTTGTCCGTCGTAATTTCGGCCTTATACGTCCGGTCTATATTAATGAAGCATATATTGTTCCACGAAATACGTAAGAGATCAGATAAAAATTCAGAGTCAGAAAAGTATTGGAAATCGTGATAGGTTATGTTGGAATACAAGTAAATCTACTGAAAAATCGTGAAACACAAGCAAGTGATCAGAAAAAAAACTTGCATCAATGACGTCACACCCAAGAACCATTTCAGCATCAGAAACAAAAAATAAGTCCAACATTGTCGAAGTACTACCACATATACGTGTCGGGAACATTAGCTATTTTAGTCAAACCGAACTGCTCAAAGAGTTCACATTAAAATCACCCAAGCAAATCAATTAATCAACTGTAGGTAGGATATTTGATATTGTATCTTCAATTTTGTCAATAAAATCGAGAACGTTATACCTAGGTGGTCTGTATGCTACACCAATCGCAAACTGTTTGTTTAATACCTTAACCTTAATCCATAACTGTTCTGCAGGTGATAACTCGTTATTAAAAGTATCAATAATAATGCAAACTAATTTATTACTCACATAAGCTCCAACACCCCCGCCCCTCGTAGTGCGATCACGTCTATAAAAAGTCGAAGCCTTCATTTCACACAACTTATTGTTCAAACACGCTACGTTTACACCTTTTTTGTTGTTGTTAAATCCCGAAAGCAGAAGCACTGGCGTTTTCATTATAATAGTAAGTTTACTAAAGCAAGAATGTATATCAGAATAACAGTAGAATCAATGTGAACAATTAATTGTGGTGAATACTTTAACTATCCCATTAACGCACATTAACTCCGCCCTTAAATTGATGTTTAGCATGAGATTACATGTATTTATTTATTTTCAGAAAGGGCATATTACCGACACCAACGCCCAAGGAAGCCACAACAGCATTGAATGGACGCAAGAGGCGCCTCCGCCAAATGTATAAATGTGAGCAGTGCAAATACAGGACCAAGTACAAAGCAGATCTCAAGAAGCACACTAAACAACATTACCAAGTTAAAATGTACATATGTGGCATTTGTAACAGACATTTCAAGACTAAAGTATCACTCAGGCTGCACGTAGAAATTGCACACTCCTATGTCGGAGGAAAGGACGGCCAAGAACTTTATGCGACTAATTATGTGAATACACACATAAAAGTAGAACAATCGAAGTCACAAGATCAGAAGAAAATATTTAAGTGTTTGCTGTGTGCGTATCGGTCAAAATACAAGCAATCTTTAAGAATACATATAAAAACGAAACATTTGAAAAAATTAGATTTTAAATGTGACTCTTGTGAATATGGAACAAACAAGAAACATAATTTAGAAGTACATATAACAACAAAACATTTGAAAGGATTTATTTATAAATGTGATTTATGTGTATTTAGAACAAACCACAAAGGTCATTTAGAAAAACATGTGAAAACGAAACATTTAAATGAATTCAGCTATAATTGTGACTCATGTAAATTTAGATCAGACAGCAAAGATCATCTAGAATATCATATAAAAACGAAACATCTTAAAGAATTTGATTATAAATGTGACTCCTGTGAATTTGGAGCAAATCACAAACAATATTTAGATTATCATATAAAAACTAAACATTTGAAGGAATTTGATTTTAAATGTGACTCATGTGAATACAGAACAAACCGCAAAGATAATTTAGAAAAACATATAAAAACAAAACATTTGAAAGAATTTGATTTCAAATGTGATTCTTGTGAATTTGGAACAAACATCAAAACTGATTTAAAAAGACATATAAAAAGTAAACATTTGAAGCAGTTTGATTTTAAATGCGACTCTTGTGAATTTAAAACAAACAACAAAAGTAATTTAGAAGGACATGTAAAAAATAAACACTTGAAGCAGTTTAATTTGAAATGTGATTCTTGTGAATTTGAAACAAACAACAAACGCTATATCGAATTTCATATAAAAACTAAACACTTGAAGAAATTTGATTATAAATGTGACTCTTGTGAATACGAAACAAACAGCAAAAGTCATTTAGAAAAGCATATAAAAACTAAACATTTGAAGAAATTCGATTACAAATGTGGTTCTTGTGAATTTGAAACAAACAACAAAGCTGATTTAAAAAGACATGTAAAAACTAAGCATTTGAAGGAATTTGATTATAAATGTGACTTTTGTGAATTTGGAACAAACACCAAAAGTCGTTTAGAAAAACATATAAAAACTAAACATTTGCAGATTTGATTACAAATGCGAATGGTGAATTTGTAACAGGCAGCAAAAACGTTCCTAGAGCATGTATATAAACTCTTTTGTATTTTGCAAAATTATTGATTTCAATTATGACTGTTATGCACTTGCTTTTTAAAAATATTCATAACGGGACTATCTTTAGCTGTTATATACATCATTAGTATTTTAATTTAATGTTGCTACATACACACAAGTTATATGTTTCACATATTCATGCAGCTCAAATTTATGCAATCAATTTCTGTCTGACTTTTGTGAATACCATTTCTATATTACATGTTATTAATCTACATTTATTCCATAAATAAATATTTAACACTTACATGACTAATTCAATTCTTCTTTTCTTTAAATAATGCATAGAAATTAATCAAACAAAAAGCCAAAACACCCTCAAAAACATAATAAAATATCAAATAATATGAAATACAATAGTACACATACCATGCCTTCAAATACTTTCCGCATTAGAGTAGGCTGTTTTTGAAGTTTTTAGGTAATCAATGTTGGTGTACATACTAATTTTTTGAAAACTTCAAATTATGACCGTTGTCATACTTAAATTCAAATTATAGACACCTATTATTATTTACATGACATAACCAAACTATTAAAATTATGCACTGTCACCAACCATTAAAAAAAAGCATGGCCGTCTCTAATGCGGAAAGTATTTGAGGCACGATAGTTCTTCAGATTGCAAGAACATGTACATACCTAATAAATAAAATGTAATTCTACCTTTCACTTACATCACTAACGACTAATTGCTTATTTATTGTACCTCATGTCTCCTGATTCTACTAAACTTGTATTAATGAAATTGCTAAGTCGCATTTTATATTCCCTAAAAAATATTATATAACTGTATTATTCTCTTTGTAAGAAAATAATTTTCTATTACCTAATACTTTTCATTCTGTTTTTAGTGCTAAGTCGGCTATATGCTAAATAAAATTTTCTACTTTTCGATTCCACAATATCCTTTGTGTAGAAAACAAAATTTTTGAACAAGAATATATCATTTTATAACCTTGTCTTTACAGCAATCAATGACACATACCTGTACACTCCACTAAGACAACTATTTAACAAAATATAATAAATGGTGCTACGCCCTTCTAAAGTTAAAATTAAGTATTAATTGTCAAACTCAATAAAGACGCAGAAAAATGGCGTCGGCGAAAATTAAACATATTTCATCCGATACTGATAGCAAAGTAATGGCCAAGCTAAAATAATTCTATCGCCGCTTATTAAATCACCAAAGTTTCGGAAAGTTTATGCTTACACCTTCAGGAATGCCTTACCTGTCACTACCCTTGCGCACAGATGATAAATATGGAGAAGGAAACTGCCTCTAACTCAATCGTCTTGTTTGGGCCGTGGATTTACACAGAATCTCAGATGGATGAATTTTCCGGACGCCATCTTGTGTGTAATATTCCCTACCCCAAAATGGCCTTTGATCCAGGAGAAAAATCAGTTTAAAATATTCAGGTAGCAAAAGATATCACAAAACCACAAATTCCCAACAACAAACAATTTAATATATACTATATCGTTGCCTAAATTATAAAATTTAATTATATAATTTGAGATTGAAAAGTTAAATGAACAAACAACAACAAAAAATATATTACATAAGGTCACGAGAGATATTAATCTATAAAAAAAATATGTGACAATGTTAAATTAAAGAAACAGAGGAACCTCTGGACATCATATATATCACACATGTATTATAAGTATAAGGTTAACGTTTAATAATTAATGTTAGCACGAAATCTCAGCTTTCCAAAGGAATTTACAAATGTGTCAATACGTGAATCCTAGGTATATGAATGTCGATGTACTTAAAATTAATTTAAACTATGACAAATTGTTGTAAAAGAAAACAATATAATGAAATTTCGGCTTAAGGCCTATAAACTTAAAATTGAAGTAACAATTAAATGACAACATATACGATCGTAAACTGAAATATTCTTTTGCCAAATCGGTTAAGAACTGGCAATAGATTTTAAAAAGGCTTAAATGAGAATTTAAACTACGTTATATAGCTCTGAACAAAGCAAAACTTACAATCAATTAAAACAATTCAATTCTAAGCACAAAATTGGCACCGGGGGAAATATTAAATTTCAGGGCGTAAGAACCTTATGATATATGGAAATTAAGTTTTAAAATTAAGCTAACGGGACTTACAGACTAACACACAAATAATTAGGAAAAACGACTTATCTTATTAATCAAGTAGGCGTGGCCTACTACGAAAAGGGGTACTGGAAATGACTCTTCTAATCGGTATTCCCGGAAAAATAACTTCGTGCAAGAACAGCCAAAATTCTTAGCATTTCGGATTCCGTGGATAAATTCTCTTTCCCAGGACAATTGTATAAAAATGTCAAAGTTTCAAGATGGAGGTCACCATGTGTTCTCAATTTCCGGTCACTTATGACGGAATATGCGAGTTTCTGCGCAAAATAAGAAGCTAAAAGACAAAGGAAAACGACAAACATAAAAAACATTACTACACGACGGAAAACTAAGAAAAGAAACTTACCAGATATAGAGGACATCGATCGTAACATTGAACCGACATAAAGCCGAAAAAAAAACAAGATATTAAACCAATTTATGAAATAAACACTGCCTCATGAATCCGCTAAACAGCGTACTTACTACGGAACGGTATCGGTATAAATTTACCAAAAATTAACAATGAATATCGATCGAAACCAATCTGTTTCTTTTATCGATTAACGCAACAATCAAAATGGGGCGAGAAGAACGCGTTCAAATGAACGTTCACATCAGAAGCAACGGCTGACGGACGATTCGAGAACTACGGAAACATTTAAAAATGATACAGACGATACTTGCAACAAAATGAAGCCCACTAATTACTAGGGAAGAGAGGAAAAAATTAAAAGAATATTCTTTGAGCCAAAACAAGAATTACAAGTATTTAACAAAAATTAATTCTGAGTAGACAGGAAGGTAGTCATCTATTTAACGTTAACGAACAACGCCAACAGATGACGGGTCAACCCCTAAATAATTAAACTAATTCATATTTAAATTAAAATTCAAAAATGCATTACTAGTGAATATGATAACGTGATGGATAAAAACAAATCAAACGAAAATTGCTAACGTCAAAACGACAGAAAACAACAATAATCCTACCGAAATAAATGAACGAAACAAATTCTGGAACATACAGCAGTGTTCAAAAATTAACGTAACAATGGTTGCTAAAATTTCAAAATAAACACAAGTCACTTACGGTAATTGGCATTAAACACACAGGTAAAGAAAATATGTTATCAAACCACATATCCAACTGAAATATCTGCGCATTACGAACTATGATTACGAATGATAACTACGCATGCACAGGATTCATAAGAATTTCAAATACCAGCCAATCTGCAAAAACTGTTGTGCACCGGTTTTTGTATTGCAAGTTAAGAAGATCGAATATTGAACAAATAATTCTCAATCCCCGAATTCCTATGATCGAAACAGTTTTTTTTAAAAACATGCGCGTTGGTTCAACAACTGGAGAACCGAAGAAATCTAAGAAAATACTTCTCTTGTTCGGTTTTTGTTGTGGCAATAAGCAGGCAACACACTTAACATAGGCAAAAATGTGTATTTGCGATGTTGCCATCAAGACCAATATTATGGACATTATATTTTGCCAGCAGAGACCGCCACATTGCAAGCGCTATTATTTTAGTTGTTTTATTCTACAGTTTTACACTGTCTTCGTTTATTTCTTTTTAAAATTATGTACCTAATTTTTGGACAGGATATACAAAAATAATGAAAGTATTTTTGTACATCGCCGTTTTGAAATTTAGCTATAAATATATTTTGTATCTTTTAATTGTTGCATTATACCCGTATTTCGCCAACTACCTGGATTCCATAAATTTTAACGAACGTGTGTCAAAAAGAAAATCAAATGTTGTGTATTTTTTAATTAATCTGTAAAGTTGAAACGATAAAAAATAGGCAACCAGTTATAGATGTTCAAAATGACCCCCACCTTGTTCGATGCACACGTTTACGCGCCTTTTCTTTCTATCAAACGCATTTTGCAACATTTGTGGCATTATGGTTGCACATACTTTAATAATCTTTTGTTGCAGTTCTTGCAAATTATGTACAGGAGTCCTGAAAATTCTATTTTTGCAGTAAGGGAACACAAAATAGCCCATAATACTCAAACCAAGTGACCTCGGAGGAAACTCAACTTGCGTATGCAAACTTATAAGTCGATCATCAAAAAACTCACGGAGAAAGGCTATAGTTTCTCGTGTGGTATGTGCTGTTGGGCCGTCATGTTGGAAATAGCCATTATGAAGTTCATTGTCGTGTAGTTGTTGAACAAATTCATTCAAAATGTTATTTCTGTACATCTCAGCATTGATGGTGATATTGGAAAAAATAGTCCAATCATCCTTCTACAGGAGACTGCCATCCAAACTCCAATTTTTTGAGAATGTAGTGGAGATTCAACAAAAAAATGCGGTTTATTAGTGATCCACATTCGCATATTTTTAGAATGTACGTACCACCCCGAAAGATGAAACCATACCTCATCGGGGAAAAAATGTTAAGTTTAACAGGTCGTTATTCATTAAATCGTTGCCGAACCACTGGCAGTACGCAAGACGTCTGAGGTGGTCTGTTGGCAAAAGAGTTTGATATGATTGCATCTCCTGTACAATGGTTCGGTATGTTCCATAAGAAACTTCAATTTCTTCAGTGGCGGCTCGTCAAGGTGGGCAGCACCCTAATTTTTGGAGGTTGGAAAGTTTTACAAGCAATAAATTTAATTTAGAAAAATCAAACAAAACAATGATTAAATTTTATTCGAACACCTATTTATGACCGAAATTATACCTCTCTGATTTATTCTAACAGAAAAAAGACGACTAACCGCGGGTTCAGTTTTATTTTTGTACATGTAGAGTTGATTTTCGATATTGTCCAATCTAAATCTTAACACAGCAAACTGTAAGAAGAGAATTAAAAATTTGCAGCAAAAGAAATGATCAGTATTATTTTGACAGAATACCGTTTGCAGTATTGCCGAACCATCTACCATGTTATAAAAACGTAAATCCGATCATGATAGAATGGACGATCCAAAAATGTATTTCAAACGAGTTTTCAATGAAACTATTGACACAATAATTAATCAAATAGAAGTCAAGTTTAGGGATAGAGTCTCTTTAGATTTATTAGATAAAAACAAATTTACAACTTTCAAGAGTACATTTCCTCAACAGTTGGTTGATTCGGTATTAAAGTTATAAGAATTTGTTTGATAAACCAGAATTGCAAAGCCAGCTACGCATCCGGTATTCTTATGCTAATATATTAGGAGATTCGTCAAAGTGTGTTGGTTTCGAAAATATATAAATTGGCTTTGTGTCTGCCTTCTACATCGACGTCCGTAGAAAACTTTTTCGGCCTTCAAAATTATAAAAAATTTCGCTAGGAATTCTATGAGCCACTCACGATTATATAACTTATCAAAGATTACTGTCGAAAGGGGTTTAGTCAAATACGTTCAGGAAAATCATGATTCAACTCAGTTTTAAGAAGAAATTGTAATCACTTCGCGCTACAAAAAAAATAAACAAATTGAGTTAAACTACAAAAACATCGCTAGTACATACGTCACTTAAGATGTGCTCTTTTAAGAGAATGCTTAATTTATTTCTTGTTGATTATTGTATTTACTTGTACACAAATTGTTTGAAAGAATTTCGTTTTTAGTTTTACTAACAAATTTTGTATTGTATTTTTTATTATTTCGTTTCGTTAAGATGTTGTTTTTATTTTTGTTAATAATTATTTTGCTAACTGCCTTTTGCTTGCTAACAGTAACCTCCCATTTTCTCTCCTGGCAAGATATAGTTTTAGACCTTCAGGAGGTTCTTGCTGAACGGTATATTTTCTTTAGGAAATTATTCCGACCAACATACAGCTCTAATAAACTTTAATAGATGTATGACAACTTGTTCGAAATGTCCCATCCGACTTGCGCACCCTACCAGAAATCTCACGAGCCGCCACTGAATTTCTTGGGACAGACGTCTCAAAGATTTTGTGGGGTCCTGTTCCATACGATTACGAACGTCAATAATCACTTCTTCTGTCTCACATTCAGATAAGTTGCCGCCGAATTTAAGCGGCAGATATGTCTTGTATAACACTTTCTTCACCTGCGTATAAAATTTATCTTATAGATATTTGGTGGATAATTTGTCGGCTACTCAATCCACCGAATAAGTTATTATCTGAAGGATAATTCATTTATAAAAACATAAATGAGGTTAACGGAATTGTGTAATTGCACAATTTTTGTAAAACTTCATTTTTAGACACTATAGAACGTGTTTTGTTTGTATGGAAGCGTCGTTTTCCAGTATTGAGTATTGGTATGAGGCTCAAAATTGAAACAATTCAAGATATTATTGTTGCAACAGGTGTTCTATAAAATATCTAGAAACGAAAATGATAAAATTCCTATTGTATTTGAAAATGCAGAAGGTGATAATGAACTTCAACTTTAAAATATTGAAGATAATGCAGTTCGCCGTGCACTCATCACAGACTATTTTACAAGATAAATATTTTACTTGATACATACATAACTTTGAAATAAATATACCACTTTGTAAGAAAGTTTTATTTTTCATATGGTAATATAAATATCAAATAATAAAATGAACTTATTACATATTTTTCTCTTAGAAATAATACAAAAAAAGAAAATTATAAGCATCTTAATTTTTTCTTCTCATTTATAGATCTAATTTTAGATTTTCTATTGTTAGACTGTTTATTTCAGCTTTTGTACTTAATTCCTGTGCAATATATTCCTCTTGCAGTTGTAAAATTCTTTTTTTTATTTCTAATAATTCCTGCCCATATTGTGACCTATTTGCTGGCTTCCTTTTCTTCGGTTTTTAATAATAGCATTAAATTAATTAGTAATTTTTCCCAAGCTTCCTGTTTTTGTTTCCAGGTTGTAGCATTGGTCTCTTTACTTTCTATTATTTCCTGATACTTATATATAACTTCCATTAATGTTTCTTTTTCGATTTCACTGAAATTTGGACAAAGTTGTGGTTTTTCTTTTGTTGTATTCTAAAAGCACATTGGTATATTATTATTAAGCATATAATAAACGAATGTAGGGTAAAATCTCAAATAGTATCTCTAATATGGGAGTAAAAATTGTACATATAAAATATGTACACCATTTGACACTTACCTCCATTTATGAATATAAATATTAATCACATATGTATCATATATTATATAACTTTCTTTTGTACTTTTTACCGCCTACCGGTAGTGTTATGGCAGGGAAAATGTTTTTTAAATTATCAGTTTTCTTATCCAGACGAAATTAGAATCTGTGAATTAGCAGGTTACTAGCATTAATCTGATATTATACCTTGTCTCAGAATAAGGAGGAGTGATTCAAATATCGCGCCAAAATGGCGTATATTTTTAAAGTATTTCATTGGTTCTTGCGTAGGCAAGTTTAACATGGGAAAAAAAGTTTGACAAAACGTCATTTTATGTTTATAGCCAAGCCGTAACCCAGTCTTTTACATTTTTACTTTGGTTTATTATACTTTATTGTGTTATTAAATAAAATCCGTACTTTTATGTACAACATGAGCATGCGTTGATCAGACGGCATAAGACCTAAGCACCGTATATAGCTATGTAATAGAAACAGTAGTTTCTCTCGAGGGAAATAATTGTCCACCGGCAAACCGACGCGTGCGGACCAATTTCTGAGTGCGCAGTAGTCAGCTATCAGCTGTTGAGTCGTGGCGGAATTATTTTGAGTTGTACTTATAATGTATTACATTTTAAATGCGCGTGTAATATGTACTTAATAAAAAGAAAGTGTTATCCTCATTTTTTGGATTATTGATATAGCTTTTTCATAATTTTAAAAATTGATTAACATAATTTTCTCATAAACGATTTGGTTCTGACGCCACTGGTTTATTCCTGAATAGAAGAATTGGTTGCACGGGCGTGAATGCGCAGTACCATTTTGGGACACAAACATCAAAGGTGCCGACGGCGAGAGAAACTACTGTGTCTATGCAGCTCTATACTGTGACCTAAGGAAGAAGTGATCATGCATTTGAAACTTTGAATTTGATGAATCTGTCAAAAATACTGTACGTCAGTGCAAAATCAAACATTCAACAATTAATGTCATTGCAAAAATAACTATAGATGAGTCCATACCATAAATGAACTGGACAACTCATACATATTCTAGAATTGACTCATTAATTTCAAGTAAGTGTTAATTAATTACTAATTATATTACCACATGTTCATATACATGTTATATTTCAGATATGTCAAACGTAAAGAAACCTGTACTAATAGAAGAAGGTGAAAATATCTGGTGGAGAATATGGGAAAAAGTTTGGATTGCCACAAGTATAATGAGTGCACGGCAAGCTTTGTTGAAAACCTGTAAGATTAAATAGCCCTACCGATAAAGATAGGCAATTAAGAATACTTCATATAGGATCTAAATTAACACATAAGATGAAGTTGCTTCAAAAAAATCCCCTTTCAGAATATCACTTATATGATAACTTTTGACAGAAGCAATTACAAATGTTACAATTATTTGGAGAAATTGTGCCGACCATATAAATTTTTAATCTTTTTAACATGATGTGAACACTAAATTATTGTTAATTTTCAATATATAGTAGAAATAAATATTTGTTATACTTTATATATTTTCATAATACACATTTTAATAGGGAATAATAATTAGTAATGTGTAGGTAATTACTTTGCAGTTTGTGTAAACAACTTCAGCCGATGTAAATTTTTCTATTACTGTTGTATGCAAGATTCACATTTCCTAGACTAGTTGCTTGAATTTACCTCCTCAAGGTTTGTAGCAGTAATACGAATGATTTATCTGTATAAGTTCTTTATTGATATTTAAAATAGAAACTAATAAGCAAAACCTTTTCTGCAAGTTCTTAAGGACATTTTGATAAAAGATAAAAGGTTTGATTCATTCTTGCTCTCTGATACAAATATTCAATAATAAATAGACTTGCTTCACAATTTTCATGTTGATATAGCACATTCACTAAAATGTGCAGTAATTATATATTTATAACGGCAATCATCCTCAAAACACTCAGAACAAAGTCTGTTGTCATTTGCAAATTGGGCCTATATCTTTATCCATAGATTCTTCTAATTTTTTTTGTAAAACTAGAATGAACAAATTTGAATGTTAAGAGATTTGCATTCATCAAATTATAGATGTATGCACCTACTTGTATTTATAACTTTACTCTCCAGCACGTCCAGTTTCCAATTGCCGTGCACTCGTACTGCTGCTTCGACTGGTAGAATGAAAAGTGGCACATTCATCTATTTTAATGAAAGTAGTAAATTAAACACAAAACAGCTAAATCCTTAGTTAGAATTAATACACTTCTTCTAGTTCTAACCTCAATTGTCGTGATGTTATGTCAAATTGTCTACTACATTTTAAGCTATACTTCATTCACGTTAAGAATGCAGTAGATAGCGCAACAATCGGCGTCTGTATGACACTGGCACAATCATAGAAATAAACAATGGCGGGTGGTTTGAAATATAAATGTCAATTTTATTCACTTAACCTCAAACGTCCACTTCAAATTATTTATTTGTAAAATAACTACAACAAATTCAAATTATGTTTTCAAATAATGTACCTA
The DNA here is from genome assembly GCA_963170755.1 of Amphimallon solstitiale. Classification (NCBI taxonomy): domain Eukaryota; kingdom Metazoa; phylum Arthropoda; class Insecta; order Coleoptera; family Scarabaeidae; genus Amphimallon; species Amphimallon solstitiale. Next base: position 41,907,193 of record OY720685.1, on the reverse strand, counting down.
TAGCTTCCTATATATAATTTTTTTAATGTAAATCGGTCGCGCGTAACAGCCAATCACAGTTCGGGAAATGTTCTCCTATCTAATCGAACGCTGCATTCTTAACGTGAATGAAGTATATGTGTTCCATGGTTTGGCGGGATATTTGAATCACTCCTTCTTATTCTGAGACAGGGTATAGTTACAATTATTTTTGCGATGTTGTCAAAGCAGTTCCTGGCAATAGCTATCATGTAGATAACTTATTAATAATTTTATGAAGAAATGTGTATTTTGCCTATCTGTCAGATATCAATCACCTTGCAGATACGTATCCAAAACTTTTATCCGAGTGTGAAGAAATCGGCCCTTAATGATATAACTTAATACAGACGTTTTACATTCCATGCAAACCTTTATCAATATAATTTTTGATGTCGCGGTATCAAGTATCGCAGATTCTATGATTATACAATTCCAAAAAGTACATACTCAATGCATTTATTCAATGCAGAAGTCAATCAAAACTACGATTGTACAGGGTTATTCATTATAAATTACCCACCCTTCATCATCGTTATTATTGCATATACAAAAAAATTTTTCAAATAAAAGTTGTGTGGCTGAGACCGATTTTTATTTGCATACTATCAAAAACACAGTGGCGTGCAGGTACAACGGTATAAAAAAAGAATGTTTTTTTTAAATAGAATCCCCTGTATATTATTAAATTTTTATAATGATCTTTTTACTGATTTCAAAAATATACCATATGATACCGGTATCTTAAAACGTTTTTGAGTTATTAAATGTCGAATGAATATCATAGTTTATTTATTTATTTTATTTATTTATTTATTCCTTTAATATCCAACAGATATATCTAATTACAGGGTAATATATAAAAAAATTAAAACCAGACCAAGGATGCATACTCCAATTTGGAACGTACAAAGGAGTAAAATAAAATAGATAACGTTTCCAAGTTGTTAAACGCTCTGCATGAGCGAATAAGGAACCCCAGGGACTTGGAGGCGGAAGCACATAAGTCGCCGATATGCGGACCAAAGGACAGTTGGCTGTCGAATAGCACACCAAGATCTCTGAAATGCAAAACTCGAGAAACACAGTTCTGAGAGACTTCATAAGGGTACGACAGAACGTTTGAACATTTAGAGTGGGAGAAAGTTGCACATTTGTCCACATTTAAGCAAACTCTATTATTGTTGCACCATTCATTAATTAATGGAAGATTTCTTTGCAGCACTAAACAATCCGAAGGAGTAGATATCACATTAAAAATTTTTAAGTCATCCGCATATGCAAGAACCTTACACTCAAGCAGCATCAGGAGATCGTTGATGTATACATTAAACAATAGCGGGCCCAAATGAGATCCCTGCGGAATACCATTGAATGCTGTAAAAGTAATGGATATATATCCATTGTAAGCTACATAGAACAAGCGATTCCGCAGATATGAGTTTAAGAAAGCAAGAGTTCTTGTGGAAGCACCTAAGGATTGTAGTTTAGCAGATAGCAGAGTGTGATCGATTGTGTAGAACGCTTTAGTAAAGTCAATATAAATGACGTCCACTTGCTGACGAGCATCTAAAGCCTCACTTATATATTGAGTGATTTCAACTAAATTTGTCGTAGTTGACCTTCCAGCAAGACTGAAATAAGTGGTTTAATGCAGCTATACAACTTCCCATATATGACGTATTCGAATACCTTAGCACAGTTTGATATAATGCTAATAGGTCTATAATTACGAATGTTACTACGGTCACCCTTTTTAAACACCGGTGTAATTTTGCTGATCTTCCAGCGATCAGGGAAAGTAGCGGTGCGAAGCGATAAGTTAAATAATATGGTGAGTGGAGAACATAGCACTGAAGCACAATCCCGAAGGAGAAAACTGGGAAGACCATCATTGTCGGAGGTCATAGTTGACTTCAGTTTCCCAAAACCACAAAGCACTTCCTCAGCAGTGAAGTAGCCAGTATCAAAGGAGACAGTATTCACATCAAAGTCAGACTGAGCCGTGAGGTCGGGCCTAGGAGAATTGAAGACTTCAGAAAAAATTTCAGAAAAAGCCTGAACAATATCCTGCGGTTGTTCAAGTATATCGTCATCAAATGTTAAAGTTCCAGGTATTCTAGAAGTAGATCGTTTGCTCTTCACAAAACTCCAGAAAAGCTTCGGGTCTCGGGCAATGTTAGTCTCAAGTCTAGTCTAGTACACCCTATATGCCGCTCCAACCTCTGTTTTAAGCAAGCACCGAAGTCTAGAAAATTCATTTCGGAAATATATAGACCTCGTGCATTTCCTTTTAGTGAAGTAGTATTCCTTGAGTTTCAAGTGCCTCCTAATGTCAGAAGTGAACCAAGGCGGAAACGCACGCTGTGAGGATCCAAACTTTGGGACATAGGAAGCAATTGTCGTATGCATCACATCATAAAACCTGTCAACAGCGACGTTGATATTGTAGAGAGCATCAAGACATATCCAGTCAATCGAGGCAATGGCATTGTATAGGGATGGAAAATCTGCTCTGTTGAAGTTATATCGCAGATTATTATTTGAGGGAAAACTTTTGATGCAGTCTACAAAGGATGCATTCAGAGTTGTATCTAAGGCAGGATGATGTACATCCTCACGAACAAGAGGAACAACATCGTTGTCAACCGCAACTTGACCAGAAATATTGGAAAAGATAAGGTCCAGTAACTTTCCATTGGAGTTGGTTATACCATTATACTGTACCAGATTTAACGTATCCATAAAATGTCGAAGTAGTTACTGTACTATGGAAGTTAACGTTATTAAAGTAAGCTGTGAAAATGACAATTATTGTGTTTGATAAATGACATTTCCTTAATAAAATAGTCAAACGGGAAATGTCATTTTTTAAACACAATAATTGTCATTTTCACAGCTTACTTTAATAATGTTAACTTTTCCATAGTACAGTAACTACAATATTCGACATTTAATAACTCGAAAACGGTTAAAGAAACCGGTATCATATGGTTTATTTTTAAAATCAGAGTAAAACGATCATTATAAAAATTTAATAATATACTGGGTATTCCATTAAAAAAAATATTTTCTTTTATACCGTTGTATCTGCACGCCACTATGTTTTTGATAGCATGCAAATAAAATTCAGTCTCAGCCACACAGCTTTTATTTGAAACATTTTTTTGTATACTTACTTATGCAATAATAACGATGATAAAGGGTGGGTAATTTATAATGAATAACCCTGTACTTACAGATTTACTAGTATGATGAAAACAGTCAATAGTTTATTGGAAATTACTAACTTCCTATTTATGTGGCTTATTGTGACTTGTCCTAAAATACAGCTTATAGAATCCTTCACTTCTTTTGCCACCAAAGTGGCATCTAAACATATAATTTGCAAAATAAACATTTATAAAAACTGTAGTAATAAAAAATAAACATTTAGAAAACTGTAACTATAGTCAGCCACCAAGTTATGGAACAATCTGAATAAGATAAAATAAATTTAAAAGTTGCTCTTAATGAGCGGAAAGACGACCTCTAATATCTTTACTCAAAAAGTCACTATCTGCCACCCCCACGGAAATGACTCACCCTGTAAGTATGTATACATATTACATTTTGAGGAACATATACAGGGTGAGTCATTAGTAGCCGCTTCTTCGATTGCTCGTTTGTGTTTTAAATAAACGAAAAAACAATTAGTGGAAGATTCATCGTAGTTTGGGGCGCATATTCTAAAAATACTTTAAGCACTGACGCCCTTCCGGTTTCACCGGAAATGCATGGACCTTAATTTTTTTAAATGACACCTCTATATATTTTTGGATTTTCTAGTACTGTTTTAAATTGTCTATTTAACTGCTTTTTCTTTTTCAAAATTGAGCCAATAGTTTTTGAGTTATTGTTTTAGAATTTTTTGACAAAAACACGTGTTCAGAAAAAAATCATTTTTTCATTGTTTTTAAAAGTAAAAACATTAACTTTGGTGGTGCTTGTAGCCAAGAAAATTCTGCATCATTTGGTATAAGTTAGTATAAGTATAAGTTTTCAAATCCTACTTCCTGAAATTTTCACATACCATAAACAATTTTTTTTAAATGGTATTTTATTGTGGGATTTGGTTCCCTTTTTTATTCTCTTTAGTTTTGTTAACAATGTAATATATCTATCTGTAATTTCTGAGATGATCACTATAGGATCAATTAGTGATCAAATAAAGAACTACGAGCGCTGTTCTATGCACCCAAATATTCGTCCAATAAAGGCTGGAATGCGGTCGACTGCCTGAGTCAACTGTTAAAGAAAGTTGGTAAACATTTATGTCAAATTTGTAAAAGCATCGCTATAAGTTATCATCCAAATGAATTATTCTTATGAAGAGTTAATAGATATGATTGACGTTTTGGGTGAATCTGAAAGAAACTCTTTGCTAGCATCCAGACCAGTGGCGGCTGCTGCAGGGAGGGCAACGGGGCACTGACCCCGTGATAAACTTCTTTTAACAGATAAATTTAAATACCTAATTTGTATGTAATTTTTCTGATTTGTTTGATAACAAATAATATCCCTAGCAGCAAAACCAGTATATGCACACTTGTCCTACATAAGTAAATATATATTTTTATCCTTCTCCAAAAATTGTGATTTTGCTGCTTGGGTATTTTTTCGGAAGTAACAGTCCGTCTCTTCAGCACGTTTAAAAATCACAGTCTGACGTAGGCTCCGGGGCATCTGGCGCCACTGCTCCGTTTGTACTAGAAATCGTGCGTATAAAAAGTGGCGCGGGGCGAGAGCGGTATATGTCACGACAGGGCACTAGACTGTGATGCCGGCTGGCAATGTAGTATATAATATCACAGAATAACAGAAGTGACAAAAGTCTCACTTGTATAATTCCGATATTTGTGCGCAAAATCGAACAAGCGCACATTTCAAAATGGCGTTTTGTTGTTGTATAAATATAACCTGTCTAAGTTTTATAACTTGTAATTTACGAAAGAATAATAAGTAAAGGTGCCAGTTAAATTGTTGTTGATATAAATAATGGAAACTGTACGAAAGAAGAAATCTGGCGTATGTAGATGTTGTATTTTTACTTGTAAAAATGTTTAGCAACAAAATATATTCTAGTTTCTTTTCGTTTCTTAAAGAAGAATATCGGTAAGTTATAGCTATTCAGTAACAGTTAATTTGTAATAATTCATCTTTTTTGTAGTGTCTTACAGTGGATCACCAGCTGTAACCGGAATGACCTAAGTAAAGATTTGCCAAATTATGGCAAACAACATTTGTGTGTGGTAAACACTTTGAATCACACATGTGTTTAAATGATATAAGGAATCCAATGCAATTCCCGCATTATTTCTCTCACTCTGCATGGAAACACCAGAAAGAAACAGCTTTTGATGCAAAATTTCACACGGGGAGGTTATTTTTCATAAAAGTCTTTTTAATATAAACTGTCATAAAATATATGATCTTATTTATCATTGTTAAATATGTTTTGATAAGGTTTGCACTTATAATTAAAGTTTTTATTAAAGATGAAGCATGAAATTAAATACTTCTAATGTGGTTTTTATCTTTTTATATTAGTGAAGGAACCTCCTTCGAAAATATGAATTTTAGAGAACATCGTTATCTCTCACAGCCATGAGCATATTGAAAAAGAAATCAATTCAAACCTCACCGGTTAAGGAACTATCTACAGGTAAATGTTTATTATAAAATATTATTTTATAAGAACTAAGTATTATTTGAAATTTTAAAAGCATGCTGATTTCAAAATATATTTTAGAATGTGGAAACTATGAATGTTCCTAGCACAAGTGATCTTGGATCCCAAAATTTAGCAGAAAGTGAACCACCTATAGGTATGACAACTAATATTTACAATACAAAATTATATTATGAGTAAAACATAAAATACGTTTAGTTGTTTAACTAAAGAATTCGAATGAACAAAAATTCAACACATATGTATTTAACCTACTTAGAACTTTTCAGTTACACACATACAATTAATTTGTATTTAATGAAATGTATAATTTTTTAATTGTATTTTAGCAGTTATGGAAATTCCTGCTACATGTGATGTTGGGGTTCAAACAGAAAAAAATCTCTGCCCGTACACCCAGAAAGGAAAGACTGAGAAAATCTCTAAGGCCTGTATGAGACGATGCTAAATTGGTAAATTGGAATGGTCATAGTGTTTTTTAAGTTCTTATTGCATAAATTAAAAGATGTCCTGGTCACGTGTACAGATGTCTGTGTTAATAGAGGAATATAAAAAATATCCTTGTTTATATGCAGTTAAAGATGCAAGGTATAAAAACAAACATGCTTGTGCCACAGCAATAGAGGCAATTAAAAATATAGTGACAAAAATAAAACCAGGAGTGTCTATATCAGATATTAAAGCTAAATTTCATGGTCTAAGAAGTAATTTCTTAAATGAACATAGAAAATATAAGGAGTCTCAAAAAAGTGGTGCAGGAGAAGATGATTATAAAGGTTAACTGTGTATCCTAATGAATCAAAGAATTTAAAACTAATTTCTCGAAGAGCAACCAACCTTTCAATTACGATAACACTAAAATTACGTCACTACATCATACTAAATTTGATACGTAATAATGCATACGTGTCATACAGGAGTAAGGCAATAATATCAAAATTGTATGCTAAATTAAAGCAGAAAATTTTCGTAATAATTTACATGGAAATTTTCTGCAAAATTTAGCATCGTGTCATACAGGCCTAAAACAGCATCGAGTTGTAGCTACTAAATCTAAAATGAAATCCTATCCTAAACAGGAGAATTTACAATATTTTCTAGGGCTTTATGGCAGATATTTATTAAAAGAACTGGCAACTGTTGTTAAATTTAATGCAGTTAATAAAAATAAGAATATTGCAATATTGTTTTTCAACTTTGAAGAGAATAAAAACATTTTCTAGAAATACCATGCAGGAAAGCAGACTATGTGCCTCAGCAATGTGTTCAAAAAACAATTACTGACATCAACACCAAACTTCAATGAATTACTGATTAATCATTTTGCTAATCGTAAGGAACGGCGAATGGATTTTATTTTCAAACAAGTTAATTAAATAACATATTGAGTTTATCTTTTTGTTTGTATTTAATTTTTGATATTAAACACTCAGACCCCCCCCCCGGCGCCCTCCCGTCCCAAAAAATCACGGGCCGCCACTGATCCAGACTTTATGCATAGCGATCCCTGGTAGAAGTCAACCGAAGCCAGATACTTTCGAAAGTATAAAGGAACGGTTCGAGTGAACAGAAAGTATTGAATATGAAAAAAAGAGCGGACAAAATCAATAACTGGTGAAGATAAGGCGTTTATGGTACTTGCAAGTGTAGTCGAACACCCCCATACTAGTACTACGAAAATTAGTCGTCAGTTAGATTTAAGTCAAATTTGAGAATCTAGAATAATTAGGAAATATGTAATTCATCCGTAGCATATTTATACCTACACAGGATTAGAAGAAAGAAATTTCAGAATCGCTTACATTTTTGTCAATGGGCAGCAAATAAATTATCCTGACTTTCACAATTTTTTGTTGTTTACCGACGAAGTGAATACGTTCATCGTCACAATTATCATTATTATAACACATAAAAACCCCCACTTTCTCACACCTATAAACTTTCCAAATCGTTGGGCATTAAATGTGTGAGGGGGAATAAAATCTAAACATATTTCGATACTTAAATATGACTTTATATGACAAACTGAACACGCAAAATTAATCTTCATATGATAATAAAATACAGATTGTTTTAATTTAAAGATACGTCTGATATAACAATTCCTATATACTAATCAGATACGTAGATAATTTTCAGAAATCTTATGGGTAATTAATCGAAATGACGGTACTGAATTTTCTCAAATTAGACCTCTCTTTCTATCACAAAATAATTTCGAAAACGCAAAATTAATCTTCGAAGAATAATAAAATACAGATTCTCTCTCAATTTAAAGGAACATCTTCGATATAGCACTTCCTATCTTGTTCGACGTACGTACTTTATTAGACAATAAGAGTTGGTTTTCCCAACGTTCCTTAATTTGCTGGTTAGCGTAATCATTTACAGTAACAGTACAAATTTGTGTTTCTCCAACAACGGTTAACGCTAATCATAGATTAAGAACGTCGTAAATCGAATAAATATTAACCGCTGTTTCGAGTACCTGATAAAATATTACGAGTGATATTTCTTACATATGCTAAAATTTGAATTTTTGTTATTATGGAAGGCATAGTTATGTTTTCATATGCATTTGTTTACTGTATGAAAGTATTTTTGGAATTAATTAATAATTATTTTCATCACTAATTTACTAATTATATTGATTCTTGTATAAATGAAATGAAAAGTATAATTGAATATAAACATAACATAATATTGAGTATGTTATGTAAACTTTTAACATACTACAGAAGTATAATTAATTAATAAACAAAAATACCTACATTGTTTTTCCTGATGAGAATGATGTTTTGGGAGGTTTACAATTGCACTACAATTCCGGGAATTTCTCTCAATTTGTGAAGGTCCTAAATATTCTGTGGCAATGTATGCTTGCATTTGCCCTTTTCCTCTTTGTTGTTCCATTTAACAGCTCCTTATTAAAATCATTTAATATTTATATGCACAAAGAAACACGTTTCTGTATTTATTATGTTGTGCTCGGGGTTTGATTCTTGAGAGCTCAAAATGCAAAATGATATTTTATTGCATCACTACTGGTTGCTCACGTGAACTTATCTTCAATTAGGAAATAAATGGAATCACAAAACCGCTAATTTTGTGTAATTTATCAATGCGGTAAATGAGTTTGAAAAAAATACTTTAGGAAAAGAAATAAGGATATTAATATGAAAACTTGATTATTTTACTAGGAGAATCAAAACGCAATAGAGAATTTAAACAAGTGACAAACATCTATTTTAATAGAGATATAGGTGAAACAAAAGTTTACCATTTCTTGCAAACACCTCCGACAAATATTAAATTTTATTATTTCTTATTACTGGCAGACTCTATCAATTTATCAAGTAAGATTTAAAAAAAAATGACAAAATTTAATTTTCGATGTAATTGGAATGGGTTTTATGCATTTTTCACACTAAATATGAATGTCCTTTCTAACACTCTCTAATGGGAGTGCAATGAACTTTTACAAAATATTTAAATTCTATTTTTAAAGGTGATTGCTTGCTTATTTAAACAATTACAAAATGTACTCAATGAATCATTCAAGAGAATCATTCATCTTCATAAAGGAAAACTACGGTGAGACATCTGAAAGTCGAAACGTACACACAAAGTGTCTACAGTTTCAAATATTTATAACACCATCTATCAGGTTTGTTCAAACCTCCAGTTCTGAACACTTCCGGAAACGTTCTAGAATTGGTAGTTCTGATAATAATGCGCATGTGCGACCAAATCCTGACTGGTTCGAAATCCTGAAAGTCCGTACAGTTTTAAAATTGGAATTTTAGGGGAACTTGCACTACCAACATTAGTAATAAAATTATTAAAAAACACCAAACTAATGTAAATATATATCAATCGTAAGGAAGATTTAAATGTTACTGCATTTGCATCTAACCACCAAAATTGCGACAGGACTTAAAAAGTAATGAAGAAGTTTTTAGAAATACATTTTTCTAAATTTTGTAATGGATATTCTTATATGCCGCGTAAATAAAACTAGGATTTTTAATACAAGCTATTATTAATAATTTACACGTACATCAAATGCACACACACATTAATAAATATGTATTACACAACTATAAAATCAACAATTATAATGGATTTAAACAAATATATTACAATACATTTTCAATATTCAAAGCCAGTTCCTTTTCTTTTCGTTTACTTATTTATTTAAAGTAAAAGATTATGCCAAAAAGATATTTTTTAATCTGTGAAGTAGTACACTCTATTAATCCCTGTTGGAGAGTTAAAAATTGAAGCCTTTTTGGTAATTTGAATTGTGATACCTACATAATTTGGTACTTACATCAATCACACTGACATACAAGTCTGGGGGTCACATTAACTTGCAATTTATTATAATTTTCATGACGTAACATGTTGGTACAAATACAAACATATAATAGATTGCTCGGATATCTAATATATTGATATCACAGAATATTTTTCGTAAATCCCAAGGGGGACACATCGAAGCAAAAATTATAAGTTTAGTTTACATAATATTAAATACTAGATTGTCTAAGTTTAACAAATATGTCAATTTGTCTATGAATATATGATAATTATAAATTAACTTTTCACATGTTCGTAAGTTCCTATAATTGTACCATTACATGCACTTTATTTTTAGAGAAAGAATCACTTGCCAGACTTAAGAACAAGGTAGTAACTGAAGTAACTTTTAAAACAATAAACCCCCATTTGAAGAAATTTGAATGTTTAATCACATATTTATAGCTGTTTACTTTAGCTATTACAAAATTAATATGAGTGAGAATAAACTAAAAAAACTTAAAAATAAGTTTGATGAATTCACACCAATATTCTAATAATATCACAAATTAAAATAAAAACAGATAGGTACTTGAACGACAACTTAAAAACCAATCTACAACTCCAAACTCTGAAGTTTAACATGAATACCAACGATAAACATAACCAGAAAATTGCGAAAGCAGATACGAATGACAATTACGCATACTCCGGATTTATCAGAATTTCAAATACTAGCCCACCAACCAGAACTGTATGAACCGTTCTGAACTGGAGGTTTGAACAAACCTACCAATTATCGCAAAATCCCTTTTTCTTTATGTTGTCATTTCATAATTTCAAATTATTAGTTATAATACAAGAATAAGATGTTATGACAAAATAGATAGGATTAATGTTAAGTAACATTTTATAACACAAACCTATCCTAGTTTAAACTAATTTATATTTAGGCTGAAGATTTGTTTATGTTAGCAAAATACACTTATGGTAAGAAATTACAGATTGCGGAACAACTTTGAATATGACAGATGTATAAATACTACAAAACAGTATAATTCATATATTTTTTTAAAATGCTATAACATCCTTGTACGCCTGGCAGGGTTGCCATGTAACATCCGTCCCTTATTAGAGTGTTGGACGTTTAATCAAACACATACGGATGTTGTGATGTGCTTTTATTCGTAGTGGACAACTACATCAACTACATATGGTAATTACATTACTATACCACTAACACTATAAATACTTAATTACTTAATACTACTCAGTACTACATAATGAATACTGAATACTGACTACTACATCATACTGGATACTAACTCATCTGCATATTAACTATATTATATTAACCTAATTCAGTGAAGGATTGTTTATATAAAAACAAGTAGTTTGTGTATGTACATAGACCTTGTCTAGATACCGAGACCCTGTGTGATGACCTTCTATTAATTTTGTAATATTACTTGTTCTACATACGTTACAATGCAATTTTGACAAGAGATAGTCAATTGTTTTTTTTAAATAGCAACCTTTTTTTTACAGTTTGGTAGAGATATACATATTAACAACATTCATCCAAAAATAAAATTCACTACAGAAAAAGAACAAGATACAGAAAAAGAACAAGATAAGTCAATCAACTTTTTAGATTTAACAATATCCCACAAAACAGATACACATGAATTTGCTATATACCATAAACCAACAGACACGGACACATCGATACACAGTTCTTCTTATCCGATTTCTCACAAACTAGCAGCATACCATTCTATCATACATCGACTAATAAATGTATCTTTGAATAACCAGAACTTTAACATAGAACTAAATAGAATATACAATATAGCCATCAATAATGGATACACAATAAATTTAAGGTGGCCATCTCGCCCATCTAAATTACATTGCAAACATGTTGCGAACATATTGCACCAGAAACCGTTAGTAAGCCACAAAATTACAAAAAAAAAATACGAGCATAATCTACAAACTTATCTCCAGGGGACTGGGTAGTTTTAATAAGGGAAGTTTGTTCGATTAATGTGGAAAAAAATGTTAAAAAACAGGAAGTTTTTATACCAAAAATCTGCTAGTTTATTCCGTAATTTCTTGGAATATATAGATAATTGCCAGATATTAGATAGCTTACCCCCTGGAGAAATAAATTCTCTTTCTTTTGATGCTTGATACAAAGCAATTAAGCGTATTTTATAGCTGTCTTGTGCTTTTAAATGTTTTCACCCGTAAATTCCGATTGATTTGTATCTAAGAGACATATTCTTATGGGAAAAGTAGATTTCGTTTATTATAATCACGGTGGTAGGTCAGCAATTCTTAAACAGAGGGCGCTGCCAACGATCGGTTATTATTGTTAGGCAAGTTGAGTGTTGCAAAATTTGAATGTCTACGGCAAATATAGACTCGACATACTGTAAATTGCTTACTCCGTCATACTCAGTTACGTTATATATGTGTTTGTCAGGCATCAAAAGAGTATCTTTAAAGAAAAAAAGGTTACAAACAACATGCTCTTCAATTACAAAAAATCGAAAATAGAACTCAGGCGTCTCCGATTCTCATTTAATAATAAATCTTCTGAAAATATCGGGCCAACAGAGTATTTCAAGTACCTATTGTTCAACCATATTTTACGAAAAATATTTATGGTTTGATGATTATGTACAGTGTATCTCAAAATACATGCTAATCTGAAAATACCTTCTGATTTAATTTCCATTTAATTTGCAGTCGATTTCCATAAATTTGCTTTTAATTTGCAACATATGTACAGTATGTTGCAACATACAGGGTGAGTCATTAGTAGCCGTTTCTTTGATTGCTCCTTTATGTTTTAAATAAAAAAAAAAACAATTAGAGAAAGTTTCATGGTTGCTTAAGGCGCATATTCTAAAAATACTTTAAGCCCTGGCGCACTTCCGGTTTCACCGGAAATGCATGGAATTTATTTTTTTAAATGACACTATAAATTTTTGAATTTTTTAGTACTGTTTAAAATTGTCTATTCAGCTGTTTTTCCTTTTCAAAATTGAGGCAATAGTTTTTGAGTTATTTTTTTTTTTTAATTTTTTGACCAAAACACGTCCAAAAAAACATTTTGTCATTGTCTTTAATTACATTTTTGTCAATGGGCAGCAGATAAATTAGCCTGACTTTCCCAATTTTTTGTTGTTTACCGACGAAGCTACCTTCTATTAAAATGGATACGTTAATCGTCACAATTTTCGTTATTATAACACATAAAAACCTTCTCTTTATCACACCTGCAAACTTTCAAAATTGTTGGTCATTCAGTGGTAGTTATTGGTAGTTACATAATTGGACCTTATGTCTTTGATGAACATGTTAATGAAGGAGAGTATCTTCGTTTTCTACGGACGGATTTTCAAATCTTGTTGAAGACATGAACATTATAATCAGAGAAGAGTTTATAAGAATATGTAAAAGTTTTATACATTAGTACTTCTTTGGAAAACAGAATACTCACGTGCATTGCACAAACTTGTGGTTATGTTGAACATATTCGTTAATGAAATTTGTTTTTCTTACTTTTGATTGTTGTTATGTTGCACAATAGTTGTAGGTTATTTAAATTGCGTTATTTTGTTGCAAAATTTATTTCTATTAAAGTTGTAGGACATCAATTTATAATTTTGAAAAACTACAGGCATCTGTTATGAACAGCTTCAACAATAAAAGAATACGAGCAATTAAGCAAATTAAATTGAAGATAGCAGCGTTGTTTCGTACACCTTTTAGAGAGGCGGCATCTTCAAATATGTCAGTAAACTTATGCTTTATTATATTTAGTTGTTAACCAATAGTTTAAGAAATGAAATACTGCAACTGGATATTGCCGAAATTAAAAAAAACTGAAACGCGATGCCCTTCATTCTGTAAAATTATTACTTTTGGGATAGTGGATTTAACCTTTACTTTGTTTGACAGTTGAATAAAGAGGTCGGGCACCATTCCAGCCTTCCATTGGTTGAACGAATATTTCGGCGCATACAACAACAACGCTCGTAGTTTTTATTAGACCGCTAATTGCTCCTATAGTGATTATCTCAGAAACTACAAAAGATAGGTACAGGACATTGTTAACAAAAATGAAATAGAAAAAAAAGGAACAAAATGCCACTATAAAATACTTCCATTAAAAAAAAAATAAGTTTTTGGTATGTCAAAATTAGTAGAAGTAGGCTTTGAAAAAACGTTTTTGAGGTATTGTCGAGTCAACTTATACCAAATGATGCAGAATTTTCTTGGCTACAAGCACCACCAAAGTTTATGTTTTTACTTTTAAAAACAATGTGAAAATGATTTTTTTCTGAACACGTGTTTTGGTCAAATATTTTCAAAAAAATATTAAAATTGAGAATGACATATTATTTAAAGAAAGTATTCTAAAATTATACGATGAAATGATGTAAGTTAAATTATTTGAAGATTAGAGAAAGTGTAGAAATGGTGTATTATGATTAAACAATTTTTTTTTAATATATATATATAAATCGTTGGTACGTTTGTGTGCGATCTTGTAGCTTCTAAAGGACTTGACCGATTGAGGTCATATTCACGCAATATATTTATTTTGTCGAGACGATGGTTCATAGCTAGGCAAGGATCCGATAAATGGTGCTGTAGTCAAGTTACTTAAGAAATTTATATAAAAAGCAAATTTGGGAGATATTTCAAAAAGCTGCTATTCGATAAGAGTGAAAGTCAGTTGCAGTCTGATAAGTTCGTTTAGGTGAAGCAATTACATAGACAAGACTGATTCGTTTATTATTGCTGATATACTCCCAGTAGCCGAACATATCACCGATAATAAACGAATCAGTCTTGTCTGTCTAATTGCTTCTCTAAAACAGCCGTCACTGGCGAAAGTGTTATTTCCGGTCCGAATTTTGAATTTTTTTTTTACAAAAATATTCCAAATCCATGTTTAAATACTTTTATACTGTATAAAATGCATAATTTTCGTGATATTTTCAAAAAATTGATATTCGATTAGAATAAAATTGCTAGGTATTTTCAGTTCGAATTTTGGAAATTTCTTATTACAAAAATATTTAAAATTGAGCTTTCAATATTTTCATACACTCGATATGTTTGTCTAGAATGCATGACTTGCGATATATTCGCAAAAACCTGTTTTACGATCAGAGTAAACACCTACTTCCGGTAGGAATTCTTTTATAAAATTGTTTTCTAATTTACTCTTGATCACATTGTTATACTTTAGATATTTGCCTAAAATTAGTAATTGACGAGATATTGCTATTATTTGTTTTCTTCACTGATATGAAGTACTACTCCCGATTTATCGATTTCACTGAAAATATAATCAGATTTCCGAGGGAGATTATATTCCTAAATATACACTTCGGTATTGATGGCTTTTGCCGTTTGGCCGCTATCATGGTCAAACAGTGAGAGAAATTTTTTTTTGCAAACAAATACATTAATTAATTAACTCGAAAATTAATGCATAATGACGTATTTCTACACGCTCGCAGCTGACGTAATAGAAAATTGAAAAAAATTGTATGCAATGGTTATAGAAGTATACTTATTGACAAAAGAACCTCAATAACTCAAACTTAAAAATTTAATGAATTGAGATCAAATTTCGGCCACTGGTCGACCACTAGTATTAATTATAAGGCAAGTTATTTAGGTACCTATACAAAATTTTTAATCTATTTTCTTCAATCCTATAATAAAAATTACTTACATACGTAAGAAATTTAATTCAATATTCTGCAGATCTCGTTTTTAATTATATTTTAGTAAATTATTATGAACGTGGGAAATCCACACTGTCGGATAAATTATAGGGTGGTCTTTCAAATTTTTTTCCAACTGAATCGGGCATTCTAATAGCTGATACGGTATCAAAAGTAATACAAAGAAGGCATTTTATAATATCCAAAACTACTTTCTGAGCACACATGTAGATTTAACCTATTTAATTAGTGTGTTATAGGTATGTGAAATAGGTATATTGATTGTTTCTCTTTTTCTTACTTTTACACACACAATAGGCCTTGTGTTTCTTACATTGACAGGTTCACTACTTATGGGTTTTCTTAAATAAACAGTTCATTTTTAAGTCAAATTTGAATAAATACTTGGCGAAATACTTCTATAAAAAAACTATTTATCTATAAGAATAAAAATGTACTGCCTCTGTGAAAGTAGATTTTTTTATGCAAAAGTTGTTCCAAACTTACTTCTGAATACTTTTGTATCCATTACACATTTTGAAAAAACTAACCATTGACAACATACTTGGTAACTATGTATTTCGCGCTCAAGTGTTACTTCTCATCTACTAATCTCATTCTTCCAACTAAGACATGGTACATGCTCAAGTTACATAACAAAACACAAAATTTACCAACTTTGCCAAACTCAAACCTACTCTCTATTCCAAATAATAAGCAAAATACCCATGGTGACCATCAAAATTGAATCAGCCTATATATTCCTTTTTCAAAAATGCAATAATCACTAAAAACTACCTATTTATTATCTAAATCAAATAGATAAAGCACAGATCTACATAGGTATTTACAAAACAAACATTATATGTAACAGTATGTTCCTATTATTCTTGTAAGGACGCAATTTGCATTTTTACAATTTAGGGTAAATATCAATGATTTCAAAATAGACACATATTCTATTAAATCGTGTATGAGACAAAAACTCTGTTTTTTGTCTCATACACAAAAAAAACAACGGTCTGGTCTGCCAGTCTCTGTATAATTTGGTTCAATCTAAGAGATACGTTGCGTTAGTACTGCCATCTTTTATCCAATAAATTTGTTTTACAAATAATATCGCTGCTACTGGCAACCAGATGGCTAATTAAAATACAGTCACGTATGCAACACATAATACACGCCTAATGGTTAGAAAAGGATAGAGCAATGTGACGATTCTCTTTCTATTAAACGGCCACCTTAATAGACAAACTTCCAACATAAAAACAAAGATCGCAAACTCTATCTCTAATTTATCCTAAAGTTACCAACAATAACAAATACCAATATAACTCAATCACATATTTAGGTCCAATTTCAGTCAAGATCGGAAATCTAATTAAAAAATCCAACAATGATAATAAAATACAGATACATCTCTTAATTTAACTAAAATTATATTTTTGGTATAACAATTTTTATATACATATGCAGAGATAATTTTCAAGTATTACAATTTATAAAATAAAACGCCTGTACGGAATTTTCAAATACATTTTTTTCTATCCCATAATAAGTTCGATTAGTTTCTGTTCAAAATTTTTTTACATAGGCACCTTATTATTTATTATTCAGTAGGTCTGGAATCTTTTCCCTACATTCACAATTAGCGAGCTAACTACGGTTCGGTTTTTCTAATTCCAATTAAAATACTCTGTTAACTAATCATTGATTAAGACTAATCATCGATTATCATTAGCAAGCGTTTTTAATACGCAGAAATACGCCGGTTATTCAAACAGTGTTTGAACAGTTATGTTACAGTTGTTTTTTACTTTTAAAGTTTGATCCATATTCAGATATGTCACATTTATAATCAAATTTCTGCAAATGTTTAGTTTTTATATGTACCTTCAAATCAATTTTGCGGTTTGTTCTGTATTCACATTTGTCACTTTTATAATCAAATTTCTGCAAATGTTTAGTTTTTATATGTACTTTTAAATTATTTTTGCAGTTTGTTTCATATTCACATTAGTCACATTTATAATCAAATTTCTGCAAATGTTTAGTTTTTATATGGCTTTTTAAACTAGCTTCGTAGGTTGTTTCAAATTCACATTTGTCACATTTATAATCAAATGGCTTCAAATGGTTACTTATCATGCCTTTTTAAACTAGCTTCGTATACTCTATTTTCAAAGTAGCGAGACGAATTTCTGAACAGACCACTTTGACAGTAAAATCTCACTGGTTGAAAGCAAGGCCAAATGACACCGTATCAATCTTGCTCAGATTCTGTCAACTGACATTGTTTATGGTTAAGCCTTATTGTTATTTCTATTATTTCTCCGTTACTTCATTATACATTTTACGAGTTCTTTTCAGAGCTCGACAGTAATAGTTATCAGATATACTCACAATTTGTTTTCAAGATTTTTGTGCATGTAATTTGGGACAGGGGTATGTTCAGAAATTCGTCTCGCTACTATAAAAATAGACTATAGTTTGTTTCAAATTCACATTTATACGTTCATCGTTTGTTATAAATTCACATACGTATCATTTATAATCGAATTCCTCAAATGTTTAGTTTTTATATGTCGTTTTAGATGACTTTTTATGTTTGTTTCATATTCACACGAGTCACATTTAAAATCAAATTTCTGCAAATGTCTAGTTTTAATATGTACTTTCAAACTGCTTTTGAGGTTTGTTCCATATTCACATTTGTCACATTTATAATCGAATTTCTGCAAATGTTTAGTATTTATATGCATTTTTAAATTACATTTATCGTTTGTTATAAATTCACAGAAGTCACAATGATAATCGAATTCTTTCAAATGTTTAGTTTTTATATGTCTTTCTAAACGATATCTGTGGTTTGTACTGTATTCACACGAATCACATTTAAAATCAAATTTGCTCAAATGTCTAGTTTTTATATGTACTTTCAGATTACTTTTGTGGTTTGTTCCATATTCACATTTATCACATTTATAATCAAATTTCTGCAAATGTCTAGTTTTTATATGTACTTTCAAACTCCTTTTGAGGTTTGTTCCATATTCACAATTGTCACATTTATAATCGAATTTCTGCAAATGTTTAGTATTTATATGCATTTTTAAATTACATTTATCGTTTGTTATAAATTCACATAAGTCACAATGATAATCGAATTCTCTCAAATGTTTAGTTTTTATATGTCTTTCTAAATGATATCTGCGGTTTGTACTGTATTCACACGAGTCACATTTAAAATCAAATTTGCTCAAATGTCGAGTTTTTATATGTACTTCCAAATTACTTTTGAGGTTTGTTCCATATTCACATTTGTCACATTTATAATCAAACTTCTTCAAATGTTTAGTTTTTATATGTACTTTCAAATTACTTTTGAGGTTTGTTCCATATTCACATTTATCACATTTATAGTCAAATATCTTCAAATGTTTAGTTTTTATATGTTTCCTTAAAGAGTGTTTGTTTTCAATTCGAAACACACACAGCGAACACGTAAATATTTTCTTTTGATCGTGTGAGCTCGATTGTTCTACTTTGATATGTGTATTCCTATAATCAGTCGTAGCATGGTCTCGGTCGTTCTTTTCTCCAACATAAGCGTGCGTATTTGCCACGTGCAGCTTGAGGGATTCCTTAGTCTTGAAACGTTCGTTACAAAGCCCACATTTATATATTTTAACTTTGTGATGATGGACGTTGTCGTGCTTCTTGAGATCTGCTTGGTACTTCGTCCTGTACTTGCACTGTTCACATTTATAGATTGGACGGAGACATCTCTTGCGTCTGTTCAGTAATGTTGTCGCCTGCTTGGCCAGTGGTGTCGGCAGAATGCCCTTTCTGAAAATAAATAAATATTTGATTGAAGACGGAGATACGTGTTGAAACTCCATAATTTACAAGTAAAAATTGAAATAAATTCAAATTGAGTTCAAAACAGTTTTATTCAATTCACAACAATTGTTTCACCCTACTAGGGCTTCATCAGGTGATGAATATTATAATACAAAATATTTGTAGACGTTCTTATTTATGTCTTTTCCTAAATGAAGAGGGGGGAGTTTGTGACATTAGGTTAAGAGCGGGAGTAACTTATATATTTAATGTAATATTTAATATATATATACATAACAATATGATTAATAGTATTAAAAAATTTTTGAAAACTGATTGTTTACTGTTATTATAAAATTAAACAATTTATAAATATATATATAACTATAAGAATTATTAAGTTGATTTTAAATATTTAAATTTAACAACGGTGAATTATTCACTTCTAGTTGGTCATTTAAAATAAGGTTTAATTTGTTTAATTTATTTATTTCTAGGTTTTCTAATAAATTTAATTTTTTACTCTTGTCTTATATATGTAGTATGTCAAACTTGTTATTGAATTTATGTTTTTGTTCAATACAGTGGTTTGCATATGTGGAATCTGTTTTTTGTAATTTATAACTTCTTTCATGTTCTTTTATGCGTGTGGAAAAGGATCTACCAGTTTGTCCGATATAAGCTTTTCCACACTCGCAATTTAACTTATAGACCCCAGATTTTAAATTTTTGTCAGTTTTATCTTTATTATTTTTAATGTGATTCTGTAGTTTGTTGTTTGTACGAAATAAAATTAATGTGTTTGTTGTTTTTTGTAAATATGTTTTTATTTTTATGGAAGGTGTACCTATATAAGTCACAGAGGCAAATTTTGATAAGTAACTTTGGGGAACTATAGGATAAATTTCGGATATGATTTTTGATTTTTGTTTTTTATGAATTATTTATTCTTTTGAATAACCATTAAAGGCTACTCGCTAAGAGTAGAAGTGTTACTTCCGGTCCGAATTTTGAAATTTCATTTATACTAAAAATATTCCAATACTTTTGTACTCTTGACAAATATATATAGAATTTACGATATATTTGCAAAAAACGCCATTCGATACGAGTAAAAGTGTTACTTCCGGTCCGAATTTTGAATTTTTTTTATACAAAAGGTATTGAAAATTAAGTTCTAAATACTTTTATACTCGTAACGTACCTGTCTAAACAGCATGGCTTGCGAAATATTCGTAAAAAACTGGTTTTCGATAAGAGAAAAAGACCTATTTCCGGTATGAATTTCAAAAAACTTTTTTAATAAAATTCTTTTCAAATTTAATTTTCAGTACATATGAATTCTTTATAAATTTGTTTAAAGTTAGTACTTGACGAAATATTGGCAAAATTTAATTTTTCCACCCAAGTAAACTACTACTTCCGGTCTGCCGATTTTACTGAAAATCTTATCAGATCTCAAGAGGGAGATTATATTCGTAAATACAAAATTTGGAATTGATACCCGATACCTAAAATTCGATTTTTTCGCTGAAGTAAACTGCTACTTCCGGTCTACCGATTTTACTGGAAAACTAATCAGATCTCAAGAGGGAGATTATACACGTAAATACAAAATTTGGAATTGATATCTACAGCGGTTTGGCCGCTATCGTGGTCACACACACAGAGAGATGCAGACACACACACAGACAGACAGACATTTTTTAAAAACCACTTTTTCGGTATCAGGGGACTTCAAAACGTGGACATCTGCAAAAATCTCGAGGTCGAAAATTTTCATCATCACAATACTTCCTTATACTACGTATAAGAAAGTAAAACGACAGTAGCTCAGTAATAGTCACTTTTAAAGTATTAACGTCTTACATGTTTCTGACATTAAATTTAATAAACAATTCAAAAATGAACTGATATACTGGGTGTTCCATTTAAAAAAAATGACTTTTATACAAAAACGTGTTATGTAATTTTAATCCAGTTTCCTGCACATGCAGTTAGTAACTGTAAAAAAAAATAAAACATGCTTCTATTAGGACCCCTTATTGTAAACAATACTGCAAAAAAATTTGTCCATCTAATTCGTCGTTTTTGAGAAATATAATTTTATACAAACATTGAATTTTTCAGAAAAATGGGAATAAGTCAAAAACTTTAGTTTTTAGAAATATTATACCATCCGCTTTTTACTAGCGATTACACACGATATACTTTAACATCCAACATTTCTCAAGCTAGTGACTAAGAAGATTGCATCTGCTCTGTGATGTTTTAATGCTTCTTCTACGACAGTTAACGTTCAAAAGAGGAAGAATCCACTTGTCATCCAGCGATCTTAAGCGTTATCAACACATTGGACTAATAACCACGAGACCTAAACCGATATTTTACACACACGACATAAGCGCAGATTCAAATGACAATAGAAAAGTGGAAAATAATTATAATTAATTTGTTACATAACTCAAAGCCCAAAAAGAGAAACTCCAAAACTAAATTAGAAAATAATTAAAAATACCCAATCTATTAAATAAAACATCGTACGCCATCTACCCGTCAACACATGTATACGTTACACACATGAGATAAGGCAGACCGCTCGACAGTAGGAATCTTATGAAATCCTTCACTAGGTGGTAGAAGGAGTCCGGAAGATGATCTATTTACCCGAATTAGCCAGGATAATTTATTTAATCCGAAATAATTTACGTATTCAAACGATAAAACTAAAATTTTCAATTCAGAGATAAAATACAACAATATAATTGTAACAATACACTTTTAATACTTTTTAGTCAACTTTTCTATACAAATAAAGAACCTCTTGTATTACTTATAAAGTTCAAGGTAACAATTTTGTCGACCGATATATTTTGAGTCGACTTATTTATTAATTAGAGAACCTTCTATATACTCGTAACGGTTTAATAGGACAGGCTTAATATGCGGCCAGCCGTTACATTTAAAAGTTCTCTTTTCGACTTCTTTCTTTGAACGCATTTTGTCGACTTGCCCACTTGGCGGGTTTTGGGTCGACTTGCTTCTCTGAAGTCACTTCCTTTTTTCATCGGACTTCGCTTCTCTGGGACCCACATGCAAATCTCCCTTTTCTCCTCTGCCCATGTTTAGTCATTAAAGTTTCACACTCATATCAGCACGCTCAAGACGGCGACAAACACAACTTCGGCAATAACACAAACACTTGGTGCCACAAGTCTTATAATATAATCGATACAAACATTTGTTCATCTTGCTAGCGCTTAAATCTTACATTTAGAATAAACAGTTCAAAGAAATTTATCGTTGATTTCTAATACATATACTTTGAAATATAATTCATATTCGTATATAATATAAAATTATAAAAATATTAAATTAGGGTGTATTGTTACATTATGTTAATTTTGTATACACAGAAGTTCAAACGTGATGGAAAGTTCCGAACATGTATAGCCTGAACCCACTGAATATTATGGAAGTATAACAAACAGTAATAAACAAATAATAAACTTTTTTGGTAAACGTAATTTTTGCCTCGAACTTCTTAAGCATAATTATATAAGAAGCAATCAATCATACCTGGCATTCCTCTCGCAGCAGAAGCTCATATGGTGTTCCGAATATTCCTTTGGGTCCAACTGGATTTTGCAAAACGGACACTGCGTGAGTTCTGGAATTGAGTGAAAAACACTCTCATTAAATTACATGCAAAACTGAAATTGCTTTAGTGTTTGTGGGACGTAAAGATCACAGAATATCCTGGATATTAGTGAAGCACAGAATGATTTTTATGTAAAGAAAAATTTAACAGCTGATGGTCTACACATAACCATGAAAAGAAAAGGATTTGTACCAATCTCCGTAACTAAGGTGTTGCATCATTACAATTCCGAAATTCTCCACCTCTTTTGTAATATTTTGGACAATTGGACGTAGGATTGAACAAATGAACTAAGTCATCAATTTCTGTATGGAATATTATAATTTTTAATAATTTATGACAGTTGTAGGAAGAATTATGTGTTTGAGTAGTAGCAGAGATAACTATTAATTTATGTATTTCTTTGCAATTTCGCCATGACAGTGTCAAACTATCTGTTTTTATAATGTAATTTTCTGTGTCTTCCTAAGCTGAAAACAATTCATTTAAGCATTTCTTGTTTTTAGATGCCTTTAAGTAAAAGCTCTTTGCTTTTTGGAGATTGTAGTACAATTACATATTATTTCCAATCATAATAGAAGTAGAATTTTGTAAAGGTGTGTTAACCATGAATCTTTGATTTAAAATCATATACATACCGTGTGGCCGCCGTTCATAGCGCGATGCATGTATTAGTAACTACTGGTCGACTATAAATGGGCGTGCAAACTTGAATTGCCACACCGACAGCGGGCGTATAAGTTATACGTATAAATGTATTCGTAGGCAAATCAAGTGAAGAGCAGTGTAATAGGTATTGCGTTCCCGTTGTAAGTAATTATTTGTAGTTGTTTGAAGCATCAGATAATCACTGATAATATGTCAGTGAAGTAACTCATCACAGCTTCATAAACAACATAAAAGAGCAAAAATAAATAATAAATAACTCCTATACTTTAAAATAAAAAAAAACTTAACTAAAATAATATTTTTCAACAAATATTATAATCTAAAAACTCAACTATAATAAAATACTGAAACATAAAATATTTACTTCTTAAAACAGAATTGTAATTCAACATTGCAATTAACCTGTAATTAGCTAAAAAAATGTTATTCTTAAGCGATAATAAAACTCGAACTGACGCCCATATGTGGAAGCGACTGCCCTACTACACCGTATAAATGTGGAATTTTTGGACAAATACGAGTGCATCATAGGCATATGCGAAATACTAGCTCTGTTGTAATCCAGTATAACACTGCGTCTACTTGTTTACCGTTCTAATACACAGACATCTCTATCTGTTTCGCTTACTCTACAGGTATCGCGATAATGCAGACGCACGCGGTCTTATGGTATATATAATACTACTAAATCGCGTGTAGACAAGGAAAACTTCGCTCCAACATTGTGACATCGAAAACATAGTGCTATGCCGTTTTAGAGGCACGTTGTCAAAACTGCGCATGTTTGAAATTATTTTTCAATTTTAGGTCTGTTTGTTTATCACATAGATTTATTACTATAAATATTTAATTATAGTTTGTAAATTTAACTTCCCTTAACGAACGAAGAAATATCATTGTGGCATCATATGAAAATTGTACACAAACAAACGATCATACTAAAGAAATATATTTGTCAAAAATTGTATGTATTGTGGTTATGTTGTAGTAAATACTGGAAATTAATTAAGTAAAACCTGCAATCAGTTCAATTGCATTGCAACTTTTCTTTGAAAATATTATGGTGGGATATCGTGAATAGAACAAAAAACACCTCTATAGGTCATGTACAATAATTTGTGATATAATAACACCACGAAAATTATTCAACTCAGCATGCAAGAATAATAATGAATTAGATAATGTGGTATTCTTGTATTCTAGAATTACTGTCATCTACATCGGAGCAATGTACAGAAACGATAAAGTAAATTTTACATGAATTAGGTAATTGTATTACGGCCGGTTTCATAATCAAGTTAAAGTAACTTCAAATTTCAAAGTTGACTTTAGATCTCAATTACGGTTTCATAATTTCACTTTAACTTTAAAGTGAACGACAAAGTCACGATTTTCCCGCTTTAACCAACTTTAACTATTTACTTTTACTACGTTCGGTAATTGCATTTGAGTAGTGCATTTGAGAGATCTGTCTCATCTATTGCGTTCTTTTATAGCAGTGCGAGCATACGGAGCTAAAGCGGGATTTATAAACTCATACGCAACAGTAACTGTAGCAGTTACTGTAGTAGTGCCTGTAACCGCAGCAGTAGTAAAACGAAAGCAAAATTTATAAACAAAAATATATTGCCGCGGAACAGCTGCGGTTTGACAGTGACAAGTGACAGCTTGTTAACCTCAATTTAATTTACCGTTTTATTTTCTCAACCACGTTTGACGTTTAATTGTTTAACGTGGGTAAAACTCGAGTGGTGGAAAATGAATAAGAAAAATATGTTATTGGGAGCGTGCGGACTGATCCTCTGTGCATACACATTAAAAAAAATGAGGTGTGGCCACCACACGACTTTCTTATACGTATGAAAGTGTTACTTCCGGTCCGAATTTTGAAATTTCATTTATACAAAAAATATTCCAAATACAACTCTAAATACTTTTGTACTCTTCATAAATATATATAGAATGCATAATTTACGACATATTTGCAAAAAATCGCTATTCGATAAGAGTAAAAGTGGTACTTCCGGTCAGAATTTTGAAATTTTTTTTATACAAAAGATATTTAAAAGTATATTCTAAGTATTTTTATACTCGTAATGTACCTGCCTAGAAAGCATGACTTGCGAGATATTCGCAAAAAACTGATTTTCGATAAGAGTAAAAGACCTACTTCCGGTGGAATTTCGAAAAACTTTATTAAAACAATTTTTCTCAAATTTAATTTTGAGTACATTTGAATTCTTTATAAATTTGTTTAAACTTAGTAATTGACGAAATATTTGCAAAATTCGATTTTTTCACTGAAGTAAACTACTACTTCCGGTCTGCCGATTTTGCTCAAAATCTAATCAGTTCTCAAGAGGGAGATTATATTCGTAAATACAAAATTTGGATTTGATATCTACAGCGGTTTGACCGCTATCGTGGTCACACACAGACAGACAGACAGACACACACACACAGAGAGAGAGAGAGACATTTTTTAAAAACCACTTTTTTGGTATCAGGGGACCTCAAAACGTGGACATCTGCAAAAATCTCGAGGTCGAAAATTTTCATCATCACAATACTTCCTTATACTACGTATAAGAAAGTAAAAATTGGTGTAAGAAGAAGAAAATATAAAATTCGACCTATTAATAGACAACGAAAAACCGAGGGTGGCTACCACTACTTCCTTAAGATGAAAGCTGCAGATCCTGAACAATTCTTTAAGTTCACAAGAATGACAGTGCCAGTTTTTGAACATTTGTTAAACTTAGTAGAAAGCAAAATTTCACGGGGAGCAAGATCTGATGGAATATGTGCAGAGGAAAGACTAGCCATCACTTTGCAGTATTTATCCTGTTGAAAATAGTATTCATTTATAAGGTAACCAATATTACTTTAAATTTTAGATATTTATCCCAAGGAGGAAGTATGCAGAGTCTAGCATGGACTTTTCATGTTGGGATTACAACTGTTCATCAAATCATTCATGAGACAAATGAAATTATTTGGGAAGTTCTTTCACCAACTTACTTAAAGACGCCTTCAACTGCAAATGAATGGCAAATGATCGCTAGTGATTTCTACAGTATCTGGAATTTTCCTAATTGTATAGGAGCACTTGACGGCAAAACACATAAGTATACAAGCTCCCTCTCACTCTGGCTCCATGTTTTTCAACTACAAGAAGCATTTTAGCATTGTTTTGTTGGCCACATGTACTGCTAAATATGTGTTTACAATGGTTGACATTGGAGCTCTTGGCTCCCAAAGCGATGGAGGTGTGTTTAGAGACAGTAATCGTTGGCACAAGATTGGAAGAGAACACGTTAAGTGTTCCTGAACCCTCGTATATTCCAAACACTCGTATCCTTGTGCCTTATATGTTGACAGCTGATGAAGCTTTCCCATTGAAACATTACATTATGCGACCCTATCCTGGCAAGAATCTTTCAATAGAACAGCGAACGTTTAATTATCGTCTTTCCCGGGCTCGCCGGACTATAGAAAATACTTTTGGAATTTTAGTGGCCAGATGGCGTGTCTTAAAACAAACGATTTGTGCTAAAGTTGAAAATATAGATGGCATGGTGAAGGCTACAGTGGTGTTGCATAATTATTGTGTTACTATGTTGGATAATAGTCAACAAGGTAACATTTATTGTCCCCCGGGATATGCTGACGTCGGTGATGGTGTTAATGGACTGTGGAGATCCGAGGTAGAACCCTTACCATCTGTTGGCAGATTATCAAGTAACAATGCCACTAGGATGAACTATACAATTCGCAACAACCTTGCGAATTACTTTGTAAGTGCAGAGGGTTCAGTACCATGGCAGAACGAAAGAATTTTCAGAGGAACCATTGCATGATGTAAATTATGAAACATAAAGAACAGTATATATGTATATTGACAAAATACATGTTACATTATAAATCATTTATTGATTCTGCGACAATAAACAGTTTCCTCCGCATCTCTTTTGCTTCATTTTCAGGGAGTTCATTCAGTTTATTTGCTATATATGTGCCAAAAGCTTCATTGACATTTGTTGTGGTCACTTGTGACGAAATCTTTCTAACAACCTCCATTATTTCCCTTACATCGTCGTTCTTCTTTTTCTTGGTTTTTGGTGTTTCATTTGGCAGTGGTTCGCCTACCACAGTTTTCGTGATTTTTGCACTGTGTAATTTTCTGGAGTACTTTCCAGTGGTGGTGGTGGTGGTGGTGGTGGTGGTGGTGGTGGTGGTGATGGTGGTGGTGATCGTGACAGTGCATGCGATGTGTTTGGTTGTGCTTGGCTGTGCTCGTCTTCTTGTAAATCCATTAATTCCTGCGCTGGTGATTCAGGCGAAAAGGGTAAAATCAAACTGCTATTCGAGCATGATGATGTTGACCTGCTGTCCCCATCCTTTTTATTTACAACGCCGCGTAACGTTGCGGACACTGTTTTTCTTCTAATGCAGTGATTGTCATAGAACAACATTTTGTTGTAGTAGATCCATTCTGATTCTTTTTGTGAATCACCTGATTTCAGTCGTTTTTCTTTGCTGAACCTATCACGCAAATTCTTCCAGAGACGTTTACACTCATCTATCGGTATGTCCATTACGATTCCTATTTCGGTCCATGTATTTTCCTTCATTTCACTGTCCTTGTAGTTCTTGCTTTTTAAATCGTACAAATGTGGATGAGAAGCAATAAGTTCAATTAGCAATCCCAGATCCACATCTACAAAAGGTATTTTTGCATACAACATACATTATTATAGTTATAAAGCTGTGTTACCTGTCATTTTTGCACCAGTAAATAACAACAATACCCCAATTTGTTTATACTATCCGATTTTAGGTCCGAGAGGTTACTGCAGGTGGAATGACATTTGATGGAATGTCGACAATACCTGTTTCTATTTTACCGACACAATCTGGGACATCTGATTGGCCGACCGTTGCCGAGTCCGCAACGATATCAGCAAAAGATGGACTTCGTCATCTCGGAGCGTTACAGTTACGGCACGAAACTGCAAGCGCTGCTCCTACGGACTTTTATAAACAGCAATATTGATTTTGAATACTTTACTTTCCCACCGTTGCGTCAGCGGCAACTGCTGCTGCTGCGGATAAGTTTATAAATCCAGCTTAACTCTTTGTAAGTTTTTTTATTGCCTGCGGAGTAAACGGAGGTACCTCGATTTGCTCGGATTATTCAGAGGGAGCTCTGTAGATAAGTGGCGGGGATAGTAACATTTTAAAAGTAATTTTTAGGTTAGGCTCTTTCTTTTCATGTAATCAGTCATATCAGTCATATTTATATCACATTTTAGAATATTGTATACCTGTATACGCTTAAAATGGATGATTCTCTTGTAAGCCATATAGTTAAAGCGGATGATGGCAGTTACATAATTGAAAGTAACCAATTATTAACACAAAGTTTGGGCAAGTAATATTCGAATGTAGATTGTTTGTATCTTCTTAATTGTTTTAATTATTTCAGATGGCAACTATCACTATATTACCTTAACTGATGAGCTGCGGAAGAACTTAAAAATATCATCTTCAGAAGAATTACCAGTAGAATATGATTCACACAATGGTAAATGACAGTAGGTCAACAAAACACGAACTATATTTAACTATTTACTAGCTTATAGCTAATCGAGATATTAAATTATGGACCAACAAAACAATAATTGCTTTGATAAATTTAGTTAAAAAATATGAAAAAGAATTCGAAACATCGGTGAAGAAATTTATTTGGCAGAAAATTGCAACTAAAATGTCTGAAATAACAAATTACACATATACATCCACACAAGTTGATACCAAGCGGAAGGGCTTAGTAAAGACATATAAAGATATCAAAGTGCACAATAATACATCAGGAAAAAATCGAAAATATTGGAAATACTTTGACCTAATGAATGAAATTTTATTTAAAAAACCTGAAATTAACCCAGTTGCTACATGCAGTAGCCATAACGGTCTATTAGTTAAAAATAATAATATGTAACAACAATGAGCATGATGAATCTGATAGTTCAAGAAATTCTGCATCCAGTAAAAATTCTGAAGTTTCTTCTGTTGAATATTGCTTATCATTTTCCAGAAAGAGAAAGCTAAAGGAAACTGGGATCGATAGAAGACATAGGGAAAGGATGGAAAGAATGGTTAAATTACAATCAACATTAGACCGAATGGTCGATATTTTTGCAGCAAAGAAAGAGTGAATTAAAGTTTGTAAATTTTATTACGTATTTTTTAAGTAGAAGAATTTGTATTTATTTTTATTTTATAATAAAATTTATTTTTAATTCTGAAATATGTGTTATTAATTAAGATTGTATAAATAATTTACAATATTATTTCTTTTGGCTATAGCAGCAGCATCTCCTCCTACATCATTAGGAATATTATCAAGTATTTCTTCATCCAAAACAACTTCATCAAAAATATCATTATTTATCATACATATATTATGTAAAATGCAAGCAGAAACGATTAGAAGAGAAATTAAGTCAAGTCTTCTAGTTTCAATCATTTTTAGACGACGAAATCGTCCTTTCAGTAATCCAAAAGCATTTTCAATTACAACTCGTACTTGCGACAGTTTTGTGGTTCTGTTAAGCGACCATTATCCTTAAATCCCACTATTAACTTGGTTGATAAGGGATATGCCAAATCTCCTATCAAATGACAGTCATTTGTAAATTCAATTTCCCAATTTCTAATTCTATCATAAATATCGGATTTTATGAATAACCGTGAATCATGTAAGCTACCTGCTTCTCCAGCATAAACATCAATAATTAATTTATTATGATCACATATTCCTTGTAAAAGAACTGATGGAAAAGATTTCCTATTTATATATGAATTAGGGTAATCCTTCGGCTTTTCAATACGGATAGATATGAGTTCCATCGATTGCTCCAACAATTCCTGAAAATATATATCTGAATAGAATATAAAACTCTGATTTAATTTTAAAATTCTTGAACATGTTCGGTATAGAACTTGCCAGCAACTGCTTTTGCTCATGCCAAACCTATCAGCAACTGATCTAGAAACATGTTTCAGTTATTAATTTGATTGTATGGTGCTACATCACATAGCTACCTGAAACATTCAATATTTGCTAAACACCATAGAGTTATTAAAGTCTGCTTTTCTATCGTAATTTCTGGTCTACCCGATTTTACAACATGCAACTCTGCAGATGAATTATGTAGTCCATGAAGTAACACTTCAAATGTGGTAGGTAGCATTCGAAAATGTTGTTTGAATTGATCATCATTAAAGTTTGGAATAGTATATTCTGCATAACAGTCTATTTTTTCCACAGTTCTTATTTCCATTGTGTCATCCTCATCCTCATTATTATAAAGTTCTTGCAATATGACTTGTACTACAGCTTCTATTACTGCTTCCATATTATTGTAAATCAAGCTGATATCTAATTATGGTAATACTATATATTATGATAGATATGTTACCAGAGTGTGCCAGTAAACTATGATTGACAAAGTTATTTAAACTGTTTAAAATCCCCCTACAGTCTTTTCAAAATTGACGCCAGAAAATTCATGAGCGTGTCCTTTTATGTCAACCTGCAACTAGAGATTTTCTAGTGACGTAACAAAATATCTACTCTCTCCGCTCTAAATCTAGATGGTATTACCGAACATAGTATTTAACAAGTACGGTATAACCTCACATAAAAATCATAATATACTTGTGTTGTTGACAAATACCTTGTTAAATTTGGAAATAGATATACACTGGTATTTATTTCGAATACTATCTAATAAAATGAACCAATACATATTGCAAACGAGTTCTAGTTCCTCATCAGAAGATGAGGTTGATGTAGTCGTTAGACAACCGGCGTAAAGTTTATAGAAGTATGGAGAACGGTTTGAATAAATTCAATGACAATGAATTTTTCAATAGATTCAGACTAACTAAGAATCGAACATTTAATTTCACTTCCTACAAATTGGTAGGTATTATCATGAAGTTATTGTATCACTATTAATAAATGATATTAAACGAATAAAACACTTGGTTATATTGTTTCACTTAAGGACAGATTTATTGTTCTCTGAGTTTAAGTCTGTAAACTCTTCGTTAATGACCGAGAGGTCGAAACACGTGTCAGAGAACAATAAATCTGTCCTTAAGTGAAACAATATAACCAAGTGTTTTATTCGTTTAATATTCATAATGTTTCACCAAGAACCAACCGTAGATTCTATTAATTTTATTAATAAATGATATATTTTAGTGGAGAATGCATATAGTCATACTACACAATATTGCAAAAGATACAAAGGGAAATACCAGATGAATGGGAGGCTGATTTAAATGTGCATGAAGCAGATAACATAGAGGCATTTGTTAATAATTTTAACGGAAGGCTGGGAATGAGCGTTTGTTAATCGTCAACATTTTAATAACTTGTAATATGTACATATATTTTCTTCTTCATACTACCCATAAGTTTTATGAAATTGAAATTATTGTCTCACCGGAATACTTCAAAAGGTTGTTTGCTAAATCCATAGCATGAAACTTTATATTGAAAGTATGTATAAGTAATATAATGATAAGCCATACTAAATTTTTTGAAATGAAATTTATTTCATCTATAACTCTATTTTTTACGAGTGCAAGTACAGACATATATTCATATTGTAAATTATTTATTTCTGCTTTCTAGTCTTATATTTATTTAATAAAAGTAAATTTAAATGTTTTCATTGCTTTATTTTTGTATATCTGATAGTTGTATCAAACAAAACAAATTTCTTGAACAACTGACAAAAAATAATTAACTGTTCTCTTAAGGAGTTATTCCATATATACCAAAGTTATATATCAAAGTGCTATACTTTGGCTTAAGCTGGTCACAGCTTCGGGCATCGGAAAGTTTTATTGTTGTACTTCGCAGTTATCCTCCTCTCCCATGCTTTTTCCTACAAAGTCAACGACATTTTATAGGATATAATAATTATAGTCTCTTAATTATTTTTCAAAGCTTTCGGCACTTGAAATCTTGTTTATTGTTTTGCACTCTATATAAAGTTTTTCTTTTTCCACATCCTGCACGAGCAACAATTCTTCCTCTTTGCTAAAATTAGTTCCTCTATTCTTCTTTTTTCCCTTTTCTTTCTGGTCACACATTTTCCACAACATATTTAATAATAAACTGTCACTATCAATATCGAAAGCGAATTCAAGCTATAGTTAGACAATATTGTCAAACATAAAAGCCGCGTAAAACTATCAGGAAAGCCAATATAAATTCGTAAAATTGAAAAAGAAACTATAATACATTGCAACCAACACAGAAACATTACATAGAAATTAATTTTAGCTAAAGTGACATCCCAATACCATTATGAAACGCATTTACTTTAAGGCCACCTTGAAGTCAGCTTTAACTCAAAGTAGACTTTGGTTAACGGATCTTTGACACATGTATTATGAAACTGGGCGTTACTATGTTACATATTAAAATATTTGAATTGCTCATAATAAAAACGCATCAATTAAATCTCTTAGAAAAGAGGCATACCAAACTTTTTGCCATGACCTCCTAATTTTTTTGATATGTCTAATAGAACATGCAATAATATATGTTCATAGAAAGTTGAGGAATTTTGACATGTCCACCACAGAATCAACAGATCCCATATGATACCTATGAGATAATAATACACCGAGATTGGGTATTTTAAGAAGAGATTCACCGGTTATTGGAATTTATGCCATCATGCATCTGTGATTGTGAAAATAACTTGGAAGGATGAACACATTATTTATAAGATAGTAAAGTTTTATTTTTAATTTGTACTTTGCTAAATACATAACGTAATTTGTGTCACTAAATTGTATTGTAATCAAGCACATATACAATGTATTTTATATTAAAATTTATCATTAAATATATTTTGGTTTAAAATAACTTAAATAATAAAATAAATGGTACAGTATAAAGATAATATTCATGTTACATTTTGCCAAGACAATGTGTGATAGGTTTCTTTTGGACTTTTCCCAACATTGTGGAAGTAAATAGTGCAGTGTTATGAAGAGCAAGGCAGGTACAGCCTCAAACAATGTCCCTGTCTTTATGATATTATTACATTCTATAAATCTTTTTACTTTCTTATACGTAGTATAAGGAAGTATTATGATGCCGAAAATTTTCGACCTCGAGATTTTAGCAGATGTCCATGTTTTGAAGTCCCCTGATACCAAAAAAGTGGTTTTTAAAAAATGTCTGTGTGTCTTTCTGTGGCCACGATAGCGGTCAAACCGCTGTAGATATCTATTCCAAATTTTGTATTCACGTGTATAATCTCCCTCTTGAGATCTGATTAGTTTTTCAGTAAATCGGTAGACCGAAAGTAGTAGCTTACTTCAGTGAAAAAATTGAATTTTGCAAATATTTCGTCAATTACTAAGTTTAAAAAAATGTATAAAGAATTCAAATGTACTCAAAATTAAATTTTAGACAAAGTGTCTTAAAAAACTTTTTCGAAATTCCAACCGGAAGTAGGTCTTTTACTCTTATAGAAAATCAGTTTTTTGCGAATATCTTGCAAGCCATGCTTTCTAGGCAGGTACATTACGAGTATAAAAGTATTTAAATTATAATTTTAAATATCTTTTGTATAAAAAAAATTTCAAAATTCGGACCGGAAGTACCACTTTTACTCTTACCGAATAGCGACTTTTTGCAAATATGTCGTAAATTATGCATTCTATATATATTTATTAAGAGTACAAAAGTATTTAGAGTTGGATTTGCAATATTTTTTGTATAGATGAAATTTCAAAATTCGAACCGGAAGTAGCACTTTCATTCTTAGCGAATAGCACTTTTTTTCGAATATCTTGCAAAGTATGCATTCTATAGCGATTTATTAAGAGAATGGAAGTACTTAGAATAGGATTTTGAATATGTTTTGTTTAAAGAAATTCTGAAATTTGTATAGTTTGAAACGCTCATACGTATAAGAAAGTCGTGTGGGGGCCACACCTCATTTTCTATCATGTTATAAATTTGTATGTATCTATTAATTCATACAATTATGTATATTTTACAATAACAGGTTTGTTCGAACCTGCAGTTCTGAACGGTTCTAGAACTAGTGCGCATGTCATTTAAGAAAAAGACTGTTCGGACCATGCAGTTCTGGAACTGCAAATTCTGAGAACTGGTTTCAGTGTTCGGTCTTTCAGAACTAGTAATTCAAGAACCGTTCGGAACGGTTCTAACAGTTCTCGATGATGGGCTAGTATTTGAAATTCTGATAAATCCGGAGCATGCGTAATTGTCATTCGTATCAGCTTTCGCATTTTTCTGGTTATGTTTATCGTATTTATGTTGAACTTTAGAGTTTGGAGTTGTTGTAGGTTCGTTTTTAAGTTATCGTTCAAGTACCTATTTGTTTTTTATTTTATTTTGAGATATTATTAGAGCATTGGTGTGATTCGGTTCATCAAACCTATTTTTAATTTTCTTTACAGTAGTTTTTATTCACACCCATTAATCAATTTTGTAATAGCCAAAGTAAACAGCTATAAGTATGTGACTAAACATTAGTTTCTTCAAATGGTGGTTTATTGTTTTAGAAATTACTTCATTGACTACCATGTTCTTGAGTCTAGCAAGTGATTCTTCTTCTAAGAATAAAGTGAATGTAATGGTACAATTATAGGAACTTGCGAACATGTGAAAAGTTAATTTATAATTATCATATATTCGTAGAGAAACTAACATAGTTGCTAAACTTAGACAAAATAGTATTTAATATTATGTAAACTAAACTTATAATTGTTGATTCCATGTGCCCCCCTTGAGATTTAAGAAAAATAAAGGGAATTTGTGATATAAATATATTAGATATCCGAACAATCTATAATATGTATGTATTTGTACCAGCCTGTTACGTCATGAAAATTATAATAAATTGCAAGTTAATGTGACTCCCAGACTTGTGACACAAAACGTTCAGAGTCTGATTGATGTAAGTACCAAATCATGTAGGTATCGCAATTCAAATTACCAAAAAGGCTTCAATTCTCTAAAATGGATTGAAAGAGTGTACTACTTCATATATTAAAAAAAAGAAGAGGACTTGACTTTGAACATTGAAAATGTATTGTAATATATTTGTTTAAATTCATTATGATTGTTGATTTTATAGTTATGTAATACATATTTATTAATGTGTGTGTGCATTTGATGCACGTGCCAATTATTAATAACAGCTTGTATTAAAAATCCTTGTTTTATTTACCCGGTTTATCACATATATCCATTACAAAATTTTGTACTTCTGAACAACTTCTTCATTACTTTTTAAATCCTGTCGCAATTTTGAGATGTAACATTTAAATGTTCATTACGATTGACATTTGTACACCAGTTTGGTGTTTTTTTTTAAAAAATGCAGAAATATCCATAACAAAATTTAGAAAAATGTATTTCTTATAAACAACTTTTAAATCCTGTCGCAATTTTGGTGGTTAGATGCAGTAACATTTAAATGTTCATTGCGATTGATATTTGTCCACCAGTTTGGTGTTTTGTAATAGGTATATAAATATATTGCTTATATAAAAAATGCAGAATTATCCATTACAAAATTTAGGAAAACGGATTTCATATAAACAACTTTTTCATTACTTTCTAAATCCTGTCGCAATTTTGGTAGTTAGATGCATTAAGCTTGCTGTTAAACGTTCATTACGATTGATATTTCTTCCAATAAGTTTGGTGTTTTTTTAATATTACTATTACTAATGTTGGTAGTACAAGTTTCCCTAAAATTCCAATTTTAAAACTGTTCGAACCGTTCTAGAACCAGGATTTGGCCGGACATGCGCATTATTATCAGAACTACTAATTCTAGAACGGTTCCGGAACTGTTCAGAACTGGAGGTTCGAACAACCCTAATATAGATTTTTTGTTTTATTTTAATTTCAAAAAGTACATATATACGAAATAGATTTCTGAACATAAATAAAATATTTTTTTTTACTTCGTAAGTAGAAATTGAACTTTGCTCTTTGATTTAATTATTGAATCAAATACATCAACATACCTTTTTACTTTCTTATACGTAGTATAAGCAAGTATTGTGATGATGAAAATTTTCGACCTCGAGATTTTTGCAGATGTCCACGTTTTGAAGTCCTCTGATACCGAAAAAGTGGTTTTTAAAAAATGTGTGTGTGTGTGTGTGTGTGCGTGTGTGTGTGTGTGTGTGTGTCTGTGTGTGTGTGACCACGATAGCGGTCAAGCCGCTGTAGATATCAATTCCAAATTTTGTATTTACGTGTATAATCTCCCTCTTGAGATCTGATTAGTTTTTCAGTAAAATCGGTAGACCGGAAGTAGCAGTTTACTTCAGCGAAAAAATCGAATTTTGCCAATATTTCGTCAACTACTAAGTTTTAACAAATTTATAAAGAATTCATATATACTTAAAATTAAAATTGAGTATAATTTTATCTAAAAAGTTTTCCGAAATTCCTACCGGAAGTAGGTCTTTTACTCTTATCGAAAATCAGTTTTTTGCGAATATTTCGCAAGTCATGCCTTTTTGGCTAGTACGTTACGGATATAAAAATATTTAGAACATAATTTTCAATATCTTTTGTATAAAAAAAATTTCAAAATTCAGAACGGAAGTACCACTTTTACTCTTATCGAATAGCGATTTTTTGCAAATATGTCGTAAGTTATGCATTCTATATAAATTTATCAAGAGTACAAAAGTATTTAAAACTAGATTTGCAATATTTTTTGTATATATGAAATTTCAAAATTCGGACCGGAAGTAGCACTTTTACTCTTAGCGAGGAGCACTTTTTTGATATCTTGCAAAGTATGCATTCTATAGAAATTTATTAAGAGAATAGAAGTACTTAGAATAGGATTTTGAATAATATCCGTAAAAAAAATTCTTAAAATTCTGTAATTTGAAACGCTCATACGTATAAGAAAGTCGTGTGGTGGCCACACCTCTTTTTTTTACAAGAAATAATATAAATTATTTGAGAAGTCCCATTTCTACTCATCCTAATGGATTGATTACGAATGCGCTATTACATAGACAGTGTATGAGAGTAATTTTTTGTTTATATTCTTTCCCAACATATGGGCATAAATAATGCTTTAACACATTTTTATTTTCATGACTGGGTTTACCATTCTAAGTAAAATAGGTAACATTCTTATTTGAGTGTATATCTCGACAAAAAATTAAATACCAGAGCAAAACAGTAATTTAATTAGTTTTCTACATTTTGTTGCTTATTTAACATTATATTAAATAATGTACGTAGACAAATATAAAATAGATGCTGTTTTATGTCGAAGCGAAAGGGTCCGCATTTCCATTGAATAATATAATTTGACATATTCCAGTAAGCACGTATAAATCAATGCAGAAGTTATAACTTCAAAAGTTTTTGTGTTAATAATCCACTGGAATCAGCGTTCATATCGTTTATTTATGTCGTCATGGGATTTATTTATTCTACATCGCATTTTCTGGCTACTTCTACAAATTCAACAATTAACTAAACTTGCACAAAGCTGAATTCAATAAAAAAAATCATCTTTGCATATGCTTTCAGTAATATCATAATTATAGTTCTCAATTTAAATCAGAGGTTATACGCATGCGCAGAACAGACAGTGTTGGGACGAAAAATTACACATTATCAAGATACAGCACACGTAATATTAGTATTATATATATGCTTAAGACCATGTGTGTTTAGAATTGCAACTGGTCAAGTGACACAGGTATTAAAATTTCTACAGAATGTCTACCTTAAACAATAATAAAACAATTTTAAAATACAAAAATCAATATGCTCAAATCCAGAAACTCAATGGAACAGTACCTTCAATTGAAAACTTTCCAGCTGGATTCTCAATGCACACAGATTTATGTTTGGCCAAAAGCAATATCGAACTGAATCCAAGACAGCAAAATGTGCAGGCAAATACGTCTTTACTAATGTATTCCTTAATGGCAACAAAATCACCTCTGACAATTTTATTGGGGCTGCTTCTTTTTACTTCACCCAAATACACCAGTAATTCATCACCAGCTTGGATTTGACGGGTGCTTTGATAATATATATTATCTTCAGACTGAAAGACATGCAGGTTTTGGTCAAAAGTATTCCTGGTAGGATTAACATACTGCATCCAATTCAAATACTTCGATTTATTTTTGTCCAACACAAATGTCTCCCCTTTCATTTCCCAGGGACATTCTGATGCACAGAGTCCAGTGAAAGGACCAAATTTTACACCTGCAGGAATGTTTCTCAAGGCATATATTCCAGTTTGTCCAAAACGATCTTGAATTTCTAAAATATCGTTTGGTATATCTGCTGGTGCACCATTATCTGCACTATTCAATGTATTCTTGTTTAAAATATTTACAAGCATTCCACATTCGATGCAGTAGTCTACATAGTATGCTTCACAATGTTCACAGTCTGTTGGCCAAATAGACACAAATTAAAATCATAGTATTTACTACCACTTAATGATCTAAATGATTACGGAAAGATGAAACATGCATTTTATATTGTCAGCCCTCAAAATAGTCATGTAATACAGTATATTTAATGTCATGAGGCAGTGAAGATTAAATTGGCAGTTAAAATAACCTGAACTTCAGTATTTGATACTTACAACAGGTTTGAAAATGAAATATTATTGCTTGAATGGAATGAAAATCTTATTATCTGAGATTCTGACCTTCAATATACAGAATAAACACTAAATGCAATTTAAATTTTCTATGTTAGCGTTGTGTATTTTTATTTATACAGCAACTGTTTTATCATTATTTACAATCAACACAATCAGAAATTTCTGATGGAGTTGTTGCAATTAGAAGTTTCCTGACCCTGAAACAGTACCAACAATAACATCAGAAGCAACAAAAATTTGCATAACAGTCTATTAATTAACTGGTGATAAAACATCATCAGCAACGATGTAGTTGCAAATACATATTTACATACATATAATAAATCAAATCTCACTGACCTGTTGCTATTGTTTCAGATTACGATTTACATTGCATTTACTTACATAGTAGTCCATTATCAAATTTAATTTTAACGTCATGAGCACTGATGCTTCCTTCTATGTTAACAGAGTCATTTTGTATTTCAGTCACTTCATGTAATTCTGCTTTAATTTTAACGTCATCAGCACTGATGCTTCCTTCTATATTAACAGTGTCATTTTGTATTTCAGTCTCTTCATGAGAGGCTAATTCTCTTTTAATATTGCTCAAATATGTGGGCTGTGCGTGCGGCTCTATTGTGCTATGCCAAATGTGGCCTTGCACGTTAGAATTATCTATAGCAATACCAGTTTCAGAGATACACACTTTATCATCCATAAAACTCTCTTCTTGGCACTGTTCTTCCTTTACACCAAAAGAATTTTTCGAAAGCATTGCGTCCTTTGTATAAACTTGGTTAACGTGGTCAGCCATTATTATATAAAGGGAATAGAAGACGTACGAAGTATGTGGCCTACATTAGAAATCAACAAATAGGTCACTCTTAATCACCTCTTCTTAATACTTTTCATGGAGATCTTGACAGCGCGCGGGGGTTGTAATGCGAACTATGACTCATACGTCACACAACCGCGCGAAAATACAAATCTAAAATCAAGTATATAGTAGTATATCTTTGAGTATCTTTGAACATTACAAAAGTTATACAATGATTAACATGAACAATTCATATTCAAATTGCAACATGTTAATCACTGAATGAACTTCGTAAATACCAATAAATCCATATATAAAATGTAAAATATACGCATAGGGAATGAAAAAACGAAAATCCAAAAAATAGTAATTATTGTATATTACACAATACATAACATACATTAAAGAAAATAAAAATAGAAATATTTTGTACAAAATATTATAGAGATGTTGCTTTTGTTAACAGTATTAGTAGCGTCATATCCTTATTTTTATAATTAAATAATGCTTATCTGTTGCTATTAGACTTTTAAATATATAATCATATTGTATTTATATATGTATACTAGCTGTCCATCAATCTCTTCGAGCTTGAATCACCTTTTCGCGTCCGCTTACAGTTTTAAAACAGTTCCCTGTAAAACGCCAAAAAAAAATCAATTTTGATTTTCTAAACTTTTGGCACACCCTGTACAGACGTATATTCTTGTCCACGAACTACTGTCACGGTGACAGGTGGAACGACAATTTAAAGCATCTTAACGTGAGTCTGACTTTTCGTTGTTGAAGTTTGAAATTTAGATGCTATTTAGCGTAATACTAAGACTTGACACTAAAAAATTCATAGTGTTATTAGTTTTACACAATGAAAGGACTACATCATTATTAAAAAAGTAATATCAGGTTTCTTTTAGTTTTGCATAATTTGACCTGTCAATTATCATGGCCCACAAACGCCATCTGGGCTGTAATATTTAATAATAGTCATACATCTTTTGACATACCTTCTGAGCTTCGTTATAATGCAAATTTGTGAATGATGCATGCCCATTACACAGAAGAATCAAGTTTTAAATAAAATATATATGACTTATTTATTTTATTTATAATAGTGAATTTATAACTGACTTCCGTATTAATAAATTAGTTTCATGTGTCTGCTCTGAAATTGTTCCTGTCAAAGTGAGTTTGCAGTTGCAGTGGCATTGAGTCTTCGCCTGTAAATCGTGCTCTGGCTATGTTGGTTGCTGAGAGGATCCTATTACAATTTAAATATTTAGTAGTGACGCTGGTAGTTGAACTAAAAACAATAACCAAAAATAACACAGACCGACGTGGGAATATCTGTGTAAACATTTTACTTACACACAATATAAAAAGAATATAATTCGTAATTGTTGGATCATTTTGTGATTCTTATTAAGTATTTAAGGAAAAATAACACAAAAAGGTAGTTCATGATTACAACCAATCCATCGGAATAAGAGCCACCAGCCTGGGACACGATCATCATGAACCATCATCAGAATATTTGATTAACAATTTGATTTAATGGTGTATTTTCAAACGTATCCCATTAAATGATTGAACGCTGTCCATACTTCAAACTTTCTACTGACAATCAAATTATTTAGTAGTAGTAATTGTTGAATTAGGCTGGAATATTTATTTTAATAAATTGAATAGTTAGAAAACAATTGTCATTACATTGGAATTTGATTCGTCTGTCACCTAGTAATAATAATATAAATCATATTTTAAGGTAATTGTCTAATATATAGGCAATACTAAAATGGATCTGATAACACTTTTCTCATTAATATTTTAAAGTTTATTTTACTTTCTTCTCTCTTGCAGATGTCCACGTTTTGAAGTCCCCTGATACCAAAAAAGTGGTTTTAAAAAAATGTCTCTCTCTCTCTCTCTCTGTCTGTCTGTCTGTCTGTGTCACCACGGTAGCGGTTAAACCGCTGTAGATATCAATTCCAAATTTTATATTTACGTGTATAATTTGCCTCTTGAGATCTGATTAGTTTTTCAATAAAATCGGTTGACCGGAAGTAGTACTTTACTTCAGTGAAAAAATCGAATTTTGCAAATATTTCGTCAACTACTAAGTTTAAACAAATTTATAAAGAATTCATATGTACTTAAAATTAAAATTGAGAAGCATTTTATTTAAAAAGTTTTTCGAAATTACTACCTTAAGTAGGTCTTTTACTCTTATCAAAAATCAGTTTTTTGCCAATATTTTGCAAGTCATGCTTTTTAGACAGGTACGCTACGAATATAAAAGTATTTAGAACTTAATTTCCAATATCTTTTGTATAAAAAAAATTCAAAATTCGGACCGGAAGTATCACTTTTACTCTTACCGAATAACGATTTTTTGCAAATATGTCGTAAATTATGCATTCTATATATATATTTATCAAGAGTACAAAAGTATTTAGAATTGGATTTGAATAAGTTTTGTATAAAAAAATTCTTAAAATTGTGTAGTTTGAAACGCTCATACGTATAAGAAAGTCGTGTGGTGGCCA
Source organism: Amphimallon solstitiale (assembly GCA_963170755.1). Lineage (NCBI taxonomy): Eukaryota > Metazoa > Arthropoda > Insecta > Coleoptera > Scarabaeidae > Amphimallon > Amphimallon solstitiale. The sequence continues at coordinate 41,864,116 of OY720685.1, read as the reverse complement.
CACCTCATTTTTAAAATAGCGAGACGAATTTCTGAACAGACCACTTTGACAGTGAAATCTCATTGGTTGAAAGCAAGGCCAAATGACACCGTATCAATCTTGCTCACATTCTGTCAACTGACATTGTTTATTGTTAAGCCTTGTTGTTTCTATTATTTCCACGTTATTTCATTATATACTTTACCAGTTCTATTCAGAGCTCGACAGTAATAGTTATCAGATATACTCGTAAGTTTGTTTTCAAGATTTTCGTGCATGTAATTTGGGACAGGGGTATGTTCAGAAATTCGTCTCGCTATTTTAAAAATTTCGCTGTATAAAATTTGTAATTTCATATCTTTTTGTGTCAAGGTCTACAGTAAATATCGTTGGAGCTTAAAACCATGACCAATGAAATATCAGACAGATGTCAGGGTGTTAATTGTCATCATGAAAGCAGTTCAGATTTCATCACGAACTGAAATCGATTGATCCTTTTGACGTTTTATAACCTGCAATTAAATTTTTGTGAAATTGCCAACATTAATCAAAAGTCAGATGGATTTTTTCTGACAATTCTGACGTTTCCTGTAAGATTTAAGCCACCTAACGGGAATGTTGAGTTGACCAACATTTCGCGTATGCTCTAGTTAATGAATATATCGGTGTTAAAATGATAATAGATGGGTAAAGATGGCGACATAGATGTGCACTTTTTTTTTTTTATTTTCGCTGCACCCTTTAACTGTTACTTAATTTTATTTTAATAATATACTATGTTCACCAATTATGATCAGCATCTGGGGCGTAATGCTTAAATTATTTTTTCTAAGGAAGGGATGCTTTTGTGTAATAAAGTAGATCGCGATCTTAAAGTAACTGATAATTAGTGAATTACCATGTATGATAAATTTTTGAATCGCATTGTCTTTATATGTAGTAGTGGTTCCATTTTTAAAATAGCAGTTACATTACCCTTTAAATCGTTAAATTAAAGGTGATATGTATGCATGATGTATTCGTTTCTTTGAATTACAATTAACGTAGGGCTTCCGGGACAATAGTCAATAGAAATAAATTTATATGACGTTCTTTGCAAATAATCAAGGGCATCAGTGCTCCATAATGTTTGTCATAAAATGTCGATATAAGTCATCAAAAGCTGACTAATCAATTTACTCTTTCCCCCTTTTTTTTTATTTAGGACACATTAATTTAATAGAATACTTGCTCTTTTTGTTATTACAGTGGTCCATGAAACTCTTCGAGTTTGAATTGCCTCTTCGCGTCCACTTTTTCGCTGTAAGTTTCTCTATAAATGTGTCTGTTTGGAACGTGACCACTGCCAGTCGCAGAAGCACTTGAATTTTAACGGTTATAAATTTTCTTTTAATTAGTTTATGAATGAAGATGCAAATGAAATAAAATATCTCTAGAAATTAATTATACATTATTGTGGCATCTATAATTATAGACAAATGGATTTATTAATTAAAAAATTTCCCATAAAATGTTTGACATTTCTATAGAAGTTACTGAAAGCTGATTACTTGGAACATTTCGTTGACATTCAGGTTTGATATAATGTGTGTGCACCTAGTCTAAGTAGGCCGAAAAGGTAAACCTAAGGTGGTTGTATGATCAAGATTTATTGTATCATATATAAATTTCTTTGTTTTTTAAATTTGGTAGTACTCTAACTCTATTTGTCTCAAGTTTCATGATAAAAGTTGCCCATACGTTAAATTTTCTTGCAAACTGTCAACAGTTTGATCTATTGCGAGAATCAATTGTCAAATTGAATGTCATTGTAGACATAGCGTGCCTTCAATTAATTTTTTTTAGAATAACCTACGATTTCAATATTAATTTGAGAACACTGTGGAACTTTTCAATAAATTGACTTAACTATGACAATAGTGAAAATGAAAAACATTACTGTAGCACAGTGTTCCCAAATTAATATTGATATCATAAGCTACTCTAAATGTAAATTAAAGACGCAGTATATGTATTTGTATGTAGAAAGATGACAGAGATGTGTCCAAGCCATTAAAGATACGATAACTGACCGATACAATAGTAATAATAATAATAATTGATAATGCAATAAAATGTAAATATTAACGGTTATAATATTTCTTTCAGTGGACGTCAAATGTTATGAATCACGCCTTTGCTTTAATTTTTATAACTACGATATTGGAAACTGTACCTGAATGACCGACAATGTAGAGTAATTACAACCGCAGTTCAGTTTGTTCTTGTTTATGAATGAAGACGCATATTAAGCAAAATGTCTCTTAGAAATAAATTAAATATTATTGTGACATTTATAATTAGTGGCGAATGAATTTATTTATTAAGACTTTGCCCACAAAGCGAACAACATTTTTATATAATTTACTGAACGCTGATATTTAGAAAATTTTTGTTGACATTCAGGTTTTGTATCAATTGTGTGCATCTAGCCCAAGGTGAACGTAGACAGACCAAAAAAAAAAAGAAAAAAACCAAGACGGTTCGGCAATTAAATGTTGTTTCATGTTATTCGTTCTATAAAATTGGTAGTACTATGCTTCGCTTTGTATCAAGTTTACGATAAAAATAGTTTATACCTCAAATTTTTTGACAGACTGTCATCGTGACACTTATACGGCAATGAAAAGTCAGATTCTTGACGTCAAGATGTTTAACCAAATTGTCGTTCCACCTGTCATCGTGACAATAGTTCGTTGAGTGTATTCATTCACACATAAACTTGTGAGAACTAAATGTCAGACTGGCAGTGCTTAACCAAATTGTCTTTCCAATTGTCAAATGAAATTAACAACATAACATGATAAACTTTAATAAACATATTTTAAACTTACAGGTCATTGAGAGAATTAATTAATTTTCATATTACGCTTTAATAGTATACTTTGTAAAACCCAATCGAAAATCTTGCTGGCTCCTAATACCATTTAACCGAAAATGTACTTCTGATAAGTTGGTGCCTATCCGCAGGCGCATACTTTAAATGCTTGGTTTTATAACTGAAAATTGGTAAACGAAATTACGTAAATGCTTATGCGAATTTTATTTGATGTATTTATTTTATTTCGAGGTGCTTCGGACACATCTGATCTGACAAATAAAGACTACATCTTGAACACTGATATATTTCCAACATTCTGTTAACATTTAGGTTTCGTATAATTCGTGTGCATCTAACGTAATTTGGCAGGCCCAAAAGCAAAACTCAGATGATTCTTGATTTAGTCTTGCTTCCGTACTTCTTTCGGGAGAAGTGACGACATTTCGATGACATATATAATGAATAGAGTGTCTTTGTATTTAATATATTTTAATAAAAGATAGCAAAATCGTTATATTTATTGCTGTACTTACGTGCGACAATACACTTTAAGTTTATTTTATAACATCCGTCGGCATTTTGTTCATATATTCATATAGAAAAGAAATAGTAATGATTGATAATAATAACACTAATACGTATCTGAAAAGTACCACGTTTCAATTAAAAATGCATTCCTTCTTCGTAATATATTTATTTGTCGGCCTTCTGCAGAAAAGTCTTAAATGAGTCGCACCTTCGACAGCGACAGATTTGGCACGTGGACAGTGCACTCAATCGTCGCGGAAAAGTCCACTCTTTTGGTTTCCAACCCTCTTTCCGCACTCTAAACCTCGACGGCCTGAAATTTCTTCGTCAATGTGAAACTTTTACAATTCTTTCGCGCGTGCCTGTCATACCTGACATTTTTACGATTTTGATCGGTTGTCACGTGAATCGTCATGACGTAAGCCATTTTTCTGTTAAAACACCGTATGCACGCTCCTCTTCAACGGGCGATATCTCTGCACACGCTCCACTTGGGAAGAAAAACTCTCCGTCGAGGAACAATTTAAGGTCGTCGGTAACTTCACGCCAAAGGGCAGCTTTCAATTTCGCGTATCCAGAGACGAGTTCTTCCCCAATTCGTGCCAGTTCGTGCCCAATTTTCGTCGATTTTGACCGGGTTTGGTTGCCATTGGCTACTCGGCTTTTATTATATATAATAAATTGTTTTTACTTACGTTATTTTATTGAAAACAAGATCATACAAATGTCCAATAGTGTTCGCTTATAAATTACATACATACAATATTGAGTTAATGTAATGTACAAATCCGATGGTTTTTAATACACTTTAGCAGGATTGGTCCTTTTACGGGATGGATCACCAATTCTTTCAACCCACTGGTATTAATATCTGCACAATGTTGATTTTGTAAATACATACAATAATTCTTTACATTTGCGCACTATTTATGGTGGGTTTATGCAGCGTGAATTAGTCCTAACTCAGTATTAGTCTTAAGAAAGTTCGAACATTAAGAATACGTGTTAGCGTTCCGTCAGCTGATCTTATGGTCGTAAGCTTCTTAGGACCGCGTTAGGACACGACCTTGAAAGTTCGTAATTTTTAACTCTTAGGACTAAGTTAAGACATCGTTAGCCAAGATCTAAACCTTGAGAGGCAATACGTACTAGAGGTGGGCACTTTTGGCATTATTACGGCCCGGCCCGGCTCGGCATAACAGCCAGCCCGGCCCGGCTCGGCACAACCGTCGGCCCGGCCCGGCTCGGCTGGGCCCGGCTCGGCTGGGCCCGACCCGGCTCGACATGTCGAGCTCGGCCCGACTTGCCGAGCCAGCCCGACTTGCCGAGCCGGCCCGACATGTCGAGCTCGGCCCGACATGCCGAGCCAGCCCGACTTGCCGAGCCGGCCCGACATGTCGAGCTCGGCCCGACATGTCGAGCTCGGCCCGACATGCCGAGCTCGGCTCGACTTGTCGAGCCGTACCGGTTCCATTTGCCCAGTCACAACGTATGATGTATTGAACGTGCACGGTCAGCTGGCATGCGTATGTGCACCGTTGTTATCTGTTTATTTAAATATTACAGGAGCGTGTTCGCCGTCAAATAATATTTATTGACACAATAAAAAATACAAAATATATAATACAAAAATAGCAACACAAAGTATGTATATATTGCAACAAAACATTGCTATATAATTAATATTTAAAAAAAATTAAAACCTATAATATCTATAAATAACAGTTGGAGAATTGATAACAGTATATTTGTATAAAAGTCAACGTCAGGTTTAATTAATTCTTAAATAGGTATGGAAGGTATTCCTATTCTTTATTTTTTACTGCAGAATGGTTTTATACATTTACAATTCATATTAGATGCAATTTTAGGTTTTCTTCATTTTTGAAAAATATTGCAAATAATATATATTGTAAGAGTTTTGAATATATAAAATTCAAACAAATATCCTATATAAGCACATTTATAATCCCTTACTACCTAGTATGCAAAAATAACAAAAATAGTTACAAAAGAGACACCTTAATTATTGAACATAAAAAATAAAATTTTATGAACATTATTGGGTGGGCTCGATTAACTCCGTCGTTTTTCTAATGTTCATCTAGCAATAGAAAATGTCCTTTTACTGGGCGTAATAGTAGAAGTTTGGCTAGTACATACTGTTTATCAAGTTTATATAACCGAGGGAAATACTTTAATTTTTTCCCAAAAATCTAATATATCAAAATTTGGTGTAATATATTCATGACGATTAATATATGTGTGCCGGCTCGACTCCCAGTATGTTCGGCCCGGCCCGGCCCGAACAACAAAAATTTCAGCCTGGCCCGGCCCGACATGCGGGCCGAGCCGAGCCGAAGCGGGCTTTGTCGGCCCGATCCCAACTCTAATACGTACACAGCTCACTGATCTGTATAATATAAATGGATAAGCAATAGCATTATAGAAATTGTGATCAAATACGAACTGCGCACGGGGCTGACGCACATGTGCAATAACATAAAATAAAGGCGCTAATTTGAAATGCCTAAAATCGTTGAAAAGTATTTCACAGAACATGAACTTTAAAATTAAAATCTGCATTTGAAGATAATGAAATACTTATTTATTAACGGAAATTTAAAAAAACATAAAAAACAATACATTCCTTTTGAAATATTTACTGATTATAAAAAAGTATTAATTTGGAGAGCTTTTTTCTTAGAAGTTCCCCACGTTCTACTTCTGTTTGTTTAAAAGAGAAACTTTCATGTAAAATAGATGAATCAAACATATGTGTATGTAAGGATACAACTAGTACTTATTTTCTACTAACAAGGTAATAGAAATTGAACGTACAAATAGCCCAAAAAACAAGAATATGGTGTACTTGGACATCTTGTGAAGGACGTATTAAAGTACCACGATTTCTTCTATTCAAAAGATGAAAACTAGCATTATCGACAGATGTTTGTGAGATTTCTTCTATTATAGTACAGCGCTTCAATTGTTTGACAACAAAACCAGAAATAACAACATTTTGGGATAACAATGTCTGTGATGGTATGTCGGGAATTGTATAATTATAATCCTTTTCAATGTCTTCCGCATTTTCCTTAATAAAAATACTCCAAAAATATAAACAAAAAGCTAGTACCCCTAGTAGCAAAATCACTATATGCACACTTGTTCTACATTGCAAATATATATTTTCATCTTTCTCTAAAATTGTGATTTGCTACTTGGGACGTCTATTGAAATCGGCGTTCGAAACTTTAGTGATTTCACATTCGATTGTCAAAAGACTAGGGACTGCGCATACTCGTAAGCCCCGAGTTAAGTATTCAATATCCATTTATATTATACAAATCAGTGACACAGCTACGTACCATTTACGCAAATAAAAACGTTACTTTGTTAAATTATACCTGAGGGCATTTATTTCATTAGCTTACATAGAAGACTTATAAATTGATCGTAATATACGCATTCATGGCAAATAAACACATAATTTCCTTTTCAATATTAAATTTCTTTATTACATATCTATTACATTACATACTAATCAGTGATGGTAACCCTGACTCTTACTATATCGGTAGAAAGGTCGGCAATATTCGGTAGATTAAAGAATTTACAGCTTTTTTAGGAATATCTTCTTTTATTTATTATTTACAATATAGAAGTAACATACATTAAATAGAATATAAAATTTGAAAACAAATTTTTTAAAGAAATCTCATTTTACAAAAAATTACTCGTTTTCGCCATCTTCATAGGGTGTATGCTTAGCCATTCGCAAAGTTAATTTTTTTTCAATTGGAAAATCAAAGCAACTTTTATTTCCAATGTATTGCTTAGCAAGAATTAACCCGTTGATTGTATCCGTACGTAGGCTTGTTTCTCTGTTTAGTTTTTAAATTATTGACCGTAAAAAAAGTTCTTTCAACATTGGCCGAAGAATGCAGCAAACAAAGTAAATTAAAAACAAATTTTGTAAGACAATTAAATTTACGTGTTCCGTCGTCGAATGTCGTCGTTTCTACTTTTTGCCAAAATAATTCTACATTATCAGAAAAAGATTTAATTTCGTTAGTATATCTTAAAATATGCCATTCATTGTCCAAAGTCTGAAGGTCGGAATTGTATAAAAAATCCGGGAAAAAGAGTGCTATACTTGAGTCGCTCTCGCAACCGACATGCGCTACTAAATTAAAATGGCGTCAAATTTGAGATGTTGCAAAATTTTACCTGTCAAGTAATATAACCTACAAAAGCCATTTCTGAACTGTCAGAAATAATAATTTTATACACCTTTTGACATTTGTCATAATTATCTTTTGACGTTTATTATAATTGTTTGTTATAATCTAAACATTTTATATTTGTCTACAATGCTTGCCTTCTAAACAGTATAGCCAAATGTTATATAAAATAGAGGTGTAGAAAAAATAATATCTAATAGCTTTATTTATAATATTTAATTTGTAATTGGCTTTCATGTAATAGTATTTTACTATGGGAAGGTATATATCCTGAAATATTAATCAATTAGATTAATTTTATTGTTTTGAAATTGTTCTGGCCATCGAAATTTGTAGTGGTATTGAATCGTCGTCTTTAGTTCGTACTTTGGCCGTGTCGGTTGCCAAATCGATTCGACTATATGTCGGTAATAGATTGAATTGATCCTGATTCTAGAACTACTGGATCTAAAAACTGAAATTTTTCCAAAGCGTTATTCTTTAAAGGAAACCGTTTAATTATTTGATCACATCCTTCTACATAAAAATCCAAGCATCTTAGTCTAAAAAAGGATAATTGTATTAATTGTTCTTTGGTAAGTGACGTGCTGGATATTGTTTGTATCACTTTCGCGCCAAAATACATATCCTCAATCTGCTGGTAATGTCTGGATTTTTTAAAATCTACGTCTGCCACTGAAATACCTTGAAGGTAATCCCTTTTTATGAAACAATCGAATAACGTTTTTATAATAGTAAGTATGTTTTTATATAGACAATGTATTTTTAGGGTGTCCAGATTGCATTTCCTTATTCAAGTTATTAAAAAAGGGTAGAACAAATTCTAAAAATTGTAAAAATAACTTTGTAACAGGATCATTTAACGTTTTCAATATGTTATCTACAGGCATGATATCTTTGGTACTACCATACTGTTCTAATAACCGCGAAACAACGCTATGTACGAATAACCATCGGGTTCGACATGGGTGTAAAATTTTATGGATTTTTGTATTACAAAATACTTGAAACTTGGTATATTCGCTAATTCGTTTGGGACTATGAGCAAAGTAATTATAGATATCTCTTGTGAGCTTGTCTATATACGGAGGTAGCTTTTCACATGCATGTGAAGAGCACAAATGGAAGGAGTGACATATACATTTCATTACAAAAAGCTTTGGAATGTCATTTTGCAATAAAGTCATTACTGAGCGATGCTGTCCTGCCATAACATTTGCCCCATCAGACGCAAAACCGACCAGATTTCTTTTATATTGTATTCCTTATATCTACTTCACTAGTTCTAGCAATTTCCGTAACTGATTTTCTTCGTGGTCTTTTTCTTTTAGGGTTAAGTATTGGCTGCTCATTCTTGATGCAGTGCCCAATTTGACTTACAGTCACCTTACTAATATTTTATGCTTCACTAACTCTCTATCAAAAACGTTATTAACATTAACAGCAGGTTAGCGACTTTAGCGGTACTGAAAACCGAAATGGCAAATGACAACATCGAATTTTACTCTCAATATACAAAAAAAAACTATAATTTTTTAAAAGAACTACATAATGTGCCTCTGTTAAGTTAAACAAGACTATAATTACTAACACCTATAATATTAACAAAATAGTTCATTAAAAACAAAAATAATTACTGTGACTTACATATATACTTTTATACGTAAAACGTATATGTATATATGCATGTGTTTGAGATACACACATACATTAAGTGCCATTGCCGATAATCGAACGCACAGACACCGGTGTTTCGACCTATGAGGTCTCATCAGTGTGCGTGGAGATTGTCGACAATAGCTTCAAGACTTAAATCGCTGCCTATGTCATTTTCGCATGTTAAATGTAGTGAGAGTATCACAGCGACATCTAACACCCAAAAGATGACACGGAAAAAAGCGATGGCTTCTGACAGCATGTTCTGCTATACAGAGGCCTGTATGTTAATAGTGTATCTCGTGTAATAGAGCCATAGGTGGCGTCACCAATCAAAACGAACATGACAAAACAAAACAAAAATGTAGGTTAAAAATAATTCATATAAATTTCAAGTTGTGAACTTGTACTGAATCGTTATAAATACGTAATTGCTTACGTGCATTAACTGACTCGCCGGTTTTGCTATATATAGTTTTACATTCAGATATCAATGATTTCTTTTTTTAATACTAATTCGGTTTTTGGCTATAACCTGAGATCTGACATAATATAAATATGTAAGTCATTTGTCATTTATTACTTCATATAGTTATAATATTACAATGTATTCCAGATAATTATTAATTATATACATTTATGATTATACATCTCATTACAGTTTTAATATCAAACAATATCAGTATTACCTTACACTATTTAATTCAAACATATACGAAACCAGTGTTTTAATGAGGCTGAGCGCATCTTGTACTGAAATCCCTGATCCGATTGGTGCTGGATTTGGAATTGGTTGTTTGCAATCCTGTGTACGGCTATCTAATTCTTTAAGATGTTTCGCTTTTGTATGTTATTGGTTTTTGAATGTATTTTTAAATTACTACAAAGTCACAAGAGTCACACTTAAAATCAAATCCTTTCTAATGATTAGTTTTTATATGCCTTTTTAAATTAGTTTTCTGATTTGTTCTATATTTACAAGAGTCACACTTAAAATCAAATTCTTTTAAATGATTAGTTTTTATATGTACTTTTAAATAACTTTTGTGGTTTGTTCCAAAGTCACAAGAGTCACACTTAAAATCAAATTCATTTAGATGATTAGTTTTTATATATCTTTTTAAATGACTTTTGTTGTTTGTTCCAAAGTCACAAGAGTCACACTTAAAATCAAATTCTTTTAAATGATTAGTTTTTATATGCCTTTTTAAATTAGTTTTCTGATTTGTTCTATATTTACAAGAGTCACACTTAAAATCAAATTCTTTTAAATGATTAGTTTTTATATGTGCTTTTAAATGACTTTTGTTGTTTGTTCCATAGTCACAAGAGTCACACTTAAAATCAAATTTATTTAAATGATTAGTTTTTATATGTGATTTTAAATGACTTTTGTTGTTTGTTCCAAAGTCACAAGTGTCACACTTAAAATCAAATTCTTTTAAATGATTAGTTTTTATATGTGCTTTTAAATGACTTTTGTGGTTTGTTCCATAGTCACAAGAGTCACACCTAAAATCAAATTCATTTAAATGATTAGTTTTTATATGTGCTTTTAAATGACTTTTGTTGTTTGTTCCATAGTCACAAGAGTCACACTTAAAATCAAATTCTTTTAAATGAATAGTTTTTATATGTCTTTTTAATTGACTTTTGTCGTTTGTTCCAAAGTCACAAGAGTCACACTTAAAATCAAATTCTTTTAAATGATTAGTTTTTATATGTACTTTTAAATAACTTTTGTTGTTTGTTCCATAGTCACAAGAGTCGCACTTAAAATCAAATTCTTTTAAATGATTAGTTTTTATATGTCTTTTTAAATTAGTTTTGTTGTTTGTTCCAAAGTCACAAAAGTCACACTTAAAATCAAATTCTTTTAAATGAATAGTTTTTATATGTACTTTTAAATAACTTTTGTGGTTTGTTCCAAAGTCACAAGAGTCGCACTTAAAATCAAATTCTTTTGAATGATTAGTTTTTATATGTCTTTTTAAATGACTTTTGTTGTTTGTTCCATAGTCACAAGAGTCACACTTAAAATCAAATTCTTTTAAATGGCTGGCTTTCATATGTCTTGTTAAATATTTTTTATGTTTTGCTCGGAAACCACATAGGGAACATTTAAATGTTTTCGTTCGATCTAGTGAGTTGGATTGTTCTACTTTTGTCTGTGCCGGGTCTTCTTTTCCACCAATAGAACTGTGCGTATTTTCCACGTGCAACCCCAGATATTCTTTTGTCTCGAATCGTCTGTAACAAATCCCACATTTAAACTTTTTCAGTTTGAAGTGCTGGCTGTTGATGTGCTTCTTGAGATCTGCTTTATACTTTGTCCGGTACTTGCACTGCTCACACTCATACAATTGGCTGCGACGTTTCTTGCGTCCGTTTACCGCTGTCACTTGATAGCTTTGCGGCGGTGCAATGCATTTCCTAAAAACAAATAAAAATAGGTAACCTCGTTCTCCGTACGACGAACTAATTACAAATGATACGACTAGTAAGAATACGAATTTAAAGGAAATAGCAAATCACTTGAGACAAACACGATCGTAATATGAACAAACAGATTTAGGTCAAGAACTTGCGTTACGTTTAAAATGCAGCATCCTGTTTCTTTCATCCATTTTAATTCTCCAAAATTGTAATTACATTTCATATTTGCTGTAATCTGGATACTAATCATTTGCATGACTGGAATTCAATTTTGATATTAACACCTTTTCTTAATTATTTGCTTTATTAAATATTTAATATTAATATTAATCCCTTTTCTAACAGTTTCAATTCAATTATAGAAAGGATTTGTATACATAATACACACACCATTCGAAAGCACACATTTCAAATTATCTACTGGTAGTAATTTTTAAATTTCTTGCAGTAAAAGAATGTTTATATGTTAATCTAAGAAATAGTATGTAACATAAAACATTTTGTTGAGAAAATATATTTGTATTAGATCATTACTTTTGCACAGCTAGATTATCAATTCCGATTTCCATGAGGTGGGGGTTATATATTATTGTTGGATGAATTAAAAAAAAAGAATGTAACAGTTCCGCTGGACAAAGAGTAAACTTAAGGTTGTTAAGAGGATTGAAATATTGCTGTATATGAATATAATAAAATAAATAACTAATAATGATTCATTGTTCACTAAAAAACACCATAAGTGTATGGTGCTACGTTGATAAAATTTTATGATAATGAATTATACCTGACATTTCCTTCAGAACAGTAGGCAAAATGATGTTGCAAATATTCCTTTTGTCCAAAGTGGATTTTGCATATTGGGCACTGCGTACATTCTGAAATCACAAGAAAAACAACTGAAATACAATGAATAGTGACATTAAATTGTATTACAATTTCATATTGCCATGGCACTTCAAGACACTGTAAGGATTTTTCCAACTCCGCCTAAATACTTGGTTAACTAAACAGTGTTCAAGGATTCATTATACAAAGTTGGCAATATTTTTGCTAGTGCATTTGATCTAAATTAGTATATTTTGTTCTAATATTGGCGCTATTTTCGACATTTGCATGAGATGGCAACTCTATATTTGATTTAAAAATACTCCAAAATAGGCCTCTCAGAATATGACATCCAAATTTTAATACCATACTAGAATCGACGAAGAGATTCGGTGATAAAAGTACGTGATCACAACGTGATCGAGGCATCCTATGCATAAAAACGCTCGGCGGCAAAGATCGTTTACATTAGGCGATTAGGTAAACAGTAATAGTATCACAGATCGCAGGTGTGTGAGAATTACTAGGTGCTATTTTATAGAGACAATACAATTTAAATACGTGTTGATAGAAAAGATTTGAATATGCACAATTTCTTATGTCAAATACTACGGCGATACCTATTTTACAGACACTGATCCGTGAATGATTTTATGTGCCTGTGTGCATACCACTTTGGTGTGATCACGTGAACCCAACGTCATCACTGAATCTGTTCAGCGATTTGAGTATAGATGTCATCGACTTTGATATATTTATACACTAAAATAGTTCGCACCATCTCACAATGACGTTATTAAAGGGGAACCCCAGTTGTTCTATGCGATGTTGGTAGCCATAAACACATACACTACTTCTCCTAACTTATTTTTACTTCCTTATATATTTAGTATAAGGAAGTATTTTGATGACGAAAATTTTCGAACTCGAGATTTTTGCAGATGTCCCCGTTCTGAAGTCACAAAACGTCACAAACGCAAAAATCGGCATGTTTTGTAAAACAAGAATGGCTGCCAGCGGAATTCAGAAAAAGACAATTATTTTAAATTAGTGTTTTCGACTCTCTAATCATGTAGGAATCAACAAACAAAAAATCATTTGATCATAAAAAGGTCAAGCGACCACCTTTGGACACTTATGGAATGACACATAACCGCCGTTAGTACATAATAGCAAAAATTCAAATCTCTTAGATTATGCGCATGTGTAAGAAATCCTAATCACAGTTTGATATTTTATTAGGAAAAATTTCTTTGATTAAAGGCGTCCTCAATCAATAATTAGCGGTAACCAGTGTTGGAAAAATGCAAATTTGTACTAACCGGTACTTTAACCAATGATTATGCTAACTGGCATTTTAGTCGGAGATGGAAAAACCAGCCATAAAATTCATATTCAATCATTGTTTTAAAGACCAGAAAGTTGATATTATAACAAAGCGTTATTATTAAATTACTTTCTTAAAATACTCATCAATCAAATGAACTGCATTCATTGACAAAACTAATTTAAAAAAGAGGAACTATACTAACATGCTTTTAGTAACTTTTTAAAAAACTAAATAAGAAATTCCAAATGGACTCAAATAAAGTCTATAAGAAGCTTTGAAAGAGCTTTTAATTCCCAAATTTGATATATTTTGACATACCTTCAAATAAAAAGTTGCTACATGCATCCCCAGGGCAAATTGTTTTATGTTTGGCCAAATATATTTTCGAGCTGAATCCAAGACAGCAAAATGTGCAGGCAAATACATTCTTGACGATGCATTTTCTAGTGGGAATAAAATCTACTTCAACATTACCAATCGGACTATCTTCATATTCTTCACCAAAATATACCAGTAATTCTTCACCTGATTGAATTCGACGAGTGCTTTGATAATACAGATAATCTTCATGTTGAAAAACAATTAGGTTTTGTTCAGAAATATTCCTGGCAGTGTTAATGTACTGCATCCAATTTAAATACTGTGATGTATCCTTGTCAAATACAAGTTTTCCTCCTTTTATTTTCCAAGTACATTCTGTTCTACAAAATCCAGAAAAAGGACCAAATGTTACACCATCAGGAATAACTTTTAAAGCTAATATTCCAAACTGTCCAAACAAATGTTGAATTTCTAAAATATCATTTGGTAATTCTTCTTGTGTTCTGTTATTGGTATTGTCTGGAGCATGCCTGTTCAAAATATGTACCAACATTCCACACTCAATGCAGTAGTCTTCATAATATGCCCGACAATGTTCACAATCTGGCGGTCAAATTTAAATCAAGTAAAAACCAGGCAATACAATATTCACATATATGAACAAGAAACGAAAGCTTATTTGGCCATTCAACCAAGCTAGACTTTACTAATTTATGTATAAATGTGAATTTTGAAAATAAATATGTTATTATTTGGTTTATTATACAATGAAACAGTAATATTTAAAACTTAATTGCATTTTCAATAGAGTGGAAACAAGCCAAAAGAACCAACTGAGTAAGATGCAATTAATAGTTATTTAGCAGTTCAAGTAGTGGCTAAAGTGCAGTTGTGGTGTCGGGCAATTTTTTACAAAATGACTAGTGTACCTTATAGAGGACCTCTAACTGAACAACTTTTACTTATAACATTAAGGGTGGAAACGTACAGAAGTGCAGATAAAAAATAAATTAGGTACTCACCGAGTGAATTTTGCAAGTTACATCCCATGTAAGATGTCCCATATAGAGCATTGAAACAATGAAAATCACAATAAATGGTGTTTATTTAAGCTCACAACACAACAATTATCTTAGATTTGTACGTTTTTTGATTAAATTTTAGTAAAACTGTAAATACGAAAATCTAGAGCAACAAAATGGCGGGTGTAAATAATTCGATAAAACGAGTGAGAAGCACAATCACAATCTAAGGATCGTGTTGGATCGGTTATGCTTCGTTGAATCAGTCAATAGAATTAATACGATGTAGAATGTCATTGAAAATAGGATGTTGGAAATAGTAGGTTTGTTCGAACCTCCAGTTCTGAACGGTTCTAGAACTAGTGCGCATGTCATTTAAGAAAAAGACTGTTCGGACCATGCAGTTCTGGAACTGCAAATTCTGAGAACTGATAGTTCAGTGTTCGGTCTTTCAGAACTAGTAATTCAAGAACCGTTCGGAACGGTTCTAACAGTTCTCGATGATGGCTACTAGTATTTGAAATTCTGATAAATCCGGAGCATGCGTAATTGTCATTCGTATCAGCTTTCGCATTTTTCTGGTTATGTTTATCGTATTTATGTTGAACTTTAGAGTTTGGAGTTGTTGTAGGTTAGTTTTTACGTTATCGTTCAAGTGGCTATTTGTTTTTTTATTTTAGTTTGTGATATTATTAGAGTATTGGTGTGATTCCGTTCATCAAACCTATTTTTAATTTTTTTTACAGTTTTTATTCACACCCATTATATCAATTTTGTAATAGCCAAAGTAAACAGCTATAAGTATATAACTAAACATTAATTTCTTCAAATGGTGGTTTATTGTTTTAGAAATTACTTCATTGACTACCATGTTCTTGAGCCTAGCAAGTGATTCTTCCTCTAAGAATAAAGTGAATGTAATGGTAGAATTATAGGAACTTGCGAACATGTGAAAAGTGAATTTATAATTATCATATATTCGTAGAGAAACTGACATATTTGTTAAACTTAGACAAAATAGTATTTAATATGTAAACTAAACTTATAATTTTTGGTTCGATGTGTCCCCCTTGAGACTTAAGAAAAATAAAGGGAATTTGTGATATCAACATATTAGATATCCGAACAATCTATTATATGTATGTGTTTGTACCAGCCTGTTACGTCATGAAAATTATAATAAATTGCAAGTTAATGTGACTCCCAGACTTGTGACACAAAACGTTCAGTCTGATTGATGTAAGTACCAAATCATGTAGGTATTGCAATTCAAATGACCAAAAAGGCTTCAAATCTCCAAAATGGATTGAAAGAGTGTACTACTTCACAGATTAAAAAAAAGAAGAGTTGGCTTTGAACATTGAAAATGTATTGTAATATACCTATTTGTTTAAATTCATCATGATTGTTGATTTTATAGTTATGTAATACATATTTATTAATGTGTGTGTGCATTTGATGCACGTGCCAATTATTAATAACAGCTTGTATTAAAAATCCTTGTTTTATTTACCCGGTTTATCAGAAATATCCATTACAAAATTTTGAAAAATGTACTGAACAACTTCTTCATTATTTTTTAAATCCTGTCGTAATTTTGAGATGTAACATTTAAATGTTCATTACGATTGACATTTGTCCACCAGTTTGGTGTTTTTTTAAAAAATGCAGAAATATCCATAACAAAATTTAGAAAAATGTATTTCTTATAAACAACTTTTTCGCTACTTTTTAAATGCTGTCGCAATTTTGGTGGTTAGATGCAGATGCAGTAACATTTAAATGGTCATTACGATTGATATTTGTCCACCAGTTTGGTGTTTTGTAATATATAAATATATTGCTTATATAAAAAATGCAGAATTATCCATTACAAAATTTAGAAAAACGTATTTCATATAAACAACTTCTTCATTACTTTTTAAATCCTGTCCCAATTTTGGTAGTTAGATGCATTTATAGCTATTTAACGTTCATTACGAATGATATTTCTTCGAATAAGTTTGGTGTTTTTTTAATATTACTATTACTAATGTTGGTAGTACAAGTTTCCCTAAAATTCCAATTTTAAAACTGTTCGAACCTTCAGGATTTCGAACCGTTCTAGAACCAGTATTTGGCCGGACATGCGCATTATTATCAGAACTACTAATTCTAGAACGGTTCCGGAACTATTCAGAACTGGAGGTTCGAACAAACCTAGTATTAAATGTTTATAATTACGAAAATTACTAATAAAATTGAAATTATTAATAGAAATGTTGTTTTTGTAACTAGATGGAATATTAGATAATTAGTTGTATCAGTTATATTTATGTATAAATAATATTTATGATTGGTATTGGTATTTATTTATGATCGGTAATTTGAAAATACATAATGAAATTGAAAATTGCCATAATCACAAAATTTTACAGTTGTTCCGATTATCCATTATCTGCTCTTGCTAATAATTGCTCTTTAATTTGCCATGTAAGTGCATTTAGTTTAGAGAAAATCATATATCATGTAAATATTAAAGTAAACCACAAAATAAGTTGACTTTTATAAGAATATAAGCACGTTTTACAACTATCAATATTGAGCTCAATACATATATAAAACAAGCTTAAGATATACAAATGACATACATGATATGAATTAGTTATTTTCCAGTCAGTCTTGCAAAAAAGTAATTGTCACAATAAAATAGCATATACATAAAGTAGCATATATTGATAAGTAGCAGTACTATATATGTTTATATAGTTTAATATCTCAATTATATTTTGTATTACCTACATCCTTAAAAATAACTGATTAATCATGAGCATTAATATATAATAATGTATAACTAATGTAACTTATGATAACAATATACCTAATACAGTGTATTTAGTCAGAGAAAGTAAACACTATCAACTACTATTTGTTAATTTTCGATTCAATTTAAAAATCATTGTTTAGGTTTAATGTAAAAATTACAGAACGTGTTATAAATGAATCAGCGTAGTGGATTAAATATTTTTATATTATAGTCCCTGCAATTGTTAATATGGTATAAAAGATATGACGTAATGTACGTTTAAATTGAATAACTATCAACAAAGAGTAAGTTATAACTAAGCATATGTATCAAATATTGTTATATAGTAGAGTCGTTTTCGCAACCGACACGGCCAAATTACGGACTAAAGGCGACGATTCAATACTATGATTTTCTCTAAAATAAATGCACTTACATGGCACATTAAAGACCAATTATTAGTAAGAGCAGATACATTTTACAATTTTATTATGTATTTTCAAATTACCGATCATAAATATTATTTATACATAAATATAACTGATACAACTAATTATCTAATATTCCATCTACTTACAAAAACAACATTTCTATTAATAATTTCAATTTTATTAGTGATTTTCATAATAATTTCCAACATTCTATTTTCAATCCGTGCGTTCAGGGAGTTACGGCGCCGCTGGCGCTGAGCTGTGCTAGCTCGAGCGGTGTCCTGAACGCGACTGCTGAGTGCCGGCGCTGGAGCTAGCGGTCGCCATCTTGTCTAGCAAAAATAATTTCGCTCGATGACCTAGCGGTGCTAGAAAGAAGTGGAGATAAGCAGTGAATATTCAAATATGAATTTAAAAATTCAAACCCGCGGATTAATAAACACATTAATTTATTAATTGTAGTAGTAAATATCATTTTTACGGTTGCTGTTGTACTTGTTATATTTAATGTTATGCGAAAGTTATAGGTAAATTTATCATATAAAATAGATATTGATAAGTACTATTATATTCGGTTTACATATAAAGTGAATATCTTTTTTCTACTTGAAATAGATTATTTATTTCTAATAAACAAACAACTGTTAGTGAATCCTAAGTAATATATGAAAATAATAAATTTGGCTCGATGACTTAGCAGCGGTAAAAGAAAGCGGTTAAAATTCAAATTTGAATCTTGTGAATAATACGATCAAAAGAAACTTCAATTATGTTGCACAATAGATCTTAAATAGTGCCTAATAAGTCTTTTTGATATGTTTATATAGGTATTGAAATGTATTTTGAAATAGATATAACTAACAAGTAATGTCAAACAGCATAATTCCTTCTAATTTGGCACTAAATTTAATCAAAAATATTAAGAGCTGCTACTGAAACTAATGAGCTATATATATAATATTGTTTGTTTTGGGCCTAATCTTCTTATTATATTTTCGTGTTCTAAAATACATTAGTATTGTATGCATAAGTATAGATAGCTACATAGTCTATTAGGTAACATAACTTAAGACTTTTACACAAGATCTACCATCAGATTCCAGTACGATAAATGTTGGAATAATATTGCTTCTTCAACCACAACAATAAAACAAACACACAATGTTATCAGTTTATGTCATATTTATTTATCAATAGGATAGGCGATTTATTTATTTATTTATACACTTATTACAAAGTAGCATTCAGAAAATACATCAATTAATTAAAATTGAAATGAACAACTATTCACAGTGCCGATAAATATCTCAGCCAATACTGCTAATATAATAGTGTTAATCGTTACATCATCTTCAACTAAAACCTCAAAACATTCCAACGAATTTGCTAACATCAGATTTCAATAAGTTAAATATTGGAAGAATATTGTTTTTACAACTACAGTAATAAAATAAATACACAAAGTTATTTCTTTGTAATAAATTTATGTATCAGTTATAATTCTGTGGTTATACCTACTCTTACTGCAAGATTAGCATTCAGAAAATTCATCAACTAATTAAAATTGAAATGAATACTGTTCACAGTGCCGATAAATATATCAACCAAAACTGCTGATATAATATTGATAATAGATTACACCAACTTCATCGAAAACTTCCACATAATCCATATAATAATACACTGTAAAATGTAGTATTAAATATTTAGACACACTTTATTTATATTATAGTAAATAATTTACCATCTCCTCGGTCAATTCTAAAATAAGGATTTTATATTGCTATCATATATTAATTACACACCAAATACGTTAACTTTATTTTTAGTTTAGATTTTAAAAGTACGTATGTCACGTCTTCATACTTCAAACAATAATAATAAATTTCAGAACGCCATATTGCCGCTGTCAGCCTTCAGATGTAGTAAAAGTACGCATGTCCAAGCAACAATTTTAAAATGTACTACTGTGACCCGTTCAATGACTTCAGGCGCTGGCCACAAGCTCTAGCGGTATACGCTTCCAGCGCCGTAACTCCCTGAACGCACGGAATGACATTCTACATCGTATTAATTCTATTGACTAATTCAACGAAGCATAACCGATGCAACACGAATTTTAGAATGTGATTGTGCAATCATTCGATTTATCGAATTTGTTTACACCCGCCATTTTGTTTCTCTAGATTTAATTAATAATAATAAATTTCAGAACGCCATATTGCCGCTGTCAGCCTTCAGATGTAGTAAAAGTACGCATGTCCAAGCAACAATTTTAAAATGTACTACTGTGACCCGTTCAATGACTTCAGGCGCTGGCCACAAGCTCTAGCGGTATACGCTTCCAGCGCCGTAACTCCCTGAACGCACGGAATGACATTCTACATCGTATTAATTCTATTGACTAATTCAACGAAGCATAACCGATGCAACACGAATTTTAGAATGTGATTGTGCAATCATTCGATTTATCGAATTTGTTTACACCCGCCATTTTGTTTCTCTAGATTTTTCGTATGGAAGAATCTAAAAATGTTATTACCAACATGTAAAGAAACAAATAATACAGGCATTATTTTCGATAATGAAGAAATAGAGAACGACAGGGAAATTGTTGAAAAATTTAATGAGTACTTTGTAACAATCATAGATACACTAGTCGATGGGATGCAAAGACAAAATATTGACAGTGAAAATGAAGTTTTGCGTGACATACCGCAGCATCCGGAATTTTGTAAATTTGAAAATGTAACTATAAAAGAAATTAAAGATGTAATTAAATCTCTAAAAGGTACAGGAGACGTTGCTGGTGATGGTATAACAAGCAGAGTTTTAAAGGACATTTGTTTGGTGAAAATATCATATATAGTACCTGTCCCAAAAGCCAATGGGACAAAACTGTGTGAAGAATACAGACCTATAAATACAGTGCCATCATACGAAAAAGTGTTGGAAATGTGCGTTAAAAAACAAATCGATAGTTATTGTGATACAAATAGCATAATATCGTTGAACCAGTCAGGTTTCAAGAAATCACACTCTTGTGAAACAGTTTTGGTGAACATTTGCGATAATTGGACGAGGGAAATAGACAGTGACAAAATGGTGCTGGCTGTGTTTTTGGATTTCCGAAGAGCTTTTGAGACCATCGACCGACAATTACTATTGAAGAAATTGGAAGTCATCGGCTTCAAAGGCATCGCTCTGGAATGGTGTCGTTCATACATGACTGACAGATACCAAAGTGTAAAGTTTAATGGGACAACATCAGGGGTGCGCTCTACTAAATATGGTGTACCACAAGGAACAATATTAGGACCGTTACTTTTTAATTTATATGTTAATGATATTATGCTAAGGACCAAAAACAGTAAATTAAATTTGTTTGCTGATGACTCAATGTTATATGTCAGTGGAAATAATTTAAATGACATGATGGACAAAATAAATGAAGACTTGACTTTATTATATAAATGGTTATGTGCCAATAGTTTAAGTATTAATATAAGTAAATCTAAATTTATAATCATTGGTAGTGCATATAAATTAAATACAATTAATTATGACAATATTAAGATAAAAATAGATAATAATTATTTAGAAAGAGTAAATAGTATAAAATATTTAGGGATAATTATAGATCAGCATTTAAATTTTAAAGAAAATACAAAACATATTCTAAATAAAATGTCTAGAAAAGTAGGTTATTTAAGTAGAATAGGTCAAAATAGGTCTACATATATTAAACTGTCTATATATAAATCACTAATTTCCGTACACATTGAATATTGATCAACAATCCTTTTCAAGTTAAATAATTACGAAACTCAGCAAATGCAAAAAATACAAAACAGGGCTATGAGAACAATTTTAAAGTGTAACAAATATACACCAGTTACATTAATGCTGAGTACATTGAAATTGATGAATGTGCGTCAAAGAATAAACTACAAAACGATGCTATTTATTTACAAGACTAAAAAAGGTGTTACGCCGTCGTATATTAGTCAGAAGTTGATTTATATACATGACACACATAAATATAATACAAGAATCATCAATGATTTCTTTATAGAAAAAGTTAATAGGTCATCAACGGCTAATAATGTTTTTGTTAATGGGCTAAAAATGTTTAACAGCCTGCTGTATGAAATAAAACATTGTAGTAATATAAATAGATTTAAGAGACAACTGTCATTATATATTTTAGATAAATTTATATAAATAATGTAAGTGTATGTAAATAGCGTATTGCTAATAAAGATATATTATTATTATTATTATTTACGATTTTGCTAAAATTTAATCAAAAAACGTACAAATCGAAGGTAATTGTTGTGTTGTGAGCTTAAATAAACATAATTTATTGTGATTTTCATTATTTCAATGCTCTATATGGGATATCTTACATGCGATGTAACCTGCAAAATTCACTCGGTGAGTACCTAATATATTTTTTATCTCCACTTCTGTACGTTTCCACCCTTAATGTTATAAGTAAAAGATGTTCAGTTTGAGGTCCTCTATAAGGTACAATAATGGGTGGAGACTGTGGCTAAAAATCTGCAAAAGGAAAATCCCTTACCACAAAAAATATATATCAAAAAATCTATAGATTTTTGATATACATTTTGATTACATAATATAAATAGATTTAAGAGACAACTGTCATTATATATTTTAGATAAATTTATATAAATAATGTAAGTGTATGTAAATAGCG
Organism: Amphimallon solstitiale; assembly: GCA_963170755.1. Lineage (NCBI taxonomy): Eukaryota > Metazoa > Arthropoda > Insecta > Coleoptera > Scarabaeidae > Amphimallon > Amphimallon solstitiale. Next base: position 41,840,973 of record OY720685.1, on the reverse strand, counting down.
TATTGCTAATAAAGATATATTATTATTATTATTATTTACGATTTTGCTAAAATTTAATCAAAAAACGTACAAATCGAAGGTAATTGTTGTGTTGTGAGCTTAAATAAACATCATTTATTGTGATTTTCATTATTTCAATGCTCTATATGGGATATCTTACATGCGATGTAACCTGCAAAATTCACTCGGTGAGTACCTAATATATTTTTTATCTCCACTTCTGTACGTTTCCACCCTTAATGTTATAAGTAAAAGATGTTCAGTTTGAGGTCCTCTATAAGGTACAATAATGGGTGGAGACTGTGGCTAAAAATCTGCAAAAGGAAAATCCCTTACCACAAAAAATATATATCAAAAAATCTATAGATTTTTGATATATATTTTTTGTGGTAAGGGATTTTCCTTTTGCATTTTATCTCTATAAGGTACACTAGTCATTTTGTAAAAAATCGCCCGACCCCTCCACTGCATTTATTCCAAAGTAGTTAATTTATTTAGACATTTACTTACATAGTAGTCCATTATCAAATTCAATTTTTATATTACTAGGATTGAAATCTTCCTCAATTTTAACATTGTCGTTTACTACATTATACTGTCCTTCAGATGATTCCATTTCCATTTTAATATTACCTAAAATAGTGGCTGCCTCATATTCTTTTAACTCATCATGCCATTTCATGCGATCTTTTAAATCAAAATTGTTTACGGTAATAACAGTTTCAGAGACGTGAAGTTTATCATCCTCAAAATCGTCTTGTTCGTTGGTATTCGATGTATTTATAGAAAACAATGTGTTATTCACATCACAATTTTCACTTTGGTCGGCCATAACCACCACAATTACTAATTTATACAAATCAGAGGCAACAACTTCTTCAATAAGAATATCACCACCACAATTATTATTGTCACGTATTGTGATTCTGTCCGGTTGTCATTCAGCCGCCATTTTAGAGCCGAAAAATCAATGATCTAATAATATAGAACTACTAGATGGACTGTAGCATAGAGAAATTAACAGTAAAAAGAGTACCAACTTAATGTATTAAAATTCGAAGCACAATAGCGCCGCCATTTTTAGCCAATGGTACTAATTTTCAACAGCGCCATATTTGAATATTTAAATACCATACTTTCTGAATTAAAATTTAATATTATTTTTAAATAAAGATAAAAATGCAGTAATTGATCATTTGAGTGACATATTTATCAACTTAATAATCAATTACACATTTTCATCTACTTTCACAAAACACTACTTCATGGAAGTCAACTATTTTAAAAATAAAAAGAGAAAAATTGTTATACATAGTAAGTTTAATTTTAGAAAACAGTTAATAAATAAAATTAAACATATTATAACATTATATAAAATATAAATAAAATTCTCATAAAAACAATAAATAAAGACATTTACAGATATTAAATTTTTACAAAGTATCAACAATAAATAAAATGCAAACTGAATTAACGAAAAGTAGATTCTTGTAATAATAATAACAATAATACATAAACAGAAAGTAAACTCTTATAAAAATATTAACAAAAAATATATTCTATAACAATTAAAAATATCACAGTAAAGGTGTCTTCCTCGGTAATCAATGCAGTCATCAGGCCAGTTAACGTAAACATGTAAAAAAGAAAGAAAATGACAAGTACCTAATCTGTATCTGTATAGTATATGTATCTATATATAACAATTACCACTAACAAGTTCCACACTTATGTTATGTTGCAAGATATACTTATTTATACTACACTAATAATCACAAACATCAGTAACAACACAATATTTGTTCCAGATTTATACTATGAAATTTTTGTCAATATTTTAGCAGCACTTTCTTTTACGGCACCTCATTCTATTCTTTACCCTTCTTTCCAATTCACAAAAAAACTTTTTAAATAACATATTAAGAACTAACTCAACTATTTTATTTTTAACATTAAATTTGTGCACAGTACACTGTAGCCACTCAAACGTTACATTTTCACTAATGCAAAACTTCAACTTTTCATATACATTTGTATTATGTCCTCGCTTTTCTAAATATTTATAGATAATATGATACATATGGGCTATACAATATATTAATTCCGTTCGAGCATATTTTAAATGGTCTTTCTGTCTATGATATTCTTTAAACATTGTAAATGTATGTTCAGGTAAAATTTCGGTACTTAATAAATCACTTTCGCAATCTTTGCACTCTAATTGAAGCCGTTTAACAATATAACCTGATACATACGTTACTGCCTGTAATTCAGCAAAATCTGCATTTTCTGGTTTGTCTGGTACATTCCAAGGTATAGTATCTTCTTCTCCAAATGTTGATGAGTTACCTTTTCTTCTGCAATAATTTGGTAGATGTTACTCGTAATGCAGCTTTCTTCTTATGTTTTGCTTTAGTAATAGTTTTCTTTAATCTCAAAATTGTTGTTTGTTGCTTACTTGATAATTTATAAAGTGATTGGCTGTTTTGAGGTAAGTTGTTCACATACTTTATTCCATATTCCCGTAGTACACTCTGTTCTTTATAAAATAAACTATTACTTTTATTATTTTCCAAGCTTGATGATGCTTCTATTTCCAATAAGTGCTCTTGACTCTCTCTTGGTGGTTCTTTTTCATGACAAGTATCTTCACTAATTGTAGAATTAATATTCACAGCTGTTATGTTATTGTTGAATATATCTGGTTCTGCAAATTTTATTAGCCTACGTTTCAATGTACTTGTAAAATTTTTTTCTGAAAAGTGATCTTGGCATATGTACCGCTTTCCAGTTGTGTCGGAGAATTCCGGAAAATGGATTTTCAATACATTTGTCCACCTCCTTCCTCGTGAAGTTTTCGGATCGAATAAAAAAAAGCATACATTTTGTGAGGTATTTTTTTCCAATAATCTACAACGAACATTTGCACAGAATGGAATGCAGCACGATAAACTTGTTTCACTCATGATTTAAGGATAATAAAAATTAAAACAAAGCCTTACCAAACAATTTTCCATACGATACCCGGAACCTATACTACAACATGGCTGACAATGTGATAAATGGCGGTAAATGTACGAGTAACCACGCATGCGCTAAAATTGCATTAGTTCATAGGATTAAAAATGGCGGAGCCACCATCGTGTAATTCAAGTTGGAGCTCTTCTTTATTTTCTCTATGGACTGTAGAGAGAGAGGAATTGACCTCTACATACAAAGGAGACAGATATACAAAACCGTTAGTTGTGGGCAAAACATGGCGATATCGCATTGTTTTGTATATAAACTTTCTCAATTTTGTTGATTTATACATATTTATTTGTCTTTTTGGTAATTTGGATTATGTATTTTATTAATAGATTTCTTCTAGTATTGATTTTATTTCATACACCACTGACTTTATTTTTATTTAAAGAAATACGAGTATAAAGACAACTGTGGATTCATGATGATTGAATCAACTATTTTTATTTATAAAATTGTGATTGTAATTAGATACATTTTAAGAATTTCATTTTTATTTGATATAGGCATATAGGTAATGTATATAAATTGAGAATCATCAAGAATATTGGCAATTGTTAACTTCAGCTTATAATTTAACAGTGTTGTTCTCATGGATTTAGTGTCATATATATTTGGTTAAAAGTGCTATTATCAGTAACAAAATTAGAAATAAATATTTTAAATTGTTGAATATTATATATACCAGCTTCGCAGTGCTTGGAGTCACATATTTAAGACACAATGGTAATGTCATGTGCAGCGTATGGTTGTACTAATAGGGCAGAAAAGGGAATGAACGTATGATTTCACAGGTTAACTATTCTTAATAAAATACATGATTTGTAAATTTGATATAAAAAATTTTAGTTTTCAATCTAATCAAGTACTATGCAAGCAGTGGATAATTTGTACTAAACGAAAGGATTTTAAGCCATCAAAATATTCAAGATTGTGTTCAGAGCATTTTGTTCCTGAAGATTTTGTTATAAGTTATGGAAGAAAATATTTGCCCCAAAATGCAATTCAAAGTATTTTCAATTTTCCTGCTCACTTGAGAAAAATTCCCTGTAATAGCAGATCTCAACGATTAAAAATTACTGATGCACCAAGCAAAGAACTGTTAAAGTAAGATTTCTATTTGTAGTTATTATTCTACCTAGATATTTTTAATGTTCTATTTACCTTATAGCTCAGAATCCCCAAATGTAACTAATGTTGAAGTATTTGAATTAGTCACAGAAAAAACACCTCACGAAATAATACAAGTTGTTATTCTAGCTTTATGTATTTTTAATATTTCTTTCTCCATTTTACTTCGATCACATATTTACCATTTACGTATTTGTTAATCCATATTAATTATATGTACATATATTTTAATAAAAAATTAAGCATTAATTGTCTTTTATTTTGAATATATCAGAAGTTGTAAGAAAAGCTGTCAGTTTCTATATTTATTTTTTCAGAACGTAATATTTTGAAAAATTCTAGTGGTCAATTCAAAATTTCCAACTGATATCTGTATAGTGATTTTTAAAAATTTTTACTAATACTACTGTTTTAAATAAAAACTGAATGATCATCACACATGCTAAAATAGGTTTTATTAGAAGAACAAAATCATATAGTTATCTCATAGTCATTAAAAGTCATTTATTTAATTTTCTTTCCTTAATGAAGAATGGCAACTAGCATAGATACCTTTAAAATGTTATTAAACAGAATATATTTAATACCATATTAATAATATATATTTAATTATTTATCTTTTTGATTATTAAAGTTGCAATACCTTTACTTTCCTCTTAATATAGCATATTTTTAACAAAATAATACTTTTAAACATTATAAGCCATTACAAGCTATAGCAATATATTTGAATTTTGCCCACATAAAACGGTCAATTTTGTTCATCCTTGTCAAACTTTCGACGCTCATATATTTTCCTTCTTTCTCCTATGGTGTGGGTCACTTCCTAATCAGCAAGACATAGCGTACACTGCATCTAGTAGTATAATAGTATTAGATCATTGCGAAAAATTCTATGCAGTGCTGCCAACCCACTATAGACAATTTCCCCTGAATGCTCTGAAATAGTGATGGGAGTTCTGGAGAAAAAAAATCGAATCTACTCGATTCTTGAAAGTACTCGTTGTTCTCGAGAACTTGATGCAAAGTACTCGAGCATTTTTAGTTCTCGGATAAACCGCAGAATCAGTTAGAGAAAAATTAAAAATTAGGAAAAAGGAAGGTGGGTGGTAGTCTACAATTAACAATTATAGCGTTGATTCAAGGAATACATGTATTCCTTCAATCAACGACCTAAGTGTATGCTGTGTATCTCTACACGTCACAGATTAGAACAATGGCGCAGTCAAGCCAAAATTTTTATCCGCGGTTTGTATTGCGTGAAGGCCGATATAGAAGGCGCTGGCATCAAAAAATTACAGTTTTCAATAACACTAAGCAAATAGCGGGCGATTCAAAATGTATTTGGTAGCGGGAAATTCAAAATTAAGTTTATTAAAAATTAGGGTTTAATACCGCGAGATCAAAAATATATTGATAAAGGTTTGCCATGGAATGTAAAAATCTGTCTTAAGTTATATCATTAAGTGTCATACTGTCATTAATATTTGTCATTATAAGAGAAAATATAATGACAAATATGGACAATATGACAATGATATAACTTAAGACAGACGTTTTACATTACATGACAAACCTTCATCAATATAATTTTTGATCTCGCGATACATGATTATAACACTGTAATTAAATTGCATACTATTTACTAGTTCTCGTAGTAATGAGGAATCATTTCTAAGGAAAACAGTATACAGTACGATATTCAATGACAATGCTGTAACCACACAATAACGTTTTAAAGAAAAGAATTACTTAAATAATTACACTTTAATATTGCTACGTAGAAAAGGTACAAAGTACATTTATGAATATTAATAACTAACATCTAACACGTATGTTTTAATTAAATTACCAGTACAAAAATAAAGTAACGAAGAATAGCATAATCTACCAAAAGTAGAATATTCGACTAACAAAGATATTTTTAACATTAAGATAGAATTTCTGTTGAAAAAGCACAAGTACCTACTCAAAATACTACAAAGTAGAAAAGGTATACATTTATGATTACTATTGAAAAATTATAACTAACATCCAACATGTGTTTTAGTTAAATTACCAGTACAAAAATAAATTAACGAACAATAGCATAATCTACCAAAAGTAGAATATTTGACTAACAAATATATTTGTATTAATAGAATAAAACACCTTTTTCACAAAAAATAGTTTAATAACTAGATGTCACATTTTGTGTGCACTGCACACATCGTCAGTAATAACAGTTACTACTGACGATGTGTGCAGTGCACACGAAATGTGACATCTAGTTATTAAACTATATTTTGTGAAAAAGGTGTTTTATTGCATTACTATTTCTATATTTCACAAGTGTCCAATATATATTACTACAAAGATAGTTTTAACAATAAGATAGAATTGCTGTTGAAAAGTACAAGTACCTACTCAAAATACTACAAAGTAGGTAATTAAACCCGATAGATACACAATGACTTAAGCCCATGTTTACTACCACCATTTACAAAATCTTGTATTACATAAATGATGAACATAAAATAAGGTGACATAAATAAAAATATGGATACATAAGATACCTAACAAATTTAGTAGATGTCTTTTCATCAATATATAATTAAAAGAGTGACAATTAGGGCTTAAAAACTAAATAATGTTAATTACATGGCTATAGAACAAAACAAAAAAATTAAACCTGCAATAACTAACACCAAATTGGTTAATTTATTGTTGTCGTAAAACAAATGAGACTTCCAATGATATGGCTGCCTTAAGCTCCATGGGTGGCCTCATGGGATGGAGTGTCGGCACTGCATTTCTGTTGAGGTGTACTGAATGAGGGTGTGCATAGTATGTTGTGTCAAAATGTAGGCTGCAAAGTTTCTTATTACATGTTGTACTGGCATCTAGCACAGGTTTCATGCCCATTTGCTGTTGCCAAGTTTCGCTCCTGAATAATAAAATATAATAATTACAACTGTATACTAACAAATATCAACGATAGTATAAAGGCACATTTTCATTATAGGAAACTGCACAGGAAAATCATTAAGAAAAACCATAAATGCTTCTGTACCAAGAAATCTGAAGTTTCTATTAACACTGCTAAACATGGATTGATTGCTTGTGAAAAAACATAATATAGAAACTTAAAAACAAGTAGTAAGTTTTTCGTGTAGTTTAAAGGCTTTCTTATACACCCATTGGGTTAAACTGCAGTTGAGGTGTCGGGCGACTAGTGTACCTTATAGAGAACCTCTAATTGAACACCTTTTTCTTATAAAATTATCAATGCAAACATAGAGAAATGGAGATAAAAAATAAATTAGGTACTGACCAAGTCAATTTTGCAGGTTACATCTCATGTAAGGTATCCCATATAGATCATTGAAATCATGAAAATCACTATAATTGATGTTTATTTCACATAATCACACACAATTTAGGTCAATTTGTATGTTTTCTTATGACTTCTGCGATTTTAAAAGCACCATCAAATGTCAACGAAAACAGCTGATATCATGTGATCTCGTATTTACAATTTTGCTAAAATTCAATCAAAGAACGTGGAAATCAAAGGTAATTGTTGTGTTGTGAGCTTAAATAAACATCATTCATTGCGATTTTCATTATATCAATGCTCTATATGGGATATCTCACATGGGCTGTAACCTGCAAGATTAACTCGGTGAGTACCTAATTTATTTTTTATCTCCATTTCCCTACATTTGCATTGATAATTTTGTAAGAGAAAGTTGTTCAATTAGAGGTCCTCTATAATGTATACTAATCATTTTGTCAAAAATCGCCTGACATCTCAACTACAATTATTCTCACTTATATTATACTCCTAATAATTGCAAACTTTAATTGGTGTAATCGGAAACCAACAAAATCCTTGCTACAACCAGGTGGTCCTTGTTGCACTTAGAATCAGAACTACAAACAAAAAATCTCCAGCTCACCTTCGGGTTATATGTCAACTATTAGTGCCATTAGTTACTTGTTCGCATTCTCGGAAAATATGCATCGCTCTTGCTTGTACGCAGCACATACAATTGATACAATGCACCAGCTTCTATCCATATTTTAAGTCTAAAAATGCATTATGTCAACTTAATAAAATTATCATATTACTCTTTACAGAACTTACGGTACGATTATAACACCACTAATTAAGTAGTAATAAGAAAAATAATGTTTAGCAACACACACAAAATTTGTTGGTTACGGCCTGTACGCGCTTGCATAAAACAGCACAGTAGTAGCGACATCTCAATTATTCGGTTAAAGTCATGATTCAAATTTACTTCTAGGTCTCTTGTTTCTAACACCGTGGCGCCCTCTAGGTGCGCCTGCATTAGGTAGATTAAGCGGCAAAACCCCTCATTTAAGTGAACCATCCGATAATCCGTGCTACACGTATATATATTCATATACGTTTACGTATAACTGGATATATGTATATTTGTGATAATTATTATCCGTTAATGTACGTTACACATTCAAGTATTTCATATCCTATTTATTTGTGATATAGCGGTGCCACCTATTGGCCTTATGCTGAGATACACATTTAGCGTACAGGTTTTGTCTTTAGCACAGTGTGCAAGATGAAACTGTCGTGTTCGGTGTCGCGCTTGGATGGCAGTTGTCGCTGAGATATTCTCATAGGCACTTCTGCGATTCAACGGACATAAGACACGGTTTTAGTTGTGGATCATTGCCTGTTGAACATTCAGAAACTAACACCATCGTTCCTCCTGAACAGCATGGCTTCAGAAAGCAACACAGTACGATAACTCAGTTGGCACGGGTCACAGAATACATCCACAAGGCCTTTGACAAAAATATTGTAACCACCGCAGCATTCCTGGATGTCTCCAAGGCATTTGACTCAGTATGGCACGAGGGACTCATCTTTAAGCTTTACTCATATAACTACCCTACACATCTGATTCGAATTATACACTCATACATTCAACGACGGAACTTTCATATAAAGATAAATCAAACCAACTCCTCGACAAGATTTCTCTCTGTCGGTGTACCCCAAGGATCAGTTTTATCACCACATCTATATGTAATATTTACGGCAGACATACCGACAACCAACAAAACAATGATCGCCACCTATGCCGACGACACGGCGATACTAGCCCAGTCCTTACAGCCTCGGATAGCAATCAGAAACCTGCAAGAAGCTTTAAATATAATATCAGAATGGTGTCACAAGTGGAGAGTTGCGATAAACGGGGACAAGTCACAGGCCATAACGTTCCAAAGAACGACCAAAGCAGTAGAAGGGCATCTACATATTGATCACACCCAAATACCATGGACACCCGTCGTCAAGTACTTGGGAGTTTTCTTGGATCGAAAGCTCAGATACTCGCATCATTTGAAATCCACGATAGCAAAAGCCAAAACAGCCAGGGGGATACTCTGGCCTCTTCTAGGCAAACACAGCTCGTTGGATCCGATCCTCAAACTCAGGATTTACACTCAGGTGATCAGACCAATTATGACTTACGCCGCACCTATATGGTTTACGACTTACCCCACCCACCTGAATGCCTTACAATCAATCCAAAATGTCACCCTACGTATGGTCCTACAAAGCCTATGGTACGTAGGAAATAACCAAATTCAAAGAGAGACCAACACTCCCCCACTGTTAGAATACATAAAGGAAATGGCAACACAGTTCTATTATCAGATGGAAAACCACCCTAATGAAACAATCACAGACCAACTAAACTACGATGCAGAATACTATTTCAAACATAAACGCCCCAGGCTAGCGTTATAAACAAGACACAGAATCAACTGTAGCAAATCAGCACAATTCCCCCCAAAATAAGACGAGCCACAATATGATTATAAGTTAAAGGTCAAGGCCTAACTTGATATTCCCGGAAAGAAGAAGAAGAAGGATCATTGCCAGCAGCACCACGTACACTGAAGAGGCCTCAAAGGCCGAAACACCGGTGTCTGTGCGTTCGCTGTTGGTAATGACACCTAAGTGTATGCTGTGTATCTCTACACGTGCATATACTCATATACGTTTACGTATAAATGGATATATGTATATTTGTGATAATGACACTACTGATTCTATTATATAGCTATATACTGTGGGGTTATCATCACTGGTAAGTACTGGACATACATTTCATGTATGTATTCGTAGTGAGTGCACGTGTTATTTTTCCATCAACTTTAACCTATGTTTTTGAGTACTCTCATATTCAATTTTGTAATGCAATTTATATTAAATGAAAATGCAGGAATTTTTACTTCTGTTAGTGTTTACAGTTTGTTAATTTGTTTATTAAGAAGCGAGTTATTGTCTGGTAAGATATTTACCCGTTGTATGCGCTTGGTAGTGCAGGTGTGTATATCTTGTCCTCTTTTTTTCTGGTTTGGACTTTTTCTTTTCAGTGTGACATTATATATTTATGTGTAAACATACATTAACAGCTGACTTATTCTTATTACCTATGTTTATCTGTTGCTGAAACCCTTCCGTTGCCCACTTTTTTACCCTTGTGTTAGTCTTACGTAAGACGTCACGGCGGGCAGCGTTGGCGTGGCTTGTGTCCCTGTCTATTTATCCTACTGTTTGCAAAGCTAAAATTTAGTATAAAATTTACCTTTCGCTGTTACATATATATATTTTTTTTTACTAGCTAAATTTGTACAATAATATCTATTTGTCATTGCTGTAATAAGAACATTCCCGATAATGAAATAGTCAATTGCTACATTTGCAAGAATGTCTTCAGCACCGTCTGTTCCAATCTAACGGGTAAGGATACTCGTGTTTTGCTTTCTAAAAGAAATATTAAATGGACGTGTGTCGCATGTTGTACATCTGGGGGGCTATTCTGGTGAATAGCGATTCGATACCACCATTAGCGAGAGTAAATAGCGATACCACGTGATATCGCAAAAGCATGACGTAAATACTTAAATAGCGAGTGTCGCTACGACCTATTGGACCTATTCTACACAACATATTTAACTTTTTAGTAACATTTTTAAAATTATGTTTGCATTAGGAACATGACATTGGTAATAGTGGTAATATTATAGGGAAAAGCAAGGACATTCATTTACATTTACGGTGTTGATGTGTGTGTTTGACGTTTGTGAGTGTATAAAGGGTATTATTATTCAAACATGTCACGAAATCGAGAAGAGAGATAGCGCAGAACCAAAAGGAGCATTTAATACTGTTCATGTCAGTACATCTACCAAAAGATGCTTGGCCAAGGGCTGTTAATAAACTATTGTCAACATGTCTTTGGTAACTACCATGACAGAAAAGTGTACATAGAACCTGTGCAGTTATATATATTGATGTAGGTAGAGTGCCTATTATAAAATATTCAGGTTACATTATGATGTAATAGGAGTTGCCTATTTTAAATTATTAAGGATGAGTTTTATCCAAGATTCGGTTTTTCTTTAATTATGACAGAGATAGTTAAATTTGCGAATATTAATGAACTGGTTGTAATCTTGAAAGAATTTTGTTTATTGAGTTAAAGGAGAATTTTATAGTTACATGGTGAAATAGTATTTATTACAATTGGAGTTGTTCTTCCATGCATATGTACCAAAAATCTGTAAAGAAAGATTGTATATAAGTATTGTAAATTTGAAATGTAATTTAGCATTGTGAAAAAACTTGTTCAAGTGTTATTAATGATGAGGAAAGGATAAAAGATTTTTAGAATACGAAAACAGTCAACAAAGAATTGATAAAAAAATACCGCCGTAAATTATATATCGGAAGTGTCAGTTAATTGTCAATGTGACAGATAATTGTTACTATAAAGAAGTAAAGCTTAAATTGGTAATTGAAGCATGATAACTTTACTAAATTCGAGGAATAATTTATTATGAGTGAAATATTGACTTGTGAAAGGTATTTTAAAATTTATTACATTTCTATAATTTATATTGAGCTTGGTTTTAATGTGTGATTAATTTATTGGTTGAAAAAGAATTAGAATTATCACTAAGGTAATTTTAAATAAATAAAGGAGAATTTTTTCGATTTTTGCGGAAGATAGTCGCAATTTTCGAGCTAAAGTTTATTTCAGCAAAAGTGTATAAAATAGAAGCAATATTGGAGTAAATTATTATTGAATATATGTTATTCTAACTTAGCAGAAGATAAACAGTGTTAAAAGAATATAGAAAATTATATAAATTATTTACGAGGAGTAAAGAAAATAATACTTACTCAAATTAATTAAATCATATGAAGATATTAAATTGCCAACTCAAATTTGAAGGAGTACTAGAAGAATAAAACGTGTAGATCCTCCAGGAGCAGTAAACGGAAATTAGACAATTCCAGGGGCATTAGACGTATACATTGAGCCATCAGAAGTACTGGGCATATACATTCTTCACAATACCAGGGACATTAGAAAATTCCAAGGGCATTAGAAAACACTAGGAGCACTTGACGTTTACATTTTCCAGAACACTAGGAGCATTTGATGTAAATATCTTGCAGAACGCCAGGAGTATTTGACGTATTATTCCAATCAGAGCACCAGAAGTACAACACAAATATATTCGTGAAGAGACATCTAAGTTGAAGGCCTATTTCAAGTTCATCGGGAAATATCCAAGCAAGTTCTAGTTTCTTTGTTGAAAAGTGTCTTTCCAGAACATCGATAGATCTTTCTTTTGAGTCCAAGGTAACTACAAAGTGTCAGTAATAACATTAGGAAGAATATAATAATTCAAGCTGGAAAAGGTCGTATATATATTTTTTTTAACGTTAATTATTTATGGGAATCTAAGAAGAAATAAATTTGAAACCTTAATTTAATCTGAATTAACATCAAGTAACTATAAAAATTTATTATTTTATCATACAAAGTCATAAAAATACCTATTTAGTAACAATTTCAAGTCATATTATAAAACCAGTATTTTATAGAACAAATTAACAATCACTGTCATTTTTGAATACTTACGTTGTTATTATTATAGAAAACTCATCTTTAATAATCATTAATACATAGTTGGACAAGTTTATAGAGATTTAGGTAATGATTTATAACATCGTCTCGGAAATATGTATATGTTTTTTTAAAAGAATCCAATATATGAATTGATTTATTTGGAGTTTCTTCTTCTTATGATCGTCGAGGTTATGTATATGTTTGAATGGACGCATTCCTTAATGGAAAAATAATAAAGAACATCATAAATTTAAGTATATGTTGAATAGATGGCGATATACTTACTCATTGAGATATTAAAGATGTATTAAAGTTGTTATTTCATGAATTCTTAGCAGTTTTAAAAAAATATTATATGTAAAGTTTATAGAAAGTAAATGATTTATTTAGATCGATCTTACAGTTGAACTCGTAGTACCAATTTCATAAATATTAAAATACTAAGGTAATCATATAACTAGGATATAACTACTGAAGTATACAGGACCGGATTAAGAGCATCAGCAGGTATTAAATTCAAATAATTTAAATATTGAGTCTCATGTTCTATTTGTTTAAAAATATATACAGTAAATATTATAAAAGAGTACTGAAATAGCACGAGGCATCTTAATATTATTATAATAGTACTAAATGATAAAATTCTTACCCTGAGATAAATTTATAGAACATATAATTTTTACATATCAACAATTTATTATTGATTTGCTAATTGTGGAGTTACTTACAATAGCTTGTATATTCACTTTAGCACAATATATTACTGAATAAAGAATATACAACTGCAATGTTTTGTTTATTATTTTAGATTCTAATAAAAATCTTACAGCTAAATATGTTGGAATGGATGTATAGTTCTCGACAAATAAAATGGGACATATTTTTTAATTATTGTAAGTCAAGATTACAGATATTGTTGAAAATATTTGACATTTATAATATATGCAAGGCATTTCATAACATTAATTGTTTTAGTAAAAGACTTACTCACACAAATAAAATTAAGCTAAAGTCGTAATAAGATGTGTCCTATTTTATTTGTCGAGAGCTGTAGCAACATGCCTTTGATTAAATATGATATCAATATTATTAATCAGATTTCTTGCTACTGCTTTTGTCAAACGTAAATTTCTAATGAACTCCTCGTCTGTTATTGAAAATGGGCTCAAAGTGTCCCTTAATCCTTGTCTTTGTATCCTTAGCCTGCGAATTTCTCTTTTTCTTTCTTCTCTTTCCAACAAGTGGATGGCTAGATATTGCCCTTAGAAAGCTGCCATTGACGGACAAATAAGAAACAGAAAATCTGAAATTACTTTTATAATAATAACTTTATTTAGCATTTTTTACATTGCTATATAACTACAATCCTTTCTATATCCTATTAATTATAACTTATAACATAACATATGTAGTCATTCATTCTTCTTAAGCTCATAACATTCAACACCAAATCTAATCTAATAATGACAACTTATCCCTGAAATACCAAAACCATTTTCATACTATTGTACTTCATTACTTCGATATAGTTCTATTAACTTATGCTTAAATTTATCTATCTCTAAAATATCTTTAATTGATTTTGGTAATTTGTTATAAACCACAGTTCCCTTAAAAACTACATTGTTTTGTCCCTGTCTAGATTCCTTCTGTTCTAAAATAATATCGCTTTTATTTCTTGTGTCATATTCGTGTATGTCTTTAAATTGCACTACATATTTCTTAAAATAGTCTGGTATTAATCCTAATATAATCCTATGTATGAAAATTAACACAGAAATTTCTACCATAGCTTTTACTTCCAACCACTGCAACCTACTTAGCATCCACTGTATGCTTCTATATCTATCCACCTGTAATATTACTCTCATTGCCTGGTTTTGCAATAATTGCAATCTATTTATATCTTTTGAGCTAACCAAAAAGAGTATTGTTCCAGCAAAATAAAAATGAGGAAGCACTATCGTATTATAAACCATTTTCCTTGTATATTCACTTAAGAACTTGCTGCATCGGTTTAGCACTCCTATTTTCTTCGCTATTTTCTTACTTATATACTCTACATGGTCGCTAAATTTTAATCTAAATTTTAATTTCTTGTCAATAATCACTCCCAAATATTTTACCCTCTCCACCCATCCAAGCTCTGCGTTTCCCAGTTTCAAATTACCGTTTTTATTTTGAATCTTGCCTTCATTTAATACCATAGCCTTGGTTTTTTCTAAATTTAGTTTTAGTTTGTTAGTTTCTAACCAATTTTGTAAATTTTGAAGATCAATATTCATTTTTTTAACTATTTCATTGTAGTTTTTTCCAGCTAAATAAATAATTGTGTCATCAGCAAATAAGTGGTAATTCTATATCAAAATTATCAAATGTCAACTAAAAAGAAGCAAATCGGTAAAACATAACAGTAATGAACTTATAAGCATATCATAGCGATATCGATAAATTATAGCGACCCTATTTTTAGTTTCGCTAAATATAGCGAGACATCGCTAAGTTATGACGTCAAAAAGAATCATGGCGGTATCGCTATGTCTGCAGAATACCTCGTAGCGATATCGCTATTGACGTCATAAAGTGGCCTTGACGGATAGCGATATCGCTATCCTCATGAGAATAACCCCCCTGATATTTCTACTCTTATTAGGAGTGTGACAACATCAATAACTTCACTTCAGTCTGAAATTGCGGAGATTAAAAATGCTCTCAGATCGAGTAATGGTACGTCAAGTACGTGTTTCTCCTTCGAGGATGTTATGAAGGAGGTTGATGAGCGCAGACGAAGAGAGAAAAATTTAATAATTTTTAATGTGCCGGATTCTGGTGTGAAGGAGGATGATTCCAGAATTGCCAGGGATATTTTTCAGTGTGTTAATCACATACTTATAGCTGTTTACTTTGGCTATTACAAAATTGATATAATGAGTGAGAATAAACTGTAAAAAAAGTTAAAAATATGTTTGATGAACCGAATCGCACCAATACTCTAATAATATCACAAATTAAAATAAAAACAGTTAAAGGACAACTTAAAAACTAACCTACAACTCTAAACTCTGTTCAACGTAAATACCAACGATAAACATAACCAGAAAAATGCGAAAGCAGATACGAATAACAATTACGCATGCTCCGAGTTTATCAGAATTTCAAATACTAGCCCACAATCCAGAACTGTTAGAACCGTTCTGAACTGAAGATTTAAACAAACCTATCAATTATCGCAAAATCCCTTTTATGAAAATATCTTTTTATTTATGTTATGCCATTTCATAATTTCAAATTATTAGTTATAATACAAGAATAAAAAGTTATTACAAAATAGATAGATAGATAGATTTCTAAGTCAATGAAATAGAGCGAAGACTGACAGAAAAAACTCTATAGAAAAGTAAGGGAAACAATAGCATATAAGGCCGTTTGACACTTACGTAAATTTTAAATAAAATTCACAACTTAATTCACACGCAAATTTTGTAATAAATTCATATCGTGGCATACATAAATTTTAGCTTGTAGATTTGGTTGTTAATTCACATGTAAATTATTTAGAACATGTTCTATTTTCTGGCTGGGTGTTTCTAGTAAATCTGCGCGCGCATCGATATGGGCAGGTAAATTGAATATCACTGCAATACACTGCGATATCACGTTTGGTAGAAGTTAGTTATTGCTGATTATTGTACTTATTGTCGGTATCTTGATTCTTGATCAACAGTATATAAAAAAGACATATTGGTCAAACGATCAAGTACGAGCATTAATTAATGAATATCAAAAGCATCCTGGTTTATATGCGGTGAAAACCAAAGACGATAAAAATTGACATGCACGATCCCACGCACTTTATTTATTTCCCTCATAAAGGTTTTTTGTTTTGTAATATTTTTTTCAATTAAATTAAGTAAATCGTTAAATTGTACACTTGTAAGTCTAAGAAAATTTTTGTATGCATTCGAATCTTCTATTTTCAACTGGTAATTTATCAGACTTAAGATGCCTTTTCTTTTTCGATTTAACCACGATCGAGCTCATGACTTTTTTACGTTTTTTACCACGGGCCGTTACAACTACGGTTGTTGCGATTATTATAGTAGTAGTTAGAAGTAATAAGCTGTCGTCTACTGCGTCCATAACAAATCCAATAGTGTCCAATATTGATTTAAAAAGCAAACAAACCAACCAGAGACTTTAAACATTCAT
Source organism: Amphimallon solstitiale (assembly GCA_963170755.1). Classification (NCBI taxonomy): domain Eukaryota; kingdom Metazoa; phylum Arthropoda; class Insecta; order Coleoptera; family Scarabaeidae; genus Amphimallon; species Amphimallon solstitiale. The sequence continues at coordinate 41,823,640 of OY720685.1, read as the reverse complement.
AGACTGGCGATGTGAGTCGAGTCTAACGATCTCTACCGAAGCTTTCTCCCCTCCAAACAAAGACGCCATGCTTGTAACTTTTGTGTCAAGAGAAACTCGCGTCTACAGACACGAATTTCACTTTGTCTCTTTGACTTCCCGCATGCGCATTACGGTTTTTTTTTGTTTTGACAGTTTTGAGTGTTTGTTTAGTGAGGTTATTTTCTTCTTTAGTAGTATTAAATCGGAAATAAGAATAGTAGAAGTATTTCCTAAAATGGATCATCAATGTTCCGAGTGTAAAATACGATTTTCAAAACATTCCAATCTGAGAACGCACGTCAAGAAATTTCACGGCGGTAAGTTGAATTTTAACTGTTTGCTGGTGCTGGTAGGTACTATATCCACTGTACTATCTACCATGCTCATGTTAATACTCCAATGTATTTATTTTCATTTCAATGTAAAAATTAAACAAACATTCAGAAAACTGAAATGTCCGGAAATGTTAAAAATTTCGTTAAAATTTTTTCAGAACGGTTAGAGGAAATTGCTCCAAATAAAGCCCGAACATGCAAAGCTGTATGTAATGAATGTTCCCAAACATTTTCAAAATACTCGAATTTGAAAAGACACGTTGAAAGATTTCATAGCGGTGAGTAGATATACCTAATAATTAAACAATTTTTTTCTCTATACTTTTGTGCCTTTTGTAGAAAAAGTAGACCAGCTTATATCTCCAAAAATTTATGCATACCAGTGTCAATATTGCAAAAAAAACTTTTCAAATATAAATCACTATAAAAACCATAAGAAGACACATAATGACCAAAGTAATCTAGATAATCGGCTTGCAGTAAGAAAATGTAGCTTGTGCCATTTTGAAATGGTGTCAAAATCAACACTACATATTCATTTTAAAGAAGCACATGATATAGAAGTTTCTACTAAATCATTAAATTTCCTAAATGCAAACGAATTTGATAGTTGGAAAAATAATCTAGAGAAGATCACTTGTTCAAAATATGTTAGTAGTCACGGCTCCTATAAAACTCAAGGAGGTGTTAAAAATATATTGTATGTTTGTCATCGTTCTGGTTTTTACGTGAAAAAAGGTAAAGGTCTGAGACATTTAAAAACACAAGGGAGCAACAAAATCAACGGTATATGCCCTTCAGAGATTCTTGTAAAAATCCAAGACAATGGTACCTATGATGTGATTTTTATTGAAACCCACATAGGGCATGACAATGAGTTAGGTCATCTGAATCTCACAGACTCTCAGAGAATGGATTTGGCTTGTAAAATAGCTTCCAATGTACCGTTTACATCAATTTTGGATGACATTAGAGACTCAGTCACAGGCAATAGCTTGGAAAGAATCCACTTGCTGTCTAGAAAAGACCTTCATAATATTACTCAATTATTTAATTTAAATAATGAATCTGTACGGCATAAAGATGACGCTATTAGCATTGAGGCCTGGGTAAATCAAGTTAAGGAAAGTGGGACAATTCTGTTTTATAAGCCTCAAGGGGAGAAATGTGAGCGTTACCCTTTCCTGAACGATGACGATTTTGTTATAATCATCATGCATCCTGGTCAATTAGAAATATTAAATAAGTTTTGTGATGATTGCATTTGTATAGATGGAACTCATGGCCTCAATGACTATGACTTTGAACTGACAACACTATTGGTATTAGACGACATGCGGGAAGGGTTTCCTTGCAGTTTTATGTTTTCAAATAGAACGGACGAAGTTGTTATGCAAATTTTTTTCAAAGAGATAAAGGATAACTTGGGACGTTCAATCCAAGCACGAGTATTTATGTCTGACATGGCGCCGGCTTATTACAACGCTTGGTTACAAGTGTTTGATCCTGCCAAATTCAGGTAAATATCTTTTTATCGATAAATAATGCATATTACTTATAAACTTACTTATAGACTGTTCTGTACATGGCATGTGGATAGAGCATGGAGAAAAAATTTAAATAAAATTGACGGTCAAGAGTCACAGGTTTGTTTTTCAGATTGTTACGTATTTTTTTAACATTCAAAACGTTCTTCAGGCGAATGTCTACAAACAGTTACGAACACTCCTGCAAGAAAGAGATCCTGAAGCATTTTTGACGATGCTGCAAAATTTTGTAAATGAGTTATTGTCTACCTCACAAACTTTGGAATTTGGACGTTATTTTGTGCAAAATTATGTGGACAATGTAAATGCATGGGCTTATTGTCATCGGCTGCATGCTGGTATCAACACCAATATGCACATTGAGCGGATGCATCATACCATTAAATATTTATACTTGGAAGGAAAGAAAGCACATCGCCTCGACAAAACAATCAATAAAATCATGAAATTTATTAAAGACAAACTTTTCGAGAGACTCATTATAATAAATAAGGGCAAAATATCAACAAAAATCAAGGACTTGCGAAGCAAGCATAAAACAAGTGAAAAGTTGGATACCTCAACTGTTATACAAACTGAATCGGGTTATCAGGTTTTGTCTTCAACATCTAAGGAAATTTATATCGTTGAAGAAAAAAATTCTGGTTGTGACTGCAAATTAGTATGCTCTTCATGTGAAGTATGTATCCATGCTTATTCATGCACCTGTTTGGATAACAGTATTCGGTGGAACATGTGCAAACATATCCATTTGGTTTGCAAATATAAAAAAGATGCCAAAGAATCTACTCCTATTGCAAATAGAATTGAAGGTTTGTATACTTATAATATTTTGGTAGTGAGTAACTTTTCTGTGAGTACATAGCTGATATTATCACTTCTCTTACTTTATTAAGAAGTAAAATATAATTAATTGCTTGTAATTTTTTTTTTATTAGTGAGACATCTGAAGAGCCTTTTGGAAGAGGATGCTGGACTGAACCAAACGGGGTATATATTTTTTAGGGTTTTTGGTTTTGGTTTCTTTTCTTTATAATAATAATAATGATTATTTTTCCATTAGTATATTTTACGGTTGAATGTTTATTACTATTAAACAAATGTCAACTTGATGGCGATGTTGGAAAGTTCCGGATATTTTTTTATAATTTCGTTCACAAAATTTTTACATTTTCTAATATGTACTAATGTTATATTTTTTGCAGAAAAAGAACAGTGCGTTTTGATTGTAGACGAATGTAATGTCGAGAAAAAAATTGAACAAGAACAACTTGTGCAGATACTGTCCAAATCTGATGTAAACTTACGAATAAAAAAGAGGATCAATTCAATGTCGAGAAAGAAAAATTGAAAACACTGCATATTCAGCTAATCGATAAAATTTCAACTTTTGAAGAACTGGAAACATTTAAAAGAGTTACAGCATCGATTGGACCTACTTTAGCAGCTGTTCGAAAAAACAATGAACAAGAAATAAGGCTGCCTCCAACCGTGCCACACGTCCCTCACAATAAACGTATCGACCGACAACGATTTTTCTCTACAAAGAAAAAAAATAAAAGAACCGCAAAAATGAGGAAACCTAATGACGAAGAAGCCAATACAGCAGCCATTCGTTTATTAAAATGTAATGTTTTACAGCAATAATACCTAGTTACCAAATAAAATTATAAATTCTATTTTTAAATCAAACTTGTACTTTTATTCGTGTAAATAAATGCTTATGTTTCCTTACGTACGATTTAAATGTTACACAATACTAACTCATAGGCAGTTAAATATCAAGTTTTTTTTAAATTTCTTGATTGCCACTCGTCTGTAGTCTAAATGCGCATGCGGGAAGTCAAAGAGCCAAAGTGAAATTCGTGTTTGTAGACGCGAGTTCAAGAGAAGGTGAACAAGGTCAAACAAGGTCCTAACATAACCACGTTTGAATGCGTTTATTTTAGTTTAGTTTAGTTAGTTTTATTATAATTTAATTCCTAATTTTGTATGAAATTTACATCATACACAATCATAATTTACATGTAAATTTAACACAGTATCATACAGAAACTTTTGATAACAAATTTAATTACAAATTTACATGTGAATTCACTAGAAATGCCTGTTTGCCACACATCAACTTTTTGCATAAAATTTGCTAACAAATTTATAATTAAACATGCGCACTAGATACTAAATATTATGATTTGAGGTTATGGTTATGTTGGTTTGTTTGCTTTTTAAATCAATATTGGACACTATTGGATTTGTTATGGACGCAGTAGACGACAGCTTATTACTTCTAACTACTACTGTAATAATCGCAACAACCGTAGTTGTAACGGCCCGTGGTAAAAAACGTAAAAAAGTCATGAGCTCGATCGTGGTTAAATCGAAAAAGAAAAGGCATCTTAAGTCTGATAAATTACCAGTTGAAAATAGAAGATTCGAATGCATACAAAAATTTTCTTAGACTTACAAGTGTACAATTTAACGATTTACTTAATTTAATTGAAAAAAATATTACAAAACAAAAAACCTTTATGAGGGAAATAAATAAAGTGCGTGGGATCGTGCATGTCAATTTTTATCGTCTTTGGTTTTCACCGCATATAAACCAGGATGCTTTTGATATTCATTAATTAATGCTCGTACTTGATCGTTTGACCAATATGTCTTTTTTATATACTGTTGATCAAGAATCAAGATACCGACAATAAGTACAATAATCCGCAATAACTAACTTCTACCAAACGTGATATCGCAGTGTATTGCAGTGATATTCAATTTACCTGCCCATATCGATGCGCGCGCAGATTTACTAAAAACACCCACCCAGAAAATAGAACATGTTCTAAATAATTTACATGTGAATTAACAACCAAATCTACAAGCTAAAATTTATGTATGCCACGATATGAATTTATTACAAAATTTGCGTGTGAATTAAGTTGTGAATTTTATTTAAAATTTACGTAAGTGTCAAACGGCCTTAATCGGATATGCTTGTCACGCATATTGAGACCATTAAAAACGACATATATTAATAAATTTCACAAATAAACATAAGTGATCGGCACAGCCTGAAAACACATGGAAAAGCGCAAAACATATTATTATTTTAAAGAATTGATAGTATAAACAATGAAATCTTAAGGCCGTTTGACACTTACGTAAATTTTAAATAAAATTCACAACTTAATTCACACGCAAATTGTATAATAAATACATATCGTGGCATACATAAATTTTAGCTTGTAGATTTGGTTGTTAATTCACATGTAAATTATTTAGAACATGTTCTATTTTCTGGGTGGGTGTTTCTAGTAAATCTGCGCGCGCATCGAAATGAGCACGTAAATTGAATATCACTGCAATACACTGCGATATCACGTTTGTTAGAAGTTAGTTATTGCTGATTATTGTACTTATTGTCGGTATCTTGATTCTTGATCACCAACAGTATATAAAAAAGACATCTTGGTCAAACGATCAAGGACGAGCTTTAATTAATGAATATTAAAAGCATCCTTGTTTATATGCGGTGAAAACCAAAGACGATCAAAATTGACATGCACGATCCCACGCACTTTATTTATTTCCCTCAAAGGTTTTTTGTTTTGCAATATTTTTTTCAATAAAATTAAGTAAATCGTTAAGTTGTACACTTGTAAGTTCCAGAAAATTTTTGTATGCATTCGAATCTTCTATTTTCAACTGGTAATTTATCAGACTTAAGATGCCTTTTCTTTTTCGATTTAACCACGATCGAGCTCATGACTTTTTTACGTTTTTTACCACGGGCCGTTACAACTACAGTTGTTGCGATTATTATTATAGTAGTAGTTAGAAGTAATAAACTGCCGTCTACTGCGTCCATAACAAATCCAATAGTGTCCAATATTGATTTAAAAAGCAAACAAACCAACATAACAATAACCTCAAGTCATAATATTTAGTATCTAGTGCGCATGTTTAATTATAAATTCGTTAGCAAATTTTATGCAAAAAGTTGATGTGTGGCAAACAGGCATTTCTACTGAATTCACATGTAAATTTGTAATTAAATTTGTTATCAAAAGTTTCTGTATGATACTGTGTTAAATTTATATGTAAATTATGATGTAAATTTAATTCCTAATTTTGTATGAAATTTACGTAAGTGTCAAACGGCCTTAAGGGTGTTGTATAGGTACATTTTCAAATAGTTACAGATTAAAGGCTACCTTTAAACTTTATGCAAAAATGATTTAGATGAAATATTCTTATAATGTTAATCTACACGTCCCTAGGCATTTTGTTTTTTCAATTTTTTATTAATTGTTATAAAAAATTAAATATAAATAGACAATCGAAAAATAAAATGCGTACCGACGTATAACATATTATTGTGAACATTAATTTCTAGCAAAATTTTTTCGTATTTATTAAGATAAATGTGTAATTTGATAAGAAAGAAATGCATTTTTGGCACTGCTTTAGTACGCCACCTGCAGTCAAATATTTGATATATCCTTGCAATCCAAGACAGGGCGGAGTTACTTTGTTTAGGTGGGGATTCACTTTACGAGCGATATTCGGCATACAGAAATCGTTGTTACGGTTTTGAGTAGGTATTTGATTAAAGATTTTTAATATTAGTTTACATATCATAAAATTGAAAACATTATCGCGTAACCTTGTTTTAACTTTATAAAATTAATATATATTTTCTTTTTGTAAAATTTACTTATATTATTTTGTATTACATTTCATAAAATTGTACACATTGGCTGGCAGGCTTTGATAACTTTTACATAAATACAAACTTAAACAAAAACATTACATATGATTCATAAATAATACTAGCTTTTTTAGTTCTTCCACTACTTTACATTTATCAAGATAAAATACATTTTTCTATTCCGGTGCTATAAAGTTCACTTTACGACACCCGTTTTGGTTGCATAAAGTATTACTTTATCGCACGCTAATTTTATTTTTTTGAAGTTAGTAACAAAAAAAAATGGAACCAAATCGTATTTAAATGTCAAAATATAAGTCTTTAAAGTAACAAAAATGTGCAATAAAATTGTACAAAGAATAAAAAGCACACATGCTAACATTTCACTTACTAATTAGCAATATAAATTGTTAAGCAGAGTTGGATGATAAGTTTTCGGATGCTACTATTGACATTTACTTACCATGTTGAATAGTACAACTGTTATAAAAGTTTGTTTTGATAAATATGTAGAGAGTTTGTCGACGAAAGATTTTGTAAATTGTCTTCTGCTATTTTGCGAATCTCTGGGGGCGTACAGTTATTTATTTCGTCCTTTTTGTTGATAATTTGAAATAATTTATTGTAAAAATCAGTCTGAATTTTAAATACAATTACATATAGCACCACCTATATTCAAATATTTAAAACGTTCTACTTAAAAATCAGAGTAATCAACTTCAAAAAAGCAAAATTTCTAAAATATTCGAACAAAACATGTCTCTTATTTAAAGATTAATTTACGACCTAGCAAAAAATTACTCTGAAACGATTCAGTGTTCGGACAGTTATAAAAAGATTTGAAGTAAACCAGAAATTGCTCGGAAAGGATATCTTTTATTTTAAAAATTTAGCTAGATTGCTTTTCCTGTTATGGCAAATAAAGAACAGACAGAAACAGGACTTATTATTTTACAGATGTAGTTACATAATAATAATGAATAAACATTAAACTTTAAATAATTTATATATAATAATAAAATAATGAAATTCCATTCAATACATGATATTATAGTACAGTCATTCTGTATTTTTTTAGAAAAAAATATGCCAGACTATTTTATTTGATAAATCGTTAGTGGGGTATGCGACGACTCTAAAACCAAAAAGTTGGAACGCCCCCTTCCCTCCTTGTGGGTTTTTGGTAATCTCAAAAAGTCTTTGAATGGAGTTTCCGAGTAAATGGTTGGTCGCACAACAAATTTTTTTAACAAAAAAAAATATTATCTACAAATTATCTAATGTACTCGCTGCGATAATGAAGCTGGCAGTAAAGTTAAAGAGATACCATGTGACTTGGATCCGGCGCATTCAACAATCTTGAAGGACAGGACTAAAGTAAAAGATCCATTAAAATCATCGACATGTTTTAGAGCCGTCATAACTAGGCAGCGGAAAGGTCTGATTCATGAGATGGAAAAGCTCCTCGCGATTTGGTTGATGACCAGATACAAAATAGAATGCCGATGAGCCTACTAATTATTCAGGCAAAGGCGCGAATGATCTCTGAAGTTTAATAGAAGTATTAGCGGTGAAGCAGCAAGCGTTGACGTCGAGGCAGTGGAAAAATTTATTGAGCAATTTGATAAAATTATGGATGAAAAAATGTAAAATGTCAGAAAGTGTTCACGAATAATTTAGATTTTGACAAAGACGAGTATACTAATGCCATACATAAAGTAGTGGAACTTACTAACATACTTAATTTAGAAGCTGAAGTGGAGGATATTGAAGCATTAGTTGAGTATATTGAGGGAGAATTAACAAACGAAGATTTAATAGAGTTGGAAGTACAACGGCTCCCGGAAGAGGAACCAGTAGAGGAAAGTGAATGAAACTACTAAAACTAGAAGATATGGATTTAAATATTGAACGGTTCACGAAAGTTGAACGGCCAATAAGTGAAGTTTTACAAGTTACAAAGCATACTACATTAACGACATTCTTTTCAAAAGCTATAACCAGAACTCCTGCCCTTGTAAATACTTCTATTTCTTCGCCTCCATCTCCCTTACCAGGCCCCTCTACAGCTTTTGATAGCTCTGGTGATAAATACAATGACGACGTTGATGAACCACATTTTGCACTATATATCATGAATAGTTATTCTTCGTTTTTCACACAATGAATTTAAATTTTTTAATACGCCACTTTTTAATTTTTGTATGTATTCTTATGTTCTGTAATATATAAGAGATGCAATTAAAAAGTTTCCTTTGAACTTTTGGAGAAATGTAAATGGAGAAACATATTCGTGTATGTATTGCGCATATAATAAGATAGATAAAAATAAATGTCGTGTATCACGAGTATTTGAATAAAGTGAAACATAATTTAAATATAAATGCATATACTGTATATAGTGGAGGCAATCCTTAAACCGTTGCACGTCATTACTCGTTAATGACGTCATATACTGCAGCGTAGTCAAGTCTGTTTGAAAAATCATATGATTTGCACGCCATTTTAATGTACACAAATTTGACATATAAATATCTGAAAAATATAATTGTGTATTGTAAATTTTATAATTTTTTGGGTGGTACGGTTTTTAAAAAATGAATGACGTGCAACGGTTTAAGAATTGCCTCCACTATATATAGGTACAATTCATTATTATTTACTTTAGCATTAAGTAAAATTATGAAAGGTAAATTATAACATAGGGTACATCATAACATAATAAATTGTTTTATAGAACGATTTTTAATACGCCCAATAGAAAAGAAAATCAACACGCATTAGCGCCGTCAACAAAATTAATACTTCAAGCATCATACGCTTACATAACATAGAAATCTGTAGACTGCATTCTTCTCACATCTAGTCGACTAATTGAGAATATACTGCATTTCGCTTGTTTCCCCCAATTACTTACTAATAAAAATAAATACCAAATTAAATTGAATTAATATTATTTTCCTTAGAAAAGTTTCTATTTATTCAATGTTGGATTTATTAATTCTGGTAAAATGTGGCTCATATAAAATTTCTCCAATGTCTCTACCATCTTCTTACAGAAGTCATCATTCCTTTCGATCTATAAAAAATATAGGTATATGTATCCACGTAGGTATATTAGATACACAAGTTAGCGGTATGTGGTTTTAAAGTAACCGCTTATTTATTTTGTTTTGTGATATTTAAAATACAAATAGGGAATACTGCATGCATACTTTAATAACTTTGTTGATCCAAAACTTAACTCAAGCAACCCGAATTCTTCCGCTGGGCAAATTTCTTGAATAATTGAATGTTGTATCAGTCGACTTTATTAAGATTGTCTATTATAAATTCTAATATATCTCGTATGCTTACCTTTTCAAATACAATTCCCAATGGTGTCCAAATTACAAAATAACAGTAGCTTCGTTTCGTAATCATCAACTGTCCTTGTACTTGATAATAATACTTATGCTTTTCTTTTAATTTCATACAGTTATTCTCATCGATATTTGCAAAACCAATTTTTTTATTTAACAGTGCTTCCATAGGATGCATGTTTCTACATGTTGAGGGACATTTCACCTCAATTAGGGAATCGTTGTTAATTAGTCCGTCTGGGCTCGCACCTAGAAAAGGGTAGTTTTCGTCAATAAAAAAACCACACTGCTCGATCTTCTTATTGATAATTTTTTGAAATTCTTCGATGGCAGTGGCTTCATGATCTTGTCCATATTTAGTATGTATATTGCCCAAAAAAGAATTATACAACATAGTTTTTATTTTGTTTAGTGGCGAAGTAGTTTTCCTCATACGACAAATTTCGCCGAAACAAGAAGCTGTAATGCGCTTGCTGCGTTCTTCATACCAAAGAGCAGAAGTAGTTTGTCCTCTTGTAGATTTCTCTATTGATGTGATTTCTTCTTTATTTTTTTTAAATTGTTTTAAGAAATCTTCTTTCAGACTAATGACGTCTTCTTCTGGCATTTCATGTCCTGCTTCAGGACCATAGTGCTTATCTGCAGAAGCCACTACTTTTGCTCGTTTTCTAAGCGATGCACGTTCTTTCATGACACTTGCCTTTCGCTTCTTTCTCATATATTTTTGTCGCAATATCTTAGAGACATACTTCTCAGTAAAAGTATCGCAACGCAGAGGTCCTGAATTTAGAGCCTTTCCTATAATGTTGTGATATCGTCCTTTCGAGTTATAGGAAAGAGCAGCTGCTTCTGCGCGTACCATATAGGAATCTCGTAGAGAGAAATTTACTCGTTTTCCACCTACAAACTTACACAACACTGCATTATAACTTTCTGCGGCGTTTGTGTTCATGTTAGTTAGTAGACTGGAACAGTTATGTACAAGTCTGTATAGACATTGTTTAATATCAGTGTATTGACCGCATTCTTTCATAGGAGGTACTAAATTTTTTTCGTTTTCTTTTGGTTGTCCGTTGCAGAAGTACCCAATTTCACTGCATTTCTCATGTTCTCCAAAGACATGCGAAATTGAATTTAAAATATCTGTGTTTAATTCCTTTATCTTCTCGTCCATTGTAGACTCTTTCTTAATGTTATGCATTGTAGCTTTTTGTATACAAGCTCTAATGCGACCAATCGAATTCTGTAATGCCTTTCTTAAGTATACAGGTACCGAATGATTACTGGAATTACTTTTAGTTCTGCTACTCACGTCTCGCAAATGATTGCACATGTTTCTTAGTAGATGATTTCTGCATTCAACTTTTTCTACAAGTTGGAAACCATAGGGTTTCTCTTGTAGCAGTCTTTTATGCACACTGCTATCACCATCACCAACCATCCTTTTATACATAACACCGTGCAATTCCCTGCATTTTCTAAACCCTTCTACAAGTATTTCTGCTTCCATTGCAGTGGAAGGTCCTTGCCAATTACGAAAACATAAATGTGATGCTGCGTTCTCTTTTTTGTATTCTGCTTTTGCACATATGGAACAGTACTTGTTCTTTATCCCCAAAAAAAGTAGCTTCCCCGTTTTAGCACCGATTATACATGCCTAAAAGAAATTAAAACCCACTAGGAAAGAGAAATTGAACCTCAATAGCTACTCACAGCACCAGAAGCAGCGTTATAGTTACTTTTGTATGACCTTTTGGACCATGCGCCGTCGCATATCACGGTTATGTATGGTGTGCCGTCATTACTAATATCACCGACTTCTAATTCTAAAGCAATCCTCTTTTCTTCTTCCGCAGCTAGAGCCATACTTTCCCAAGCGCACGCATGTATTTTGTCTGCTACTTTTCTGTGCATTACTTGATAAGTATTTGGCGACATAAATGGTATATTTGTTGTAGCCATTAATTTATTTATCTGCGAATAACCAATTCCTATAGATAACGCTCCTACTGCTATTGCAGTATTTATGTCATACATTTCATTTCCAGTATCATCTGTTTTTATTATTTTTGTTTCATTGCAAAATTTACATTTGAGATGTAAATCTGAGACTAAACCGTGTCTAACATCCTGTATGATTTCCATATCAACAATGCTACAGTCAAAAGGCGTGTGACGACTAGTGCCCAATATCTGGCTCATGAAAGAGTGGATATTAACTATTCGTCTAGCCTTTATTTGAGATGATACCCTGGAATCACATTAATTTCAAAATAAGATAAATCTTTGCCATAATGATCTAAATTGAATAGCAATCTAAAATATATAGCATTTTCTTCCATTATTATGGTTTAGAAATAAATATTTATGTTGACTACCTGTATGGCTAGAACACTATAATTTCTAATAACAAATGAACTTACTCTTGTGTACTTTCTTCAGTACATTCGTCGAGAGGCATAATATTCGGTCTATTGTCATCTTCAACAACCGTTTGTACTTCACTATAAAATATATTTTTAATGAATTTGTATGTTTTTTATTTTTTTAAACTATCGAAAATATTAAAGCATATACGTACGCTTACTGTACCGCTAGACTCGGCTAGACTGAATAAATCATACAAAATATTACTAGCACCTACGTTACGTAGAGTATGTGTATCCTGAACAGAGACAATTAGCACTTAACGCATCATACGTATGTTATTTCGAATGCATCGCTCCATGAGGACGGTACTTATAAACTGGGAACTGTACAATTTAGATTTTTACTATAGCATTTAGCAAAACAGTATATGGTAGTGGGGTATTGGCAAGCTCCACCTCTGAGTAGTACCCCCCTATACCCGCAGCGAAGACGTCGAAATTTTCAGCTTGGTATACAACACCCTTAATGATTCACTATAGAATGCACACTTTGCAAGATATTCGAAAATAATAAAGTGTGGCCACCACACAACTTTCTTATACGTATGAGCGCTTCAAACTATAAATTTTATGAATCGCTCATATGTACAAGAAAGTCGTGTGGTGGCTACACTTCATTATTTATAATGGTCCTCCGGCCCATTGTGGAAGAGGTGTCACTGATTTTCTCAATGAACAGTCTCCAAATCGATGGATAGGTCGTGGTGGTTCCATAGCTTAGCCACCGCGATTTCCGGATCTCTACCCACTAGAGTTTCTCATATGGGACATGAAAAAATCTAGACACTTACATATTCAAGGGGAAAGCCTAAAAATACCGGCTCATCCATAAGATTCATGACATTTTATGAGGCGAAAATCAATATGGAGAACTACAACTGGGAACGAGGACTCTGACGGAAGATTTAGTTATGCATTGTACAATGCGGTGGCCACATTGAGCTGCTTTAATAATGCTCCGTAGGCTTTCCATAAAATAAATCACATTTTCTTCTAAACCCTCTAGTAATTAATTACAGCTTCGAACACCGATATTTCAAGAACCGTTAGGAATTCGGAAAAAGTGAATAAGAACATTTTTGCTTAAAATTAGTCATTGAATTCATGTACGAGGTTTCTCGGATACCTTGCCGACCACCTTGTATAATGTACCTATAGATATAAATAATTATCCTGTGATTTTCAATACGGCCAATGGAAAAGATAATCAAGACGATGACATAAGTGCCTTTCAACAAAATATTATTATTATTATATAGTATTCATAGGCACTAAGTAATATTTCTTTTAATCAGAATTCTCTCTTACATATTAACTTATTGAACACATGTCAGACTAAAAAAATTTACGATCTACATTCCTGTAGCGCCAAGACACCAGACTAAATAAATCATACAAAATATTACTAGCACCTACGTTACGTAGAGTATGTGTAGCCTGAACAGAGACAATTAGCACTTAACGCATCAGACGTATGTCATTTCGAATGCTTCGCTCCATAAGGGCGGTACTTATAAACTGGGAACTGTACAATTTAGATTTTTACTATAGCATTTAGCAAAACAGTACATGGTAGTGGGGTATTGGCAAGTCCCACCCATGAGCACTACCCCCCGATACCCGCGCCGAAGACGTCGAAATTTTTAGTTTGCTATACAACACCCTTAAGGCTGGAATTACCCAACGTCTTAGTCTTAATTCTTAGTCTTATTCGTAATTTTAGTGCATAATCTTAAAGATGAAATGTATGTTTTTGAATGTGATGGTTTCGACAGTTTATTATTTCTTAATCATAATTTTATTGTTTAATATCTGACCTTGAAAGTTGCCAATTTTCAACTTTTAAGAATTAAGACATAGAAATTAAACAAAATTGAAATTGCGCATGTACAACAGCTGATTGTAAAGTGCTATGAAATGCATTATTTGTTCACCTAACCTGAAATTTACACGAGTAGTGTATAGTTTGTTTGTTTTGAAGTTTAAAAATGAGTACCACTTCGAGGATAGAAAACAATGATTTACTTTTTTTATTGATTTGATAGGGATATTACACTTAGTATTTTTTTTTAATTCTCATTTTGCCTTCGAATAAAAAATGCACTAAAGCGTGCCAAAATTACAAAGTATTCGTGCAACTATCAACATCAGCTGTCAAAATTGTCATTACTTAAGAATTAACAATTAGGAATTAGAAAATTGTATAAACACAAATAGAGACTAAAATTATATTTATAAAATAAAATTATGACTAATAAGAATTAAAATAAAGACGTTGGGTAATTCCAGCCTAACATTTTATAACACAAACCTATCCTAGTTTAAACTAATTTATATTTAGGCTGAAGATTTGTCTATGTTAGCAAAATACACTTATGGTAAAAAATTACAGATTGTGGAACAACTTTGAATATGACAGATGTATAAATACTACAAAACAGTATATGTAATTTATATATTTTTTTAAAATGCAATTTTTGACAATTGTTTTTTTTTAAATAGCAACCATTTTTTTTTTACAGTTTGGTAGAGATATATTTTTCTGATTACAATGGTGTGATTCAACTTTAATTTGTAAAATGTTTCTGTTTTTTCTAAAATTTCCAAGTGTCCTGCGAAATCCAATGATAGCGCACATAACAATACCTGACATTTATGAATTATCAGTTTGTTTCCATTTATTCTTAGTTGTATTATTATTTGTATTTTTATTACTATTTTGTGATCATATTGTTATTTTATTATGGATAACAATCAATTAACTGATATGGTGCAAGTATTTTTCGTGTGCCATAAAAATTCTGGCCAAGCAGTACGTATTTACGCAGTTTGCTTTCCCGATAGAGAAGTCCCTGACCGTCAAAAATTTAGAAGAATTGAACGAAATTTAAGAAATTACGTAGCTTTTAAGAAACAAAGCAAGGTGGACGTAAATTTTGTGAAAATGTTGAATCAGATGCCATTCTCAGTGTTCAAGAAAATCCAAGAACTTCAATTCAGGAAATCGCACATAACATTGGCACGTCAAAGGACACTGTTCATAAAATCTTAAAAAAACACACATTTAACCCATACATCCCACAAGAAGTATAAGCTTTGTATGAAAACGATCCAAATCGACGATACCAATTTTGAGTTTTCTATTTAAACATGTTACGTCAAGATGGGCTGTTCTACAGAAATGTGATTTGGTCCGATGAGTGCACTTTTAGCAATAATGGCGTTTTCAACAGAAATATTCACCGTTATTGGAGACAACCAAAATCCAAGAATTATTGTTGAAACCAATCGACAACACAAATTCACCATAAATGTGTGTGGTGTGGTATTTTGGGTATAAGATTGATTGGACCCTTTTTCATTGATGGCACCTTAAATCAGGACAAATATCATCAACTACTAATTGAAAATTTGGACTATTTCTTGGATGAATTACCTCTTTCAGAGTTATATAGAGTTTTTCCAGGAGGATGGCGATACACCACATAATGCCAGGATAAATGTTAACTGGTTGAATGTTGAAATTTGGCGAGAGCTATCACCTTTTTTAATATTGAATGCTACATATGGGGTAACTAGAAGGTGTCAGCTTTGTAATCAGCAAGGTGGGAGGCATTTTGAGCAATATTTATAATAATTATGATTTGTTAAGATGTTTTATTTTTGACGTTAATAAAATATTCCATTGTTTTATATTCCACGGCACACAAAATCAAATTAAATCACACCATTGTATTCAGAAAAAATATCTCTACCAAAAAAAATAAGAGTTGCTATTAAAAACAAAACTATCTCTTGTCAAAAATTACATATTAAAAAAATAAAAATTATTTTATAGTATTTATACACCTGTCTTATGTGGTTTTTGAATTACTGAAATCAGATTATTAATAACAAAATTATAGCGTGGTGCGTTTTTCGTAAGACAGACTGTATATGAATTACAAATTCTACCAAGCAATTTAATATTTTATTTTATCTGAATCACGATATAATTACGTGCTGTAACGAATTAGCAATACGCATAAAATACTTCGAACTTGCTTTTTGTAACTACCCTTTTTTGTATGGTGACTCTGTATGTACATGAATATGTTTAATTCGTTAGTCAGTTGATAACATGTAGCGGATCGAAAATGTACTAACTGCATATACGTTTGATATTTCTAAATTCGTGATCGACCCTTCAAAAATACTTGAAGGTTTGTTCCAACATACAATCACAAACGAGTCGGATCCAATCAAATGTTGTAAAAGCAATCAGAAACCAGTTAGTGATTTCTCGCAACCAATCAAATTGCTCCTGACTAGTTTGTGATGTGTGTTGGAACAAACCTTGAATGTCTTGATAAAATTAAGTGTTTGTGTGTGTGAGCATGGTTGATGATGTTTTCATCACCGATCTTTAAAGGTATTCTTTTTATATTATAGTCGCATCTTTAGCTCAATATTTGTTGATATATGATGTAGTGATAAACTTCATTATGTTGATTAATATTTTTGATTATAATTGAGGTATATATGAAATAATATTGTAGATTTATTCCAACATAAAATCTCAGAACCAATGAAATATCCTAAAACCAATCTGAAACAAGCTTATGATTCCTCTCAATTAATCAAATTTCGTACACTGATGAGGGCTCAAAGACCGAAACACCGGTGTCTGTGCGTTCGATTGTCGGCAATGGCACTTATTGTATGTGTGTATCCCAAACACATGCATATACGTTTTACGTATAAATGTATATATGTAAGTCACAGTATTTATTTACTACTTGATGTTAGTTTTTAACATTCATGTGCTTACACTTTTCATTTTCGTTTTGATTGGTGACGCCACATAAGGCTATATTACACGGGATACACTATTAACATACAGACCTCTGTATAGCAGAACATGCCGTCAGAAGCCGTCGCTTTTCTGTGTCGCCTTTTGGGTGTTAGATGTGGCTGTGATACTCTCACTGCATTTAAGACGCAAAGCTGATATAAGTAGCGTTTTAAGTTTTAAAGCCATTGTCGACAGTCTCCACGTACACAGATGAGGCTTCAAAGGCCAAAACACCGGTGTCTGTACGTTCGATTGTCGGCAATTGCACTTATTGTATGTGTGTATCCCAAACACATGCATATACGTTTTACGTATAAATGTATATATGTAAGTCACAGTATTTATTTACTGCTTGTTGTTAGTTTTTAACATTCATATACTTACACTTTTCATTTTCGTTAATCAAATTTCTCCTTGCCAGTTTATGATTTACATTGGAATAAACATAATTTGTACAGTTAGCCATATAAGATGCACACATACTTCCATATTTAAATAATTGACAAACTGAAAACGCGAAGTTAATCTTCGGATGATAATAAAATACAGATTCTTCTCTTAATTTAACTAAAATTATATTTTTGGTATAACAATTTTTATATAAATATGCAGATAATTTTCAAGTATGTTACAATTTATTAAATATAACGCCTCTACGGAATTTTCAAATACATTTCTTACTATCCCATAATAAGTTCGATTATTTCTTTTTACAAAATTGTTCTACGTAGGTACCTTATTATTTATTATTCAGTAGGTCTGGATCTTTTCTCTACATTCACAATCAGCGAACTATCTAAGGTTCGGTTTTTCTAATTCCAATTAAAATACTCTGTTAACTAATCATTGTTGTTATTTATTTTTAAAGTTTGGTACATATTCAGGTTTGTCACATTCATAATCAAATTTCAGCAAATGTTTATTTTTTATATGTACTTTCAAATTAATTTTGCGGTTTGTTCCATATTCACATTTGTCACATTTATAATCAAATTTCTGCAAATGTTTAGTTTTTATATGTAATTTCAAATTATTTTTGAAGTTTGTTTCATATTCACATGAGTCACATTTATAATCAAACTTCTGCAAATGTTTAGTTTTTATATGGCTTTTTAAACTAGCTTCGTAGTTTGTTTCAAATTCACATTTGTCACATTTATAATCAAACGGCTTCAAATGTTTAGTTTTTATATGTACTCTCAAATTATCTTTGCGGTTTGTTCCATATTCACATTTGTCACATGTATAATCAAATTTCTGCAAATGTTTAGTTTTTATATGTACTTTCAAACTAAATTTGTGATTTGTTCTAAATTGACATTTGTTACATTCATAATCGAATTTCTTCAAATGTTTAGTTTTTATATGAATTTTCAAATTACGTTTATCGTTTGTTCCATATTCACATTTGTCACATATATAATCAAATTTCTGCAAATGTTTAGTTTTTATATGCATTTTTAAATAACGTTTATCGTTTGTTCCATATTCACATTTGTCACATGTATAATCAAATTTCTGCAAATGTTTAGTTTTTATATGTACTTTCAAACTAAATTTGTGGTTTGTTCTAAATTGACATTTGTTACATTCATAATCGAATTTCTGCAAATGTTTAGTTTTTATATGCATTTTTAAATAACGTTTATCGTTTGTTCCATATTCACATTTGTCACATGTATAATCGAATTTCTGCAAATGTTTATCTTTTATATGTCTTCTTAAAGATTGTGTGTATTTTGTTCGAAATACACACAGCGAACAATTAAATATGCTCTTTTGATTTCGTGAGCTCGATTGTTCTACTTTGATATGTGTAATCCTATAATCAGTCATAGCATGTTCTCGATCGTCCTTTTCTCCAACATAAGCGTGTGTATTTTGCACGTGCAGCCTGAGGGATTCTTTAGAAATGAAATGTTTGCTGCAAATTGCACATTTATATATTTTAATTTCGTAATGCTGTCTAGTATGTTCCTTGAGATCCGCTCGGTACTTCGTCCTGTATTGGCACTGCTCACATCTATAGATTGGACGGAGGCATCTTTTGCGTCGGTTCAGTGCTGTTGTCGCCTGCTTGGTCGGTGGTGTCGGCAGAATGCCCTTTCTGAAAACAGATAAATAAATATTTCTAATCTCATCCTGAACATCAATTTAAGGGCGGAGTTAGTTTCACCACCAAATGGCTAATGGGCCTAAAAGTGATACATAAGTCGCCACCAGTCACTTTCTTTGATAAAAATATTTTTCTTTAAGTAATAAACTAGTGAGAATTAAACAATTTCGCAACAACTACTAGCGTAAACTGAATCGCCATATATTTATACAATGTAAAGGAAGCCATAACAACACAAATACAGTTACATAAGCATGATCATTATTTCTTTTGGAAACACGTCAACACTTTGATTTTAAATTTAATAGAAATCATGATTTTGCCTGTGCTACTTTATTAAACAGACAATATTGTGTAATCTTACAAAGCGTAAGTAACCAGAAATGTAGTGATGCAAAACAATATGGAAAAGCATTTGCATATTTATTCGTCTTATGTAGATGAAAAATGAGGTGTGGCCCCACACGACTTTCATATACGTATGAGCGTTTCAAATTATAATATTTTAAGAATCTTTTTATACAAAAATTATTCAAAATACTATTCTAAGTGCTGCTATTCTCTTAATAAATCTCTATAGAATGCATACTTTGCAAAAAAAAGTGCTACTCGCGAAGAGTAAAGTGTTACTTCCGGTCCGAATTTTGAAATTTCATATATACAAAAATCATTTCAAATCCAGCTCTAAATATATATATATAATAATATATATATAGTATGCATAATTTACGACATATTTGCAAAAAATCGCTATTCGATAAGAGTAAAAGTGGTGCTTTCGGTCCGAATTTTGAAATTTTTTTATATAAAAGATATTTAAAATTATGTTTTAAATACTTATACTCGTAATGTACCTGCCTAGAAAGCATGACTAAGAAAGTAAAAACGGTATTGGTATTCAATACATATAATGTGCAAATTACGAGAAATATTCTCTTTCCGCCGAGCGCAAAACTTCACTCAAAATACACTTTTACCCTAAAATAATAGAAAAAGACAACACGAAATGGCACATTATACAATACACTCCCACAGGTTAATTATGAAATTAACAGAATATTTAAGAAGATAGGAATCAAAACAGTTAACATAAATAAAAACAACTTAGGTGCTATGTTAGTCAATAACAAGGAAAGAACTAAGCTTACCGACACATCAGGTGTATATAAAATTAATTGCACAGACTGCAAAGCTATCTATATCGGACAAAGTGGCAGAAAGATTGAAACTAGATTAAAAGAACACAAAAGATACAGAAATACAGGCTTTGCCGAATATTGTCTAGATAATCTCCATTTTCCCGATATAGATAGTTATAAACTTATACATAATGTGAACAAAGGTTCAAAATTAAGAAATATTAGAAATTAAAAAATCAATTCAAAGAGAAAGTAACCAACACACTCACATAACGTTGATTGAAGGAATACAGAGCTGCGCCACTAGATAGCACTGAGCGTACCCAGCCTGGGATCCGACATCTATAGCGACTGCGTCAATCGTTTTGATCCGAGATTCAAAACAGCACAAGACAGCGGTGATGTTTCCAGGCAAGGGGTGTGCGGGACTATTTAACGGAAAGACGCGGTATTCTGCTATAGCGTTGCGCATCTTTATGTATTCCTTCAATCAACGCCCATAATAGGCATTTTTGTACAAAAAGGCAATAAACACAACGGTATCCTTCACATAAACTGACCGTTTAGTTAAGCTCGAAAATGGTATGAAGATACCGAAACATACGTTGGCAAAGACTTAATAAAAATTGTGGATAGTTTTCCAGTGTTTTATTTAGATAATATATAACGTATCACTACATTATATAAACTCGATAAATTAATTAAAGTTAAAATATGGTCACTTTAGTATAGCCTGAACCCACAGAATATTATGGAAGTATAACAAACAGTAATAAACAAATAATAAACTGTTTTGGTAATTTTTGCCTCATACTTCTCAAGCATTATTATTATAAATCGTACACGAACGGCCGATGACTCATCGCCCGTGGGCGCGCTACTGAAATGTTCAAGTCGAGTAAAGGAGTATTAATATTTACGGGCAATACTTTCTCAAGGTTCTCCTCTGTAAGATTTTTTCTCTTTGAATAAACTACATCCTTGTAGATAGAAAACGTCCTTTCTATATCTATCAACTGGTTATAGGTGCCTACTGGAAATATTCTTTTATTTCGGCGTATTTATCAGTTAGATTTTGTGTCATTGTCCCCATACACAATTGCCGCAATGGTATTAAATCCGGATTTCTATTAAAAACTGCGTCCAACTTGTGCCGACGGCCACATCCGAAGTCACTTGGAATACTTTTGAAATTATTAATAGCCACATCTAATGTGGTTAATCCATCCTTTAATTAGAGATTTCGATTTTCAAAATATGTTATTAGTTTCGGCAAATTTCCAAAGAGTTCCTGAAGGAATAACAACTGATTTTTTAAATTTGGGATTTGTGTTAGTTTCTTGCACTCAGAAATACTTCGAGCATCGTCATTTAAACACTTAACGAAATTTTGTAAACTATGGAAATTCTCTGCATAAAAACTAACAGCTGCCAACCATGTTTCCCATCTAGTTATTAATGGCGAGAGAAGCAGTGACAAAGATGGAAGTTTTTCACTGTAAAGAGCAACTCTCAATGGTGCTTTTCTGAAAACTTTTAAAAGCGGATACAATACTTATTAACTTCCGGATAGGGGTCTCTGATATATTCACAGATTCTGTGGAGAGTATGTGCTACACAAGTAACATGCAGCATATAAGGATATGTTACCTTTAATAGTCTGCCTGTTTTTATCATATATGCGGCATTGTCACTAACAAATAAAAGTAATTTTTCCTTGTACCTGTCGTCCGAATGAAGCATTTTATGTAAATTCCCGTCAATGGTTTTAGAACTGTTTCCGCATCAACTGTATTTATAACTTTAGATGCTATTACATATGCGTTATATGGAATAGTTGGATGTAGTACACCAGCTACAACATTTACCACACAGCGTCCTAATATATCGACAGTTTCGTCGGCACTTATTCATAGTTACTGATTTGAAAGATGTCTTCTAATGCATTCTACTGCTTTCGTGAAGCACTTAGACACATAATATTTGCGTAAGGTGGATTTATAGGAAATTCGACAACTATGTTTTTGGAGAAATTTTAGTCGCCATTAAAGTTTCACAGAGTTCTTCGTTAAAATTGTTATCTTTCAACGGGTTCAATTTCTTTGTATGTTCTAATGACGCTAAGTGACGTTGTACGTGCGATTTTTTGGCATTCTGTAACAATATTTTACAGACTTTGCAATAAATTTCGGAATCACTGACAATGGACATACAATCAGTAACATAAACAATGTTCTAGATCTAAATAAATCATAACTGAAAATGTATGCGTGTGTTACTGTAACTTAACGAAATCCATTGCACACTGACGTCAAGATCATTGGAAGAAGTAGATTCAATGAAACGGTATTAAACAGGAACTATTACAAAAATTACGAAGTATGTAATTAACAGTCAAAACAATGAAAAAACGAAACTAACTCCCTGTACTTTATTTATCTTACGAAATATAAGGTAAACAGCATAAGTTTTAAAAACTCGTCACCCTTCTACCTACGCCGATGATGAAAGGAATGTAGCAGTAAAATCGACCTTTTTGCTGTCGTTTTCGCAACAACAGATGTTTCAGTTCACCATATGAATAGTGCTATTCAATAACTGCGTGATGTTATACATTATTTCTTTTGTCCGTCGTAATTTCGGCCCGGTACGTCCGGTCTATAATTATTATATAAGAAGCAATCATACCTGCCATTCCTCTCGCAGCAGAAGCTCATATGGTGTTCGTCAAATTCCTTTGGGTCCAACTGGATTTTGCAAAACGGGCACTGCGTGAGTTCTGAAATTGCGTGAAAAACACTCTCATTAAATTACATGCAAAACTGAAATTGCTTTAGTGTTTGTGGAACGTAAAGATCACAGAATATCCTGGATATTAGTGAAGCACAGAATGATATTTATGTAAAGAAAAATTTAACAGCTCATGGTCTACACATAACCATGAAAAGGTTTTGTACCCATCTCCGTAACTTAGGTGTTGCATCATTACAATTCCGAAATTCTCCACCTCTTTTGTAATATTATTGATATTTTGGACAATTCGATGTAGGGTTGAACAAATGAACTAAGTTATTAGTTTCTGTATAGAATATTATACTTTTTAATAATTTATGACAGTTCTAGGAAGAATTATGTGTTTGAGTAATAGCACATATAACTTATTTATGTATTTCTTTGCAATTTCGCCATGACAGTGTCAAACTATCTGTTTTTATAATGTAATTTTCTATGTTTTCCTAAGCTGAACACAATTCATTTAAGAATATCATGTTTTTAGATGCCTTTAAATGACAACGCTTTGCTTTTTGGAGATCGTAGTACAATTACATATTATTACCAATAGTACTATAAGCACATATTTACTTTCATGTTTTGTAAAGGTGTGTTAACCATGAATCTCTGATTTAAAAATATATATATATAATACTACTATAACGTTGTAGACAAGGAAAACTTCGCCCCAACATTGTGAAATAGAAAACATAGTGCTGTGCGGTTTTAGAAGCACGTTGTCAAACTGCGCATGTTACAAATACTTTTCCAATTTTAAGTCTGTTTGTTTATCAAATAGATTTATTACTATAAATATTTAATGAGTTTGTAAATTGTCAAACAAGTATAAATAGTTTAAAAATCGACATGCATATTTATAATTAATAATCGTACCTTGTTAAATGTGGAAAAAGCATTTAATTTCCCTTAACGAATGAAGAAATATCATTACGGCATCATATGAAAATTGTACACAAACAAACGATCATACTGAAGAAATATATTTGTCGAAAGTTGTAGTAATTGTGGTTATGTTGTAGTAAATACTGGAAATTAATTAAGTAAAACCCATAATCAGTTCAATTCCATTGCAACTTTTCCTTGAAAATATTAAGGTGGGATATCGTGAATAGAAAGAAAAACACCTCTATAGGTCATGTAGAAATTCAGAAACTGATAGATTACAATCGGATGATGAAACGTAATTTTAAAAATTATGTAATATATTATATCATGCCATACCAATTAATCTTGTTTTACTTTCCTATCTTTGAATAAATCACATACATATTTGTTGGTTTCTTTACATTTTTCATTTAAATATTGCCGCGCTCAGTTTTTGACTGGGAATGTACACTACAAATCGAGGGTGCTGCTCGAAGGGTCACGTTTTGTTGCCTTGCCAATAGTTGGGATGAAAAATTACATATTATCAAGAAACAGCACACATAATATAGTAGTATTATATATAAGACCATGCATGTATAGAATTACAACTGGTAAAGTGACACAGGTGTTAAAATTGCTACACAATATCAACCTTAAACAATAATAAAATAATTTTAAAATACAAAAATCAATATGCTCAAATCCAGAATCATCAATGGTACAGTACCTTCAATTGAAAACTTTCCAGCTTCATTCTCAATGCACACAGTTTTATGTTTGGCCAAAAGCAATTTCGATCTGAATCCAAGGCAGCAAAATGTGCAGGCAAATATGTCTTTACTAACGTCATCCTTAATGGCAAGAAAATCAACTCCGACAATTTTATTCGGGCTGCTTCTGTTTACCTCACCCATATACACCAATAATTCATCACCGGCTTGAATTTGACGAGTGCTTTGATAATACATATTATCTTCAGACTGAAAGACACGCAGGTTTCGTTCGGAAGTATTCCTGGTAGGATTAATGTATTGCATCCAATTCAAATACGTCGATATATTTTTGTCCACAACAAATGTCTCCCCTTTCATTTTCCAGGGACATTCTGATGCACAGAGTCCAGTGAAAGGACCAAATTTTACACCTGCAGGAATATTTCTCAAGGCATATATTCCCGTTTGTCCAAAACGATCTTGAATTTCTAAAATATCATTTGGTATACCTGCTGGTGCCCCGTTATCTGCACTATTCAATGTATTCTTGTTTAAAATATGCACAAGCATTCCACATTTGATGCAGTAGTCTACATAGGATACTTCACAATGTTCACAATCTGTTGGCCAAATAGACACACATTAAAAATCATAGCATTTATTGCCACTTACTAATCTTCTAAATGATTACGGAACAATGAAACATACATTTAATGCTGTCAACCCTCAAAATAATCAAGTAATACAGTACATCTAGATGTCAAGAAACAGTGAAGATTTAATTGGCAGTTGAAATAACTTGAACCTCAGTATTTGAGACTTAAACAGGTTTGAAAATGAAATATTACTGCATGAACATTATAATGGAATGAAAATCCTTTTATCTGAGATTCTGACCTTCAATATACAAAATATACACTAACCTAATCAGAAATTTCTGATGGAGTTGTTGCTATTAGAAGTTTCCTGACCCTGAAACAGCACCAATAGTAACATCAGAAGCAACAAGAATTTGCATAACGATGCATTAATTAAAATTCTATTAAAAAAATTATGTTCATAGAAATTATCATGATAAAAATTTCAATAAAATCCCACTGAGCATGACCTGTTGCTATTGTTTCAGATTACAAACTACAACAAATTACAATGAATAGCTATTAATATGCATTTACTTACACAGTAGTCGATTCTCAAATTTAATTTTAATGTCATCAGCACTGATACTTCCTTCTATGTTAACAGGGTCATTTTGTATTTCAGTCACTTCATCTGAGGCTAATTCTGTTTTAATTTCAATTTTAACATCATCAGCACTGATCCCTCTGTCAATAGTGTCATTTTGTATTTCAGTCACTTCATGTGAGGCTAATTCTGCTTTAATATTGTTCAAACACGTGGGCTGTTCATGCTGCTCTATTTTGCTATGCCAAATGTGGCCATGCACGTCAGGATTGTCTATAGTAATACTAGTTTCAGAGATCCACACTTTATCATCCACAAAACTCTCTTCTTGGCACTGTTCTTCCTTTACACCAAAAGTGTTTTCCAGAAGCATTGCGTCGTTCGGATAAACTTGGTCGCCTATTATTATTACTATATACAATCACAATACAATATACAATACCAATACGTACTTATGTGGTATTAACCACGATACACTTATACCGGTAATCGGTCATGATAGAAGGACTAAAAGAGATATGACACTCCCGTGGTTAAAATTCGTTCCTTCTGCGCAATGACGTCATGCGGTGACGACCAACAACGTAATTACACGAGTTTAATACGTAAAATTGTACATTACTGTTGATTGTGGATTAAATGAGGCCTGTTGACACAAAAGTTGGTAAATGAAGTGCAATGTCCTCTAATTGGATGTTATATTATTTTCAAATATGACCTTGGGATTAGCCGCAAATGTGATATTCTCATTTAAAAATCTGGATTTATAATATTGTCAACCATCCACTCCGTCCAACTAAAATGCCAGATATCCATGGCCTACTTTGGTCTAAATAGATAGTTAATAAATAATACAGTTTGCACATAGGATAATAATGGGTTTCATTTAATAAAACAAAAACATGTAATACAATATTAACATTTTAATGTATGATTTTGTCAAGTTTTCTTTTTCTAGATTTTTCTAACTCTTGAAGATTACTATTTAACTGTCTTATTCTAAAATACATTCGACTTCTAAAAAATAATGTTTTTACATCCACATGACAATGTATATGTTCGCTTTCCCTTATCAAATACTGAAGATAATTTTTTGTTATAACTAATGTGTCTTTATTAATATCTTGAAAAATTTTCTCCAATTTTTCCAGTTTTTCCATAATTTCTGGAGATGCTTTTGTCAATCCTCCTTCAGATAATTGATCAGTCCATGTAAAACTGGCTGAAGTAGATGTGGAAGTGGTTTGAGGAAGAGTAACATGTTTTAACCTATGACAAATATAACCACCTAAATTTTCAAGTCCGTCGTAAATTAATTCATCTTCATCAGCGAGTTCCATGTTATGGTCTTGGTCATTGTTCAGGTCACGATCTACAAAAACATTAAATGAACTACATATATTAATTATTAATTTTGAATCAATACTAACCAGTCAATAATTTCGAACATAATTCACTGCTTCTTACGTTTTCGCCTAATTCAAGATTCAAATCTGGAGTATGATCTTCTTCAGTATTACCAAATGACAGCGACCCATCATTTTTTCCCAGGATATATTTTCTTAGGCGATATTTGAATTCCAAAGCTGTAGGGTGATCATGGAGGCCTCCTTTGGCCCTGATTACACCAAAAAAGTTTTCTAGAACATCTTGGTTTAGTCTATACGTCAACAAATATTTAATGTTGAATTTATTTTGCATTTCATGAAAGAGAAGCTTTAAAGATGTATTGGTAATTAGAATTCCTAAAAAATTTATGCCAGCTACAAATTGACATGCATTGATTTATGTAGCATTTATACCCTTTTGGAACGGCAAAAGCTGTTTTTTGTTGGAAATTTTCATAGAAAGTACGGTGTCAGACATCTTATCCAAAATGATATTTTGTTCATTCAAAGCTAAGCCATATGCTTTTGTTCTTGCTCGTGAATCAGTTTCCGGGACTCGTACATTTAACACATCAAACCAGTCGTTCACCTAAAATTATAATTTTTATTGATAACTTACCTAATGTAATTATTTTATAATATTTTACTGTTTTGAAAAATTCTGAACACTGCGCCCAATTTGTTGATGATTTGAAACGACCTAGCATTCCACATCTAGAGATAGCAGTAGCAATTGTATGTGAAAATAACTTCGTTGCAAACTTCACTTTCTGCCTAGCTGCTCCCTTAACATTCAGCATTTCCTTGTTAATTTTGTGTGTAATTTTTAAATCTGAGCAACTGGTTAAATCAATCAATTCCTCAATAATATTTTTGTTTACTTCTTGTCCTTCCAATATAAAACCTTGATCCACAAAGTGATTTCGTATCAACTTTATTAGATGCGGAACGTCAGCAAATACAAATATTTTTTCATCATTAGCAGGATTGAGGAACCACGTTTTTGAAGTATTAATTCCTATCTCTGAATGTAAAGCACGGTTACCGCCTCCTAAATCGCTTGTCATTGCCACCACATGAAAACCTAAATAATAAAGTAATTTAAGTGATTTAACATCATATATAATTACCTGCAGATTCAACATAATTTATTACATCAAATATCTTATCCTTGGTCAGTTTGCAGTCAAAATCAAAAAATATTGGTTGCTTCCAACTTTTAAACAACCCTCTGAGCATGATCACTTGGACATAACTAAACGGTTTTATTGTTTCATCATTTACTTTATCATACAAAAACTGTTTTTTAATTTTCATTTCATCGAACGATAACACGCATACTTTATCCATTTTAGTCATATCTGAAGTTTTAATAATATGAAAAATCTTCTTTAAAATTCCTGGAGATATTAGTATTTTTTTTAGCCATGATCGAAGAGTTGAAACTGCTGGAAATGGAAATCCACGTTTTAACATAAGTCTATAAGCTTTAGGCCCTGCTGCATGAATAGCTATTGCTTTTGAAATATCCTCAGCTGACCATGTCAATCGTTTATTAGGAGTTTGTATTTTCCTTATCTGCTGAGGGCTAAATAATTTTTTCAGCTGGTTTTGTTCTTTTTCCATTACTGCTAATTGTGCTTTAAGATCAGCTATTTTTGTATCCCTGTCGTCATACTCCGTATTTACTCTAAAACAAAATGTAAGAATTCAAGAAATAAAATGTAACAATACATATTATAATAATAGTAAGACTTACCCCTTGCTAACACATGTATCCACAAGCTTGTTATTGTTACCATCACCTTCTAGAGCATCTGCATCTGGAGAAGAACCAGGTAGGGCCGGGTGATTATTATGGGTACCACCGCCATCCGAAGAAACAGTATTAACTGCATGTGTAAAAGAACTACAACAACCCAGAAGAATAATGCAGGCATTGTTAGATTTACATAAGTTAATTTATAGTATTATGAATACAAAATAGTACAATATTACCTGTTTACAACCGAATCAACAATTTTCTTGCGTTCTCTGGCTTCTCTCCTTTGCTGCCTAAATTTGTTACATTCTGAAGGCAAGGTTTTTGCCTTCATGATGTTTATACTTGGTACGGCACTCTCCTTCAACTGACGACAGTTTTTTGGATTGTAGTTCAGTAATTCGTGTTTCAAATTTCGAACGTAGTCATCGTCTGTGAAATGTGTCGAACAGATTCGAGAATTTTCAACGTTGAAACAGTCGGCACGAGAACAACAGTTCACCCATACACTTCGCGTCGGTTCCTCTTTAGGAAAACGAAAAAATTGTACATTTGGTCCAATACTTTTTAAATTGTTATTGACGGAGCAACCAAACACTGCGCACCGCATTGTACTTAGGTTAATTAATTACCCAATAGAAATAATTTCTAATTTCACAAGTAAAACGATGAGTAAAACGTCAGTCATGTCCGTCATATCACCACAACATGGTCACCACTTGACGTCACCGAGCAATGACCGGTGGGGGAAACATGCGCAATGTCATATCTCTTTTAGTCCTTCTATCATGGTAATCGGTATGCTCACTTCAGCTGTCAATGACGTCATTGCGGAGCAAGTCAGATTGACAGATCTCATATGGGCTATATTTTGACGCAGTTTGAAGTTGTTTTATTTTTTTTTTAAAGTAATACTCTATTTAATATGCCAGGTTGTGCTGTATACGGGTGCCGGAATTTAAGTCGAAAAAGTAGAGATCGCCACATTAAATATTACAGGTTTCCCAAAGAAGACACGGTACGAAATTTGTGGTTAAATGCGTGTAAATTTGAAAAATGGTAATTCCAGAAATCCAAATTACCCAATTTAATCGTAGCTTCTGATTATAGTGGTTTATTTAATAATATAAGCAATTATTGAAGTACTCAGGCAAAGTGGTATTTTAAATTGCTATCATAACTACGTAAGATGTTTCACTTTTTTGCCTGTGTTTGAACTACATTTTCAATATACAATGCAAAATAGTTTATTCTGTGAATTCATTTGTGTGTAATGTACTATCTAGAGGCTACAGTTATGAATTATTGGTCTGTAAGTCTGAAAATTGTAATTGATAAATCTCATTTAGTGAATATAATCATTGCCAAAATGTAAATAAAGATATTTATATAACATATATTTTGAGGCTTATAATATTTTCTTTTGCACAGATGTAAATCCTATTTAGTCAATCGCATAGATCTGAAGTATTTGATATTGGTAATGTACAGCTACATCTCTTTTAATAGAAGGGTCTCGGGCAATTGAAGAGAAGATAAACCAAGATTTGAATGAAGCAAATACAACTTGGCTGGAGTTTCTTATGTTTACATATTTTGTATGTTTACAATAATTATAAATTACCCACCGAAATACAAGAGCATAAAACTGACACCACGATTTCAAGCCATAAATTAATCTTGATTCTAGATTAAACAATAACAGTAGTGACGTATTTCAGAATTTTAAGAAGCTTTGTATGATAATAATATTAAGTTAAAATAAAACTGCCAAATATAACTTTTATTTCATCTTTTTCCTGCCTTATAATTTTTTAATTTGAAGGGACTATTGGGTTTTTGTGTTTGATAAAAACACTATTTGAACAAATTACAAATATTTATAACAGGCAGATAACGTATTATATGTTCCTTAAGAAAGATACCATGGAGGTTATGGCCAAATGTTTGTAAAAGGTAGGAATTTTAATTATGGTTGCTAATATAAATAATAACTGATAGTTCAAGAAGTTTATTTCAGTTCAGTAAGAGTCATGTTTTTAACACTATTAAAGACATTTTGTATCAAATTGAAATCCAAATACTATTCTTACTATATCCTTGCCATATATTAATGAAAAGCAACCTAAATTATATGTGCATATGATATGCATGTCACGTTTATTAGCTAAAGTTTACGTGAGTTTGAATCAAAAACATTTGAGAAGAAGTATTTACAAAGTTAAAATCAATCTCGGGAAGTACCTATGGGTAAACAATTCATATTTTCGTAAATGTGGCCGATAACAGTATTAAAGATAACCTCAAAGTGTCAACACGTTCTTTGCAATCATTTGTTTGCTGTTTATAAGTTTGATTAACAAATACATTTGGAGAAGGTAAGAACAATATACATTTACTAGTTTTGTTCATTCTTTTACAACTGTGTGATGTTTTAGATGCCATTATTGTGCTGTTTCTCATTGTGTAAATCAAACTACAACATACACTTGAACAGGAAGATCTACAAACAACCTTTTCATTTTCAAAGGAAAATTACTTACGTAAAAAGTGGTTACGAGCAATTAATAGAGAAAATTTCGTCACCACAGGGAATTAAGTGGTTTGCTGTAAACATTTTGATGAAGGTGAAATTCAACGGTTTGAGTCATATAAAGACAAGGAAGGTGAAAGTGTAAAAATGGTTTCAAGTATCGTTATTAATAAATAGTGTATAGGTACAGTTTACGTTAATAATACCGAATTAGCATCAAATAATCTTATGTGGGTGTTACCTGAAACCCGTAAGTTGACTCGTTGGTCTCAATTACAAAATTTGTTAGCAAGATATATCTTATGCAGTGATTTATGTATAAACGCTGAATATTTCAAGCATACATAGTGGTTATGCTGTTCATTCAATTAAAATTAAGTGTGTGAATAGTACAAATTTGGCAGTGAAAAGTAATGGTGCTTTGTTTGGTGATGCTTATTGTGGTTATCTGCAAAGAGGCGGACTATGTGCGGCAACTGATGAAGTAGGTTATTTGTATTTTCACTTATGTGCAATATTTGCTTTTATAACAAAAAATATAAATATTGAAAAGCAATTCTTGAGCAAAAATAATTATCAAAAGATATTAACCTCATTAGCAATTAAAAGTGTATAAAGTCTGATAACTTTTATATTGATTTTAATGTTGTATGTGAATGTGGAACACCAATGAGCAATATAGTGTTAAATAATTATAGCAGAAATAAAAATAGTGTACCTATGTCAACAAAAAAGTGGTCAAACGAGAAAATTATCACTTTGAAGAATTAGCGAATCTTATCAAAAATGTTGAAATATTAATAATGTTTTTTATACGTTTCCCTTTTATACATCCTTTCTTCGTCATATTATACCTACCTACCTAAATTTAAAGAATGAATTACCTACCAAAAAACCTATTTTAGATTAGGTACGCGGTTAATCTATCTCACTTTCAGCGCCTGCTCAAGTTCACGAGTAGACCCACTTCCCCACTTGAAGGCAGCTAGGCGGTGTTGCCAAATTTAACTTCATGGCTTGTAAGTAATGATGGCTGTGGTACTGTCACTCTGACTTGCTCCGCAATGACGTCATTGACAGCTAAAGTGAGCATACCGGTATAAGTGTATCGTGGTATTAACCACAGAACCCTTATTCTAGGAATGCAACTTAATAAACAGAAATATTGCTTTCATTCAGCAGGCACAACAGTTGCGCAACTATTCAGTGACAGTGCTGCCGCCACTAGCTCTAAAAATGTACTGAATTTACAAAAAACGTACTGAATCGAGAAAAAATTATGGATGACCTTTTTTTACTCTCAAGGGTCAATAAAATACATCACTAACATATGAAATGACTTTATAAAACTTTCATAAAATGTATTTAAATACAGAAGTACACATACATATACATACTTGAACATGAAAAATAACTAGACAATATAAAATATATTGATTTAAAACATATTTGTCAAATGATTTTGCCTCTTCTTATGTAAATAATATAATAATTGAAAGCAGTCGAACTAATGCATATTTATTACATGTGTGTAAAATAGACAGTAAATACTTACTGAAGTTCATAAACAAATTCATACACAATTTACGAAAGAATTTCTATTCTTCTTGTATTATGTGGTCGGGGGGGGGGTCGATTATGTACTTGTCTCGTTTGCACATTTTTTGCATAAAATTACACATTGTATTCGATATTACATTAAACTGTCTTCCTCAACAGAAGATTTTTCCTGATTCATAGAATTAATAATTAATGTGTGTATTTCGTTACTAATTTTGGCATTTTGCCTTCGCCTTCTCACACGTTCCATGTTGCAATAATGAAAATTCATGAAGTTGTTTTGACAAAAGGTGACACTTATTTGACAAATGCGAATGTCTTTTGATTAATAGTGAAACACAAAGGACGACAAATCGTGAAAGGTAACCGAAAAACTATGTAAAATGTTACGAATTATTTTTTATCAAAATTAATATTCTCTTCACTAGGTTCCCATTGATGGCATCCGACATTGTCAATCAGTTGCTTGGCAAATAATAAATTTTTGACCGTATCTATGTTTAAACTATTTCTATACTCGTTTTTTGTAATTGTTGTTAGTATTATATTATTATTATTACATGGATTTAATTTAGTACTGAAACTTTCAAGTTTGTACTGAAATTAGCCCTTTTTGCAAAATGGCGTACTGACGTACTGGATTTGTAAATAGTGTACTGAATTCGGTACAATTGTACTGAAACGGCAGCACTGTTCAGTGATCATATCTAGTAGACGACCGCTCACTCTGAACATGTTCAGGAGCGGCCGCCATTTTTGTGAGCGGAAAAATTCTACGCTCACATACGTGAGCGTATTCTGTACACATGCACCATTGATGCATTCCAAGACCAACCTAATACATAATTTTGAAGAAAGTTACTAGAAAGGTAAGATACAACAAATTAAAGGTATTGTTCAGAAATAAATGTATTATAATATTGGAGTTTACCCAGTATTTTATTCGGGGTTGGAAAGACCAGCCCTTACACTAAAAACTACGCCAAAACTTAATGCAGAAAAACAATTTATTATTATTGTTAATTCGGTTTAATTTGTAAAATTTTAACATATGGCAGCAATGAAAAGTACCAGATGACAGACGATCACATAAAGGTGAGCGGTCCTGTCCAGCGATCACTCAACTGTTGTGAAGTGAACGGTTGGAGCGGGAACGGTTCCCGATCCGCCTGCTGAATGAAAGCATTGTGTCCAAAAATTAGAGCCATCTATATTCTGGCAGTGCGTAAATGGTGCGTAACTTTGCTATATTCGGCATTTCTCTACACGCGGGTTTTTTAAATTTATACATTTAAAATATATACAGTAGTGCTCACAAGGCTACGTTAATATAGAGAGAGGAGAATATAAGTGGGGGGTGTACATCAGACAGCGACGAACCTAAGAGGAATCAGTTGCATATAACCTGTGGGAGAGTGCAGAACAGGATGGAGTATTCATTAGCGGAAAAAGTACAAATCGTAAAGTGGTATCATCAAGGTCACTCGACTCTATCCATTAGAGGCCTTTTTAGAAATAATTTTGAAAATCGGCCTGTTCCTTGTATTGATACAATTCGCCGCTTTGCAAATAATTTTGATAAATTCGGATGTGTTTCACCTTCTAAACATAAGAAACCAAAAGAAAATGCGAACGAAGAACGGGAGAAATGGGTGGAGGCCGATTCGAGCATTTCAATTTCAATTAGTTCTTTGAATTATTACTTTTATTTATTTCTTTTAGTTAATTTTGAATATCTTTTAAGTTTCGTTTTAATCAGGAAAATATTTGCTTAATTTTATAATACAGGAGACACCTTTAGTTTTATTTATTTTTGGGATTATTTTAGAGATATTTAATATTATTCTCCTTTCCTAAATATTCGTTTCATTTAAAATATCCTATTTACATTGTATTTTATTTACTTTGATGATAGGAAATAGGGACAAATAAAAATAACATTGAAGAATTCACATGACAAATGTTTTGCGTTGTATGTGAATATGTTCACCGCACTTTCTCGGTAGCCAGGGCACAGTATAAACCTTCCCAGTAGTTGCACTCCCAAAATTTATTGAGACCAAGTTGTTTCTTGCGCATTGTAATGCGCAATGTCGCAGTGACGGTAAGAAACAGAATTAGACTTGTTTATAGTTTGTTTGTCAACAGATCTTAGTACGTGCTTTTGAAAATAACCAACCGTTTTTAAAGTGAATTAGGTTCTTGTGGATAATTGCAAAAGATTTATTTGATTTAGTGTGTTAAATTAATCGAGTACAATGAGTATAAAGTGTTGTGTACCGCAGTGTAAAAGTGTGTATTCAAAGGACATAAAAGACATTAGTTTTTTAATATTCCATCTGAGGAAATAAGGTAAGCCTAAAATTCAAATAAATATTCAGATATACATGCACATAAGTACGACATAAAGGATTATAGAATTTATAAAAAGTTATTATAAAATATAAAAAAATATTGACGTAAATTATTGATGGTTAAAATTGCTACATCATTCAAGCATTCTTGTACATAATAATAGTTGCATATGATTAATAATTTTTTCTGCACTAGGCGTAAGGAGTGGATTGCTGGAATTGGAGAAACAAGTTCTGTAAAGAAAAATGCCAAAGTCTGTAGCATTCATTTTGAAAACTCTTACTTCAAAAATGTAATGAAAAACAGGCTAGAAATTACTGCAGTGCCCACTTTATTTCTTACAGGTAAGCCCTAGGATAGATAAACTTATAAAATCAACTGTTTATTTTTTGAAATTAATCTTTTCTTAATAAAAAATTCTTTTAAATGTTGATTATATCAAATTAATCACAAATATATTGATTGCAACTAGCTTTGCTATATTTATTTGATTTTGATGCCTCTGTGATTTTTCTAACAACCAAGATTACATACACCTTTTTTTATATATGATAATTCTATTTTACAGAATGTAGAGATGTTACACCTGTGTTAAAAGATGATCCACTACCAGGCACAAGTAAAGATGTTAATGTGATTACCGATCAACATACTGAAACTCATACAGGTAATAACAGTTTTTGATGTTTTATGTGATATCATTAAATTATATTTCTTATGTTTAGCTAACATTTATGTGCAAACACCGCAAAGCCTGTCAGCTACAAGTCCCAGGAAGAGCAAATTAAAAACTGAGATTCGGTATTTGAAAGGTATTCTAAAGAGAGCGGAAGGGAAGGTTTCTACTCTGACAGAGAAAGAAAATCAGATTTCTGATGCTGATTTTATTACATTTTGTGAAAGCCAAATGTAACTCGTATATTAAAGCTAGCATTAAAATATATAATTTTATTCCATCTATGAGACTTTTTTCCAAGATGGTTTTTAATTTTAAGTTATTTTGCAACATTTATAAAATATGTCAAATATTGTAAAATTTAAATGTAACTCGTATATTAAAACTAGCATTAAATATATAATTTTATTCCATCTATGAGACTTTTTTCCAAGATGGTTTTTAATTTTAAGTTATTTTGCAACATTTATAAAATATGTCAAATATTGTAAAATTTAAATGTAACTCGTATATTAAAACTAGCATTAAATATATAATTTTATTCCATCTATGAGACTTTTTTCCAAGATGGTTTTTAATTTTAAGTTATTTTGCATCATTTATAAAATATGTCAAATATTGTAAAATTTAAATGTAACTCGTATATTAAAACTAGCATTAAAATATGTAATTTTATTCCATCTATGAGACTTTTTTCCGAGATGGTTTTTAATTTTAAGTTATTTTGCAACATTTATAAAATATGTCAAATATTGTAAAATTTAAATGTAACTCGTATATTAAAACTAGCATTAAAATATATAATTTTATTCCATCTATTAGGCTTTTTTTTCCAAGATAGTTTTTAATTTTATTATTTTGCAACATTTACAAATTATATCAAATATAGTAATATTTAAATGTAACTCATATATTCAAACTAGCATTAAATGTATAATTTTCGTCCAAATCATTTTATTCCATCTAGTAGACTTTACCAAAATAGTTTTGAACATTTTGTAAAATTTGTTAAATTGGCCACAGGTTTCATATCTAAGACAATGATATGCATAACGTACATAATTATTGTTTAAATATTTCTAATTCAAATACTTTCATTTATTAACAAATTTAGTTAATCCGGCCCCGATTATTTTAAAATAGGATTAGATCCGGACCTGCTTATTAAATAACTTTCCGATCTCTCCGCTATGCGACATTGCGCATTACAATGCGCGAACATACAACTTGGTTTCTAAAGATCAAAGGTGCCGACACTGACTGCAACTACTGGATATGTTTATACTGTGGCCAGGGTGTTATAGTATGCGGCTACGCTAGGCATACCCCACCCATATTCCCCATTCCGTATATTAACGTAGCAGTGTGCGCATTACTGTATAAAGATGTGTTACAGTACCCATGCAACATTTTTCGAATTTCGCGAGTGTTTTAAGATTGCAATGCACATCTGCGAAATTCGAAAAATGTTACATGGGTAGTAGATCTCTAGTTATTAATTTAGTCCTATATTGCACGGCAGAAAATACAATTATAATTCTTAGGAGTACAATTAATAGTAAAGTAAAATTCAAGAATATTCGTCAAAGAAATAATGGTAAACCTATATATTATTTACAACACATTTTTAATAAAATATATTTATTCAATAACAATATACAATAACGTCTTAACCCCACTAGATGGTCTGATAGGTTACAGTCTCTTACTGCTGTAAGATACCGATTCATCGACATTGTCAAGTCAATAATAGTAACATCCAATAAAAAAAGGGGAGCGAGATGAAGCAAAAAGTATGCTAAAGAGAATCGAAAATTTTGAATGTCTTTTTATGTGTTTTTCTTGATGAAATATTAAAAGAAATAAATATTTTTTTAAAGCAATGCAAATTTCAAAAGCAAATGTAAATTCTTTATGTATTCTTTTAGAAAAAACAATGAATTCTTCCTTGAAGCAAGAGACAAATATAAAATTAAAGAAGAGGCTGTCGGAATTGCACAGAAATGGAATATTTATCCTCAATTTGCGGAAAAAAGACAATCAAAAATAAAATATATTTTATGCTACTTTAGATATCATAAACGTACAAATAAAGAATCGGTTTATATCATTATGTCAT
This sequence comes from Amphimallon solstitiale, assembly GCA_963170755.1. Taxonomy (NCBI): domain Eukaryota; kingdom Metazoa; phylum Arthropoda; class Insecta; order Coleoptera; family Scarabaeidae; genus Amphimallon; species Amphimallon solstitiale. The sequence continues at coordinate 41,785,198 of OY720685.1, read as the reverse complement.
ATAAATGAAAAATTTAATTTTCAACCCTTCTAGTTTTTTGAAGCTAACACCAGATCCAATTCTTAAGAAAGGAGACGCGCTTCAATCATTTTATAAAAATGATTTTTCTGCATCGCTGGGTCTAGAACTTGTTGCTATAAGAAACAATAGTTTAATATGAAATAATTTTTTTTGTAAACTACTTCATAACCCAGCAAACATTTTAATGATGGGCCTTCAACGGCCAAATGCCCGCTAGTCGATTATGCGAACGGCGGACCTCTAACTGAATTGGCCCGCTGTCAGTAGGAAACTGCGGCCGCTAGCCGGGCCAACGCAGGAATAAGGCCTTTTTTTACAGCGATGGCGCATAGTTGATGCGTCTAATATCCGCTACAATGCTTTCATTCAGCAGACGCAACAGTTGCGCAACTGTTCAGTGATCATGTCTAGTAGACGAGCGCTCACTCTGAACATGTTCAGGAGCGGTCGCCATTTTTGTGAGCGGAAAAATTCTATGCTCACTTGGTGAGCGTATTCTGTACGCATGCGCCATTGATTTATTCCAAGACCAACCTAATACATACTTCTGAAAAAAGTTACTAGAAAAGTAAGATACATCAAATTAAAGGTATTGTGCAGTAATAAATGTATTATAATATTGGAGTTCACTCAGTATTATATTCGGGGTTGGAAAAACCAGCCCTTCCACTAAAAACTACGTCAAACCTTAATGCAGAAAAACAATTTATTATTATTGTTTATTTAGTTTAATCTCTATAATTTTAACATATGGCAGCAATGAAAAATAGCAGATAACAGACGATGACATAAAGGTGAGCGGTCATGTCCAGCGAATACTCAACTGTTGTGAAGTGAACGGTTGGAGCGGGATCGGTTCCCGATCCGCCTGCTGAATGAAAGCAATGCCGATGGATCGCCGCTCACAAAAACAAGCCAAAAATTAATTTTATTTAAAAACATTTATTTTAATAATTCAATTCACAAAACATAACGTTATAATTCTTGAAATGAGCATTAAATGTAGGCTCTTGAACAATTCACAAAACTTAACATTTTAATTCATAAAATGATCATTAAATCTCTTGAACAAATAAAAAGAATCACAAGGCAATAAACTTAATTTCTAATGAATGGGTTTTAATCTTTATTGTCGGCACCTTCAGTAGCACCACGTCTTCTGTTCCTCCCGCCATTTGTCAGTCGCTCCTCAGCCAGCTTTTGATAATCGTTTCTACCAGTGGCGGCTGCTGCAGGGAGGGCAACGGGGCACTGCCCCCCTTGATAAACTTCTTTTAACAGATAAATTTAAATACCTAATTTGTATGTAATTTTTCTGATTTGTTTGATAACAAATAATATCCCTAGCAGCAAAATCAGTATATGCACACTTGTCCTATATTAGTAAATATATATTTTTATCCTTCTCTAAAATTGTGATTTTGCTGCTTGGGTATTTTTTCGGAAGTAACAGTCCGTCTCTTCAGCGCGTTTAAAAATCACAGTCTGACGTAGGCTCGGGGGCATCTTGCGCCACTGCCCAGTTTGTACTAGAAATCGTACGTATAAAAAGTGGTGCGGGGCGAGAGCGGTATATGTCACGATAGGGCACTAGACTGTGATACCGGCTGACATCCAGTATGTAATATCACAAAATAACAGAAGTGACAAAAGCGTAACTTGCATAATTCCGATATTTGTGCGCAAAATCAAACAAAATGGCGTGTTTTGTTTTTGTTGTGTATGCACTTGTATAAATATAACCTGTCTTAATTTTATAACTTATAATTTACGAAAAAATAAAGGTGCCAGTTAAATTGTTGTTGATATGAATAATAGAAACTGTACGAAAGAAGAAATCCGGAGTACATAGATGTTGCATTTTTGCTTGTAAAAATGTTTAGCAACAAAGTATATTCTACAATTTCTTTTCGTTTCCTAATGAAGAAAATCCGTAAGTGTTATAACAGATAGTTTGTAATAATTCATCTTTGTAGTAAACACTTTGAATGAAACTTTTTATATAGTGAAGGAACTTCTTTCGAAAATAAGAATTTTAGAGAACATCGTTATCTCTCACAGCCATAATCATAATGAAAAGAAACCAATTCAAACCTCACTGGTTAAGAAACTATCTAAAGGTAAATGTTTATTATAAAATGTTATTTTATAAGAACTAAGTATTATTTGAAATTTTAAAAGCATACTAATTTCAAAATGTATTTTAGTATGTGTGGAAACTATGAATGTTCATAGCACAAGTGAACGTGAACCCACCTATAGGTATGACAATTAATATTTACAATACAAAATTATTTTATGAGCAAAACATAAAATACGTTTAGTTGTTAACTGAAGAATTCGAAGTCATTTTTGAACAAGAATTCAACACATGTATTTATTCTAGTATAAAGTAGAATAATTTAGAACTTTTCAATTACAAACATACAATTAATTTGTTTTAACGAAATGTATAATTTTTTAATTTTATTTTACCAGTTATGGAAATTCCTACCCTATGTTGGGGTTCAAACAGAAAAAAAATCTCTGCCCAAACACCCACAAAGGAAAGACAGAAAATCTCTAAAACAGCATCGAGTTATAGCTACTAAATCTAAAATGAAATCCTATCCTAAACAGGAGAATTTACAATATTTTCTAGGGCTTTGTGACAGATATTTATCAAATGAACTGGCAACTGTTGTTAAATTTAATGCAGTTAATAAAAATAAGAATATTGCAAGATACAGCATACAGTACAAACAATTTGCTTTAAATATCTATTTTTTGAGATCAAGAGTTTATAAATACTTAAGTAAAATACTTCAATTGGAAAGCGTAAGAACATTACAAAGATTAACACAGAATTGGAATATAACTCCACGAGTGTTGATTTTGTGTATTCTGCAAGTGAAATAAAAACTGCTCATTTTACACCATAAGCACGTGAATGCATTCCACGCATTGATGAAATGTGACTAAAAGCTAATTTATTTTATAATATAACTAAAGACCAAATTGTAGGATTTCATAAAATAAATGGTCAAACAACATATGAACCAGCAAAATTTGCTATGGTTCTCTTTGCTAAGGGCATTCATATGAATTGGAAACAGCCAGTTGGTTATGTATTAGTCAGCAGCACATATGTAGTGGTAAAGCTTTAGAGGAGACTGTAGATAATACAATACTAAAGTTATTTGCAGTTGGGCTTTCTGTCCGAGCACTAGTATCTGATGTCGGCTCAAATTTTTGTAAATATTCAAAAGAAAAAGGAGTTACTCCAGAATCACCATACTTTTACTTAGAACATAAAATATTTTATTCTTTTGATGTATCACATCTTGTTAAAGCAACTAGGAACACATGTTTTAAATATACAATACAATTTGACAATTTTACAGCAAACCAAAAATATCTAGAATAATTTTATAATAAAGATAAACTCATGAACACCAAACTTCAATGAATTAGTTATTAATCATTTTGCTAATCGTAAGGAACGGCGAATAGATTTTATTTGCAAACAAATTAATTATATAACATATTGAGTTTATTTTTTTGTCTGTACTTACTTTTTGAAATTAAACACGCAGACCCCCCCACCCCCCATCCGGTGCCCTCCCGTCCCAAAAAATCACGGGCCGCCACTGGTTTCTACTACCTGTTGGGTAGAGTTTTTACTGAATTTATTTTTTCTTACTACTTCTGGAAACAAAAATAAATAATAATTTCATTTATAAAAAGGTTCTACCTACCAACAATGAAGGTTACATACACTACTTTTAAACCGGCTGAGAACTGGTTTGTTATTTTTGCCACACCTAGCAAAAATCGCCTTGTCGTATCCAGCATATCTTTCCCACCAGTGAGCTGGCAAAAGGAAACCTGAGAAGTTATAAAAATAATTGATTTGAAATTTCTCAAGATCAACAGTTCTTTGTTCAAGTTGTAGGTTTGCACAAAGATGTCAGGCTGGAAATTATCAGTATTATTTAAATTAGTGGGTTTATCACACTTAAATTATTAATGATATACCTAATAAGCTTCTACACTTTCTACCATTTCACCAGTATTCGTTTTGAAATCTGTGCATTGCTTCTAGCTAACCAAAGCATCAATTTCACCCAATTTCAAAGTTTCAGAAATATCTCTTTTAATTAACTTATATCTATAACTTCTGCGGTAATTTTTAAATGATTGGAACTTGCTACCATATAGCTAGCTAATAAATTAAAATAAATTAAGAATATTAGTTGAAAAACGGTTGCAATAAAAAAGAAAATTTCAAGCGAGAAATCCATACCCCAAACAAATGTGAATGAGGTTATGAGTTAAGACGCCTGAGAGACGTTAAAAATTTTAAATTAAACGCAGAAGTAAAAATGGTTTTTGTATGTTTACTTTATTTATTTACTTATCGAAATTTCACTAGCGTCCGTATTTGTATCTCATAAATGTGGATTAATTTAGGAGTTGCAGGTCACGGGCTCCAGCAAAGTATTTTGGCTACCAGCGGGCCAGTTACGGAGAACTACATCTTTTTACACAGTTTTGCCTACAAACTATTTACAATGGCCCTTTATTAGCATGCCGTTGCCGTCAACTGACCAGCATTGCCGACAGTAGCCCGACTGACGGCCGTTACTTCCATGCTTGTTGGGAATAGAAAATGAAACAATTGCGTCAAGTTTTCCCAATACGATTCAGGCATTAATTTTATATCTAACATTACCTGTAAGCGTCGCAAATAGCGAAAGTTCTTCTTCAAAGCTAAAGATAATTAAAAACTATCTTAGAAACAAAATCTCACAAGAAAGATTGGAAGCTATGTCTTTACTCGCTATTGAGAATGATTTAGCAAGGGAGATGGATACTAGTCAAGCAATAAATGTATTTTTCTCCGACCGTAAAAAAAGTATGACATATTTTGACTGTCAGCGAGTATCTAAGGTTGTCATTTTCCATACTGATTCAAGAAAGTGGTATCTAAGCAACAAAAATATTCACTTTTAATCCTAGTAAGTAAAAGTGGTTATTTTTAATCCTAGGATAAAAAAGTATTCATAAATGAACGCAATGACAACTAATGTATGACTATACCTTGTCTCAGAATAAGAAGGAGTGATTCAAATATCGCGCCAAAATGGCGTATATTTTTAAGGTATTTCATTGGTTCTTGCGTAGGCAAGTTTAACATGGGAAAATAAGTTTGACAAAACGTCATTTTATGTTTATAGTCAAGCCATAACCTAGTCTCTTACATTTTTACTTCGGTTTATTATAGTTTATTGTGTTATTAAATAAAATCCGTACTTTTATGTACAACACGAGCATGAGTTGATCAGACAGCTTAAGACCTAAGGAACAAGTGATCAGGCATTTAAAACTTTGAATTTGATGAATTTGTCAAACATACTGTACGACAGTGCAAAAATCAAACGTCCAACAATTAACATCATTGCAAAAATAACTATACAGTAAACCACAACATACTACGAATATATACTGAAAGGGGAATGTAGTGGGGATTGATACATTACATCTGACGGCCAGGCAACTATATCTTACTTGCTCTTACTGACATATGTCATTCGTTTATGTGAGTTGTTCGTGATCTGTCAAGTGTCAGTTATAGTAAAATTATGAATATGGTGTATACAATTGATGAAAAGGTTCAGATTGTAAAATGGTATATTCAAGGCCACTCACTGATGTCTATTATAGCTCTCTTTCGGGATACTTTTGAAAATCGACCTATTCCTTGTTTGAAAAATTTGGTTGTGTTTCGCCATCGCGCATCGTTTCATGTGAAACCTCAAAATAATGATAACCAGGATCTCAATGTAATGATATGTGCTAAGCGTGGAAAACAATTATACTCTGACAACATCACAAATAGGACAAGAACTGGATGTATCACGTGAAACTGTGAGAAGAGCCTTAAGGAAAAACAAATATCACTCTTATCATGTTCAGAGGATAAATGACATTTTTTTGAAGACCGAATTATTTCAAAACGGGGCACAATCCATTGGCCTGCCAGGTCTCCTGATTTGTCACCAAATGACTTTTTTCTGTGGGGTCACATAAAGTCACAAATATACGGCTACGAAGAACAACGTGCAAATAATTTAGAAGAATTGCGTATAAAAATTAGAAACTGTCCAATGTACGGCGTAACTTTTATAATCGAATTGCGTATTGTTTAGAAATAGAAGCAGGACGATTTGAACATTTAATGTAGTATAATCAACCGAGAATTTTTGTTAATAAATTATTATTTTTAAGTTCTATTTATTTACTTAATAAGTATTTAATACCTTTACATTTTAACGCCCACTACTACGTCATCAGCGTGACCTTTCTACCAGATGCGTGCGCTGCCGACCGCGCAAATTTAACAACAAGAATAAACCACAAACACGCCATCAACACAAAAATCAGGTAGCAGTAAATATGCAGTAAATGTTGGTATTATTGGTCACTGTTGGTGGTAAGGACAGCCGCGAAGTTTAAAAATTTTATACCAAAGCCGCCTATTGTCTGGTGGAGAATATTTGGAAAAAAGTTTGGATTGCCACAAGTATACTGAGTGCACGACAAGCTTTGTTGTAAACCTGTAGGATTAAAAAGCCATACCGATAAAGATAGGCAATTAAGAATACTTCATATACGTTCTGAATTGATACATAAGATGAAGTTACTTCAAAAAAATCCCCTCTCAGAATATCAGTTATTCGAGAACTTTCGACAGAAGCAATTACAAATGTTATAATAAGTATTTGGAAAAATTGTGCCGACCATGTAAATTTTTAATCTTGTGAACACTAAATTATTGTTAATTTCCAATATATAATAGAAATAAAAATGTGTTATACTTTATATATTTTCAAAATACATCAATTTTAATAGAGAAGAATAATTAGTAATGTGTAGGTATATGTAATTATCTTTGCAGGTCGTGTAAACAACTTCAGCCGATGCAAATTTTTCAATTTATTACTGTTCTATGTAAGCTTCACATTTCCAAGAGTAGTTACTTGAATTTACCTCGTCAAGGTTTGTAGCAGTAATACGAATGATTTATCTGTACAAGTTCTTTATTGATATTTACAATAGAAACTAATAAGCATAAACTTTTTCTGCAAGTTCTTAAGGACGTTTTGATAAAAGGTAAAAGGTTTGATTCATTCTTGCTCGCTGATACAAATATTTAATAATAAATAGACTTGATTCACAATTTTCATGGTGATATAGCACATTCAATAAAATGTGCAGTAATTATATATTTATAATGGCAATCCTCAAAACGCTCAGAACAAAGTCTACTCTTTTCATTTGTAAATTGGGCTTATATCTTTATCCATAGATTCTTCTATTGATTTTTTTTGAAAAACTAGAATGAACAGATTTGAATGTTCAGAGATTTATATTCATCAAATTATAGATGTATGCACCTACTTGTGTTTATAAGTTTACTCTCACTTGTGTTTATAACTCTCTCCTCTTTCCAATTGCCGTGCACTCGTATTGCTGCTTTGACTGGTAGAATGAAAAGCGGCACATGCATCTATTTTAATGAAAGTAGTAAATGAAACACAAAACAGCTAAATCCTTAGTTAGTATCACGTAGTATTAATACAGTTCATCTAACCTCAATTGTCAAGATGTGATATCAAATTGTCTACTAAATTTTAAGCTATGTGTTCCATGTTTTGGCGGGATATTTGAATCACTCCTTCTTATTCTGAGACAAGGTATAATGTTTGACAACATATCCATGACAACGTCGATATAACTTACTTACTTACTTCGTTTTATTATCCCAGTGCATGATTTCGGTTGAATAAAAAATAGACTTGGTTTTATTATCGCAATGCATGATTTCGGTTGGAGAAAAAATAGCATGTTCCATTCGGATTAAAAATGTCTTTTCGACTCGTACAATTTTACAGAGACATTTTTAATCCTAATACAACAATCTACTATTTCTAAGCAAAAAGCCAGGAACATTTTTTTTCGAATGTACAATATGTAAGCTTTTCTTTACTTTGTAACGTTGTTATTTGAATAACATTTTATTTTTATATATTAGATACCTATCTGTATATCATTAATTAAAGCGATATTAACGCTTTTACTTTCTTATACGAAGTATAAGGAAGTATTGTGATGATGAAAGTTTTCGACCTCGAGATTTTTGCAGATGTCCACGTTTTGAAGTCCACTGATTTCGAAAAAGTGGTTCTTAAAAAAGTCTGTGTGCCTCTCTCTGTGTGTGTCTGTCTGTGTGTGACCACGGTAGCGGTCAAACCGCTGTAAATATCAATTCCAAATTTCGTATTTACGTGTATAATCTTGAGATCTGATTAGTTTTTCAGTAAAATCGGTAGATCGGAAGTAGCAGTTTACATCAGTGAAGAAATCGAATTTTGCCAATATTTCGTCAACTACTAAGTTTAAACAAATTTATAAAGAATTCATATGTACTTAAAATTAAAATTGAGAATAATTTTACTTAAAAACTTTTTCGAAATTTCTGCCGGAAGTAGGTCTTTTAACTCTTATCGAAAATCAGTTTTTTGTGAATATTTCGCAAGTCATGCTTTTTAGACAAGTACGTTACGAGTATAAAAGTATTTAAAACATAATTTTCAATATCCTTTGTATAAAAAAAAATTAAAAATTCAGACCGGAAGTACCACTTTTATTCTTATCGAATAGCGATTTTTTGCTAATATGTCGTAAGTTATGCATTCTATATATGTATATTTATCAAGAGTACGAAAGTATTTAGAACTGGATTTTCAATATTTTTTGTATATATGAAATTTCAAAATTCTGACTGGAAGTAGCACTTTTACTCTTAGGGAGTAGCATTTTTTTTCGAATATCTTGCAAAGTATGCATTCTAAAGAGACTTATTAAGAGAATAGAAGTACTTAGAATAGGATTTTGAATAATTTTTGTATAAAAAAATTCTTAAAATTCTAAAATTCGAAACGCTCATACGTATAAGAAAGTCGTGTGGTGGCCACACCTCATTTTCTTATTTTATGTTATGATGCTTTAAACTTTATGAATCCATTTGCATTGGATTTTATATTTTTACTTTCTACAATAAAATATGTGTTTATATATTAATGGTTTTTATTTATGGATAGTCGTGTTAAGTTTATTCCTATTCGTAGGAAACACCAACGTAATTGGTTAGGTTGAGCTGGATGTTGGGGGGGGGGGCAAAATTTGTAGTTACGCCACTGATGAAAAAGTAATAGCAATAGTTGTAATCGGGACAAATAGTTTGATCAGCTAAAATAAAACAGTGATTGCACCTCCATTTCTTTAAACTGTTTTTATAAAGTTGAAATTTATAGACTTACCTAAAAGCATTTCACAATTATCATTTCATCATGATTGGATTTCCATTTTTAAACTTTCAAGCGCAGTGGCAGGCCTATGTCCTGAATTATAAAGCTCTATTAATGTTTTCTTTGTGTTGTCAGTTGCGTCTGAAACTAAAAACATCAGCAGCAATAATATTATGATTGTGTGTTGTCAAACCTAATTATGCATGGCATTTCAGGATCTGGGGCATTTCCTCTAAATCCTTTCTCGACTACCGTAAAATGGGGCGGCTTTGATATTTTTTTCCACATTTTGTTTGTTAAAATGGTGATTTTTAGTGTATATTAGTCAGAAAAAAATGTTTTAGTACGGTACCTGTGATTCACGAAACATTTCAGTTAAGGATTCATTTATATATTTTATAACACGAAAAAAAAACTTTCATGCCGTATCAAAGTCATACTGTGATTGGGGTTACTTTGTTAGCTCTGTTTTTATTGCATTTTCTTGAATGGCTTTTTCATGGAGGGTATCAATTTCATCCACAATCAATTTTGCCAAGTAGTTTTTTATCAATTTTAATATACTATGAGGGTGACTATGATAACGCACAATGGTATATGTTATCAAAGTGACCCCATTATGCCAATGTGTTAGCTTGTAACAGTGACATTAACTACAGAAATAAATGACAAAATTGTCATTATGTTATATTATGTGAGGAGTATAAAAAACTCAAGTTATTTCTTAAAGGTATAATAATAATATATAATACCTACCTATATTGTAAAATATGTAAACAAAAACGAGAACAAAATAAAAAAAATCTTCAATCAAGAAATAAACATAAAAATGAAATAAGAGTTAAGGCTCAAAAACATCAACGCTGTTACTAAAAACTTCTTCCCCCAAGGGTTTTAATACTGACCATCGGATTGGGCAGTATGGATAGAATCTCATTGAAAGTAGCCTCAAACAAATCGTTCTCAACTTCCTGAAATGTTTTTTTTGCTGTGTCAATTGACTTTAGTCCTTGCAAGTTGTAGTCACCATCTGGAAGGATCTCTTGCATTTTGGTTGCGTAACGATAAGATATGGATTTCCTCTTTCCTGATAAGACTCTGACAAGAACAAATGTGCTCTCTGTTATGTTGTTTGCCTCAGGAGCTTCATAATCTAGTTCATCATCGAACGCTTCGTTCTCCTCCTGTTCTTGCTCCACTTCTTCATTTATATGTGGTATTTTGTTCACCACTTTTTGAGAATTCAGGGGGGGAAATGCCGCTAGATATAAAACCACTTACCAAATCGCGCTTAATTGAATCTGGCTCGCTGGGATTTGCATGTTGCATTTTTTCCAGTGCTCCCTTCAGTAGTCTTTGAAATTCTTCTTTATTCACTGTTGTTAATTTAGGATTGTCCATTTTCCATTTGAGTAAGATATCTCTCCAAGCAACTTTTAATGGTCGAAAAAAGCACACATTCAAAGGTTGTGTGAGGTGGGTTGAGTTGGGTGGCAGACAGACAAAGTTATTATCATTTTGGTGGCACAATTCTGAAACCTCATCAGTAAAATGAGAAGACAAATTATCACCAATGAGAATTTTTCTCCCTGTAAGGCGCGTCGCATGTGGCAAGAATGTGCTTTTAAACCAGTCTGTAAAACAATTGGCGTTTATCCATCCACTTTTGTAGCGTGAACCAGAACGGCAACAGCGTTCGTTATAACATGGTTCACCTTTCGGCCCAGTTTCCGTCCATCTATCCCACAAGTGTTCGGATTTATAGATAATGTAGGGCGGTAACATGGTTCCTGAGGCAGACCCGCAGAACATTACTGATGTCGCAGACTTACTATGATTTATTATATTTTCCGGATATTTTTTACCCCTTTTAAATAATAATAAAACTTAATATAACCAATAGCAGAAGAGCGGATGTTGGCAGATACCTTACGGCGGTCTATTTAAATTTCACATAAAAGTACGATTGATTATTAAAGCCACCCTCCAAAATCAATTTCACCCCATTTTACGGTACTTTTAAGGGTGTTGTATAGCAAACTAAAAATTTCGACGTCTTCGGCGCGGGTATCGGGGGGTAGTGCTCATGGGTGGGACTTGCCAATACCCCACTACCATGTACTGTTTTGCTAAATGCTATAGTAAAAATCTAAATTGTACAGTTCCCAGTTTATAAGTACCGCCCTTATGGAGCGATGCATTCGAAATGACATACGTCTGATGCGTTAAGTGCTAATTGTCTCTGTTCAGGCTACACATACTCTACGTAACGTAGGTGCTAGTAATATTTTGTATGATTTATTTAGTCTGGTGTCTTGGCGCTACAGGAATGTAGATCGTAAATTTTTTTAGTCTGACATGTGTTCAATAAGTTAATATGTAAGAGGGAATTCTGATTAAAAGAAATATTACTTAGTGCCTATGAATACTATATAATAATAATAATATTTTGTTGAAAGGCACTAATGTCATCGTCTTGATTATCTTTTCCATTGGCCGTATTGAAAATCACAGGATAATTATTTATATCTATAGGTACTTTTATTATACAAGGTGGTCGGCAAGGTATCCGAGAAACCTCGTACATGAATTCAATGACTAATTTTAAGCAAAAATGTTCTTATTCACTTTTTCCGATTTCCTAACGGTTCTTGAAATATCGGTGTTCGAAGCTGTAATTAATTACTAGAGGGTTTAGAAGAAAATGTGATTTATTTTATGGAAAGCCTACGGAGCATTATTAAAGCAGCTCAATGTGGCCACCGCATTGTACAATGCATAACTAAATCTTCCGTCAGAGTCCTCGTTTCCAATTGTAGTTCTCCATATTGTTTTTCGCCTCATAAAATGTCATGAATCTTATGGATGAGCCGGTATTTTTAGGCTTTCCCCTTGAATATGTAAGTGTCTAGATCTTTTCATGTCCCATATGAGAAAATCTAGTGGGTAGAGATCCGGAAATCGCGGTGGCTAAGCTATGGAACCACCACGACCTATCCATCGATTTGGAGACTGTTCATTGAGAAAATTAGTGACACCTCTTCCACAATGGGCCGGAGGACCATTATAAATAATGAAGTGTAGCCACCACACGACTTTCTTGTACATATGAGCGTTTCAAATTATACAAAATTGGAATTTGAATAATTTTTGTATAAAAAGATTCATAAAATTTATAGTTTGAAGCGCTCATACGTATAAGAAAGTTGTGTGGTGGCCACACTTTATTATTTTCGAATATCTTGCAAAGTGTGCATTCTATAGTGAATCATTAAGGAAACTTTTTAATTGCATCCCTTATATATTACAGAACATAAGAATACATACAAAAATTAAAAAGTGACGTATTAAAAAATTTAAATTCATTGTGTGAAAAACGAAGAATAACTATTCATGATATGTAGTGCAAAATGTGGTTCATCAACGTCGTCATTGTATTTATCACCAGAGCTATCAAAAGCTGTAGAGGGGCCTGGTAAGGGAGATGGAGGCGAAGAAATAGAAGTATTTACAAGGGCAGGAGTTCTGGTTATAGCTTTTGAAAAGAATGTCGTTAATGTAGTATGCTTTGTAACTTGTAAAACTTCACTTATTGGCCGTTCAACTTTCGTGAACCGTTCAATATTTGAATCCATATCTTCTAGTTTTAGTAGTTTCATTCACTTTCCTCTACTGGTTCCTCTTCCGGGAGCCGTTGTACTTCCAACTCTATTAAATCTTCGTTTGTTAATTCTCCCTCAATATACTCAACTAATGCTTCAATATCCTCCACTTCAGCTTCTAAATTAAGTATGTTAGTAAGTTCCACTACTTTATGTATGGCATTAGTGTACTCGTCTTTGTCAAAATCTAAATTATTCGTGAACACTTTCTGAAATTTTTCATTTTTTCATCCATAATTTTATCAAATTGCTCAATAAATTATTCCACTGCTTCGACGTCAACGCTTGCTGCTTCACCGCTAATACTTCTATTAAACTTCAGAGATCATTCGCGCCCTTGCCTGAATAATTAGTAGGCTCATCGGCATTCTATTTTGTATCTGGTCATCAACCAAATCGCGAGGAGCTTTTCCATCTCAAGAATCAGACCTTTCCGCTGCCTAGTTATTACGGCTCTAAAACCTGTCGATGATTTTAATGCATCTTTTACTTTAGTCCTGTCCTTCAAGATTGTTGAATGCGCCGGATCCAAGTCACGTGGTATCTCTTTAACTTTACTGCCATCTTCATTATCGCAGCGAGTACATTAGATAATTTGTAGATAATATTTTTTTTTGTTAAAAAAAATTGTTGTTCGACCAACCATTTACTTGGAAACTCCATTCAAAAACTTTTTGCGATTACCAAAAACCCACAAGGAGGGAAGGGGGGTTCCAACTGTTTGGTTTTAGAGTCGTCGCATACCCCACTAACGATTAATCAAATAAAATAGTCTCGCATATTTTTTTCTAAAAAAATACAGAATGACTGTACAGAGATATCAACAATTCCTGTAGACCACGTGACTACCAAATTAGGCAACCCAATTAACAGCAGTTGGTAGTATTGAATGTTTTATGTAAAATATGGTTAAAAGTGTCAACAATGACAGCAGTATTTGTGAATAAAATGTACGCTACTGTCAAATACTAGCGATACGCGAATCTCATAAACGTATGAACACGAAAATCACCAGATTTTAGAAAATTACTGATCACGTGGTCTACAATCTTTCTCGATAGCATTGTACTATAATATCATGTATTGAATGGAATTTCATTATTTTATTATTATATATAAATTATTTAAAGTTTAACGTTTATTCATTATTATTATGTAACTACATCTGTAAAATAATAAGTCCTGTTTCTGTCTGTTCTTTATTTGCCATAACAGGAAAAGTAATCTAGCTAAATTTTTAAAATAAAAGATATCCTTTCGGAGCAATTTCTGGTTTACTTCAAATCTTTTTATAACTGTCCGAACACTGAATCGTTTGAGAGTATTTTTTTGCTAGGTCGTAAATTAATCTTTTGAACGTCTACCAGTCTGGTACAATATCTGTACAGAGGAAGTAGGCACCATCTATATCCATCTCATTTTCTATATTAGTTTTACATTGTTTTTAACTCACTTATAAATGTCAGTAGTATTTTATCTTGATAAATGTAAAATAGTGGAAGAACTAAAAAAGCTAGTATTATTTATGAATCATATGTAATGTTTTTGTTTAAGTTTGTATTTATGTAAAAGTTATCAAAGCCTGCCAGCCAATGTGTACAATTTTATGAAATGTAATACAAAATAATATAAGTAAATTTTCCAAAAAGAAAATATATATTAATTTTATAAAGTTAAATCAAGGTTACGCGATAATGTTTTCAATTTTATGATATGTAAAATAATATAAAAAATGTTTAATCAAATACCTACTCAAAACCGTAACAACGATTTCTGTATTCCGAATATCGCTCCTAAAGTGAATCCCCACCTAAACAAAGTAACTCCGCCCTGTCTTGGATTGCAAGGATATATCAAATATTTGACTGCAGGTGGCGTACTAAAGCAGTGCCAAAAATGCATTTCTTTCTTATCAAATTACCCATTTATCTTAATAAATACGAAAAAATTTTGCTAGAAATTAATGTTCACAATAATATGTTATACGTCGGTACGCATTTTATTTTTGGATGGTCTATTTATATTTAATTTTTTATAACAATTAATAAAAAATTGAAAAAACAAAATGCCTAGGGACGTGTAGATAAACATTATAAGAATATTTCATCTAAATCATTTTTGCATAAAGTTTAAAGGTAGCCTTTAATCTGTAAATATTTGAAAATGTACCTATACAACACCCTTAATGTAATATTTAAAGATGATGGACATTTTGTATTTTTGGTACGATTTTTAAGAGATCTACTATACGTTTTTGTATTTCTTGTATTATGACGGCAATGTAATCGTTGCTTAAATTGCACTCGTTGCCCCGCGCAAGTTTCAGTATTTCTTATTGAATAATTGCAATACGACTTCTCTTCTAGAGCCCTTACCCATGATTTAATCTCTTCTGCAGAAAATAAGGCTACATTTAGGGTAATTTCAAGCTTTTTATTTTCATTAATTCCATAATAGCGCTTATGAATCACATCATACTTCCAATTTGAGGGCAAATTATGCTACAATAAAATTTGAGAATTTTAGTGTATACTCCATTCAGTCTAAGAATAAAGTAGATGGCGCTACAATTTGAGCACAGTTTACACACGATGAACTTTGTATTTTGAAAACAAGTAAAACATATGTTTACTGTCAGATGGATAGCAGGGATATACATATCTGATATCATTATATTTTGACATTTACGTACATTTTTGTACAAGTTGGTAAGTCATTCCTCAAGAAAAAGGAATGCACATGTCGTCTAATTGTACTTTTTTGTGCTTCATCCAATTTATTGTAAGTATGACGATAATTTCTTTTTCTTGGAGGAGAAATTGGAACTCCATATAATTCCATTTCTTTAATAATGCAGTACATTGTATTCCTATTAATACCCACTTCCTCTGCATATTGTCTTTATGCTTAATGTACACATTATAAGCCATTTGCCTTTGTCCAGATCTTATGTGTTTCCCTTTACGATTTTTTGAAGGACCTGGTAAAATGCTTCCGCCGTACTATAGAATATTAGCGATTACGAAATAACGAAATTGATAAAATACCTTAACAAATGAATATTTCACTTGCGAGTTCTAAGAAGAACTATTTTTTAAGAATATTAACAACAAATAACTATGTAAAATACGGAAATCGACAAAATCTTTGAACAAAACTGTCAGTAAACAAATTTTTGACAGAACGAGCTAAATGCGATTATTTTGCCGGTGTAAATGCACACTCGATTTCAACCAATCACAAACGTTTATTTTAAGCCCTATCTTTCCCAATGCTTTATTCTTAGACTGAATGGAGTATAGTACTTACTATTTTATTTATTTCTTGGGTTATAGCACAGTATAAACCTGTTTGTAATGTGGTTATAGTAACATCAAACGGAATATAAATCAAGAATGGCGTAAGAAAACATAAAATCAACCGCGAAAATAATCGTGTCTATACGCATTTATTCGGCATCGTCGAGGAATACTGCCATCTGATTGGCTACAAGCGCGGATTTTCAATTCCAGAGTAGAGGATGGGTTATGCGTTAAATTAATTAGGATATTCTCTAACTTACATAAATTGTAATTATAACATAGGTTTTGGATCTCCAAAGACAGATGTATGTTCGACTTGTTCAAGTGCTAAAGATAAACTTAAAGACAAAGATATGCCCAGCTCCTAAAACCAAAACATTATAACGCAACAACGACTGCATAACTCAAAAGCAAAGGCATTTTTCTGCATTAATAAAACAGCCGTCGGAAAATATTGCAGTATCTTTTTCAGATTGTCAAAAGAATTTGGCGTTACCAAAATTGCCTGATCAATCTAGCTAGTTTAGCAAACAAATTAATTACCAACTACAATTTTACGGTAGTCCATGGATGTTCCAAAGGATTTTTGAATAAAGACTCTGTTTATTCCTATGTATGGTCGCAGGTAGACTTTCCTAAAAACGCAAATGCTACTGCATCAGCTGTTTGGGATGTATTAAATAAGTTTAACTTTAAAGAGACAATTGATACCCTACATTTATTTGCAGACAGTTGCGGCGTTCAAAATAAAAATAGTACCTCGAAATATGAATTACAAATTCTATCAAGCAATTTAATATTTTATTTTATCTGAATCACGATGTCATTCCGTGCTAGAAACCTGTCTCTTCGAACTTGGTAACAACCCTTTTTTTGTAGGGTGACTCGGTATGTAGGTACATGCATGTCTAATTCGTTAGTCAGTTGATAACATGCAGCGGATCGAAAATGTATTAACTACATATATACGTCGGAAATTTCTAAATTATTGACCGACGCGACGCACAGTGGTCTGAAACGTCCGAAAAGCTGGTCAAAACTCGAAAGAGGTTCGGATTTGGTTGAAAATCAGTATGCTTTAGTTTTTTTACTTTCTGATTGTAGATTTGAGGTAAAAATTGTAAATTACAAAATGGGGAGTTTTAAATGGGCAGTTTTATGTTCAAAAATACGATAAAATAATATAAAATTTGGCTTAATAAATTTTGTGTTGTTTCTCATTAAATTTTCTATAATTATACTTACGATAAAGACAATAACAATTATGATAACAATAGTAATAATGTTAATAATAATAATAATGATAGTAATGATAATAATTATGAATTTCCTTGGTAATTGCACTTTAAATAATTCAAAGTGACTTTTTCTAAGTTACTATTTGGTTCTGATCGTGCGCATATTAAATCTCTTCAAGATTAATTAAAAATATGTAATTATGATTACAATAGCAAAAATTAAAAACAAGGAATAGGTAAAAAAGAAACGCGTATTTTTGTTCTTTGTGGCTTTTATTTTCCAACTACATCCTTATCTGACCTAATCTGAAGAAGTATCAGTGTCAGTATCATAGATCTCAGATATTTCGTAATTCATAATGGTCGGAGGCGACAAAAGTTAGATGGCTTCTCTGAACACTTACTGCTATAGTAATAGTGGCGCTGAGCCAGCTTTCATTGAGTTTGAAGAACCGTTCACTTTTTCTTCCAGAATCTCGCCACCTCGATTTAAATTTTGAAAGCAGCAATTTCAAATTTTTGATTTGCTCAGGGGGTATTTGGAAATCAATATTTTTTGTTTTTGATATGCTTTTTTTCAAAATCGAAAGCTGATCGTCTAGCTCTGCTTGCAGGTGTTCTTTTACTATAGGGAATATTTCCTCTCGAGTGTACCGCAGCTCAAAGGACGATTCCATTTCTACAAAAAAAAAAAAAGTAGGTAATGTTACTCTACAATAATTTTATATTTCCTCATTTCGAATTTGTATTTTGATATTATATTAGAAAATGAATGTGCATTGCGATAATTTTCTTATTTCAGATTATAATGCATGATCATTGTTTTTATAAATTACACGTTAAATGTGTAGAGAAATTTTTTTTACATTTATTTGGGTAAGTACATAAATGAAAAGCGAATTGTTAACAAAAATTGAAAATCTGTCTTATTCATAATATGTTTAATAAAATAATAAAAAAGCATTTAAAAACACTCGCTGCCACCCGCGCGGTTTCATAGCGTCATGATGTGACATATACATGTGACTTTTCACATGTATAGGGCCGCGCAACCAAGTACAAATAAAACAATTGCGAGGAGAATCGCAGAAAGTCGCACCTGAATTTTCGATTTTCTAGTTAGTTAGACATTCATCTAGGAAATGAATCAGCGAACAACGCGGAATCTCGCGGAAACATAACTTTTTTGACATTTTCGGAAAATTTTTAATAACAAATTATAAAAAATTGTTTAAAAAAAAGTAAAGTGTCAAAACATTATACCAACCTTCAGGCGCATCCTCCATCTTCTTGTTGAAGATATTTGCACGTTCACGAATTTTTGTTTGCACTTCAAATGTTGTTTTTGCCGTTTATTGTTGAACGTAGCACGGAGCAAGTTTTGACAACCGCGACTTTGACACACAACTACACGTCCCGTAGGCGCGCCATCCATCTGCCATTCGAGAAATAGACGCGCAGGCACCTCGTTTACCGACTACCACACAAGAAACTATTTGGAAAAAAAAATGTTTTTTTAGGTTTTGACCAACTTTTTGGGCGTTTCAGACCACTGTGCGACGCTTCAAAAATACTTTAATTATTTTTTGATTAAATTAAGTGTTTGTGTGTGAGCATGGTTGATGATGTTTTCATCACTGATCCTTAAAGGTATTTTTTTATATTATAGTCGCATGTTTAGCTTTGCCTATATTTGTTGCTATACCGGGTGGTGCAATAGTGTGTCGGCGGAGCTTAGTGTGAAAACTAATAACGCTGCAGCAATGAGACTTTACGTACGTATGTAGTATGCGACTGTGCATTTTCTAATTTTATTTACAAATATACAGGGTGTTCCAAATTTTCGCAACCACATTCAACTTTTTTATTTTAAATACATTGCTATACTTTCTAGATATTATAATGATAGCCATTCAAATTATCTTTGCAATGATATATGGATACGTGCACTTCAGACTGTTCGTTTTGATTTTATTGATAATATTGTTAAAATCTTGACAGTTGCAGCATCTAACATTTTAAGCTGTAGTCTGTAAATGGGTAGAATGTCTCACGTAACTCTTGTGTTACTAATTTATGAACTAACACGTTATTTGTTTTGAGGTAAAACAAAGTGAATAAATATACAGGGTGTTAAATATGTCGTGTCTAAGTTATCGATCTTTATTGGTTATTTTCTCGTTTTTTTTTAATCTAACCTATAATATTTTTATAAGTCAGCATATTCCTTGTAAAATCGCCTTTAAAATGGTACCAATAACATAGTACTTATTTCTAGTATTTTCAAAGTTATAACCCTTTAATGGGATATACTCATGTTTATAACATGCAAAATGCGGGGCATCTAATAGTTGGTTGGCCATGAAAATAAAACAAAGTAATTTTAACAAACACCTGTTTTTTAAATGCTTTATCATTAGTTTTAGAAATACATTTTGAAAATTTTCGATAATAAAACAATCTTAATTTAAAATGTGTTCAAATATATTTCCATTCTGCTCTACACATGCTCTCAACCGTCTCTGTATCGACAGACTTACATTCTCAGCTAAGTTATTCTCACTTAATTGAAGAAAAGCGTTTCTTATTCGTTGCTGCATGTTCTCTGCCGTTGTAGGAGGTGTTGCGTAAACAATGTTTTTTACAGTTGGCCACAGAAAGAAATCACAAGGTGTGTGATCTGGTGATCGTGGTGGCCAGCTTATCAAACTTCCTCTCCCACTCCACTTATTGGTGAATACCCTATCTAAATGTGCTCTTGCAGCAGCACCATAATGTGCTGGTGCACCATCATGTTGGTACCACAATCTCCTGATGACGTTATCTGGGAGGCCTTCTAATAGCAATGGTAAATTATTTTGTAGGAAATTTGTGTAGATTGCACAATTTAAAGTATTATCAAAAAAGAATGGACCAATAATAGTGTTTCCTATGATGCCTCCCCATGTGTTAACACTCCATTTTTGTTGATATAAAATGGGCTGAACAAAATGTGGGTTTGTAGTGTCATAATAATGGGTATTTTTTCTGTTTGTGGTTCCACAATTAGCAAATGTTGCTTCATGTGTGAAAAGCACATGATCTAGAAAAGTTATATCGTGTCGTAATTGTAAAAGTAGCCATTCACAGTACGCTAGTCTCCTTTCAAAGTCCGTTTGTAATAAGCCTTGATGATTTTGAATTTTGTAAGGGTGAAACTTATGTTTTTTTAAAATCCTTTTTACAGCAGTGACTTCTATCCCGTGTTGTTTCGAAATTATCCTTGTAGATACGTGCGGATTTTCCACAATGGATTGGACGACTATCACTTCATTATCTTCTGTAATCATAGTCTTACTTCTTTCATGTTCGACGTAATTCACTGAACCCGTTCGAAGAAACCTTATTAACAAATTTTCAAACGTTTTACTATCCGGTGCTCTTCGGTCAGGATATTCCATCGCATATGTTCTTGATGCTAAAAATGGATTTCTGTTGCTAGCGCCAAGAGCAAATACCATGTCTATGAGCTCCTCTTTCGAAAAATTCATTTTAAAGCAAAAACAACAATAAACTATTATGGTATCTAAATGAGAAATAATGTCAATAAAGCGATATAACTGATAACAAGGTAAATACAACACGTAACAACTACTAACAAACAAACGGAAATTAATAATTCACTAGCCGAACTTAATTTATAACAACAAAACGCAATTACAGAAAAGAGATAATACAGAAAACGACTTTTTATGGACTTTTGAAGTAGAGATTTGACGTTTGGTTGTACAGCCATTTTTTTTTTAAACCAAGGCCAACCAACTATTAGATGCCCCACATATTGCATATTATAAACATGAGTATATCCCATTAAAGGGTTATAACTTTGAAAATACTAGAAATAAGTACTATGTTATTGGTACCATTTTAAAGGCGATTTTACAAGGAATATGCTGACTTATAAAAATATTATAGGTTAGATTTTAAAAAAACGAGAAAATAACCAATAAAGATCGATAACTTAGACACGACATATTTAACACCCTGTATATTTATTCACTTTGTTCAACCTCAAAACAAATAACGTGTTAGTCCATAAATTAGTAACACAAGAGTTACGTGAGGCATTCTACCCATTTACAGACTACAGCTTAAAATGTTAGATGCTGCAACTGTCAAGATTTTAACAATATTATCAATAAAATCAAAACGAACAGTCTGAAGTGCACATATCCATATATCATTGCAAAGATAATTTGAATGGCTATCATTATAATATCTAGAAAGTATAGCAATGTATTTAAAATAAAAAAGTTGAATGTGGTTGCGAAAATTTGGAACACCCTGTATATTTGTAAATAAAATTAGAAAATGCACAGTCGCATACTACATACGTACGTAAAGTCTCATTGCTGCAGCGTTATTAGTTTTCACACTAAGCTCCGCCGACACACTATTGCACCACCCGGTATTATGCAGTGATGAACTTTCTTATGTTGATTAATATTTCTGATTATAATTGAGGTATGTATGAAACATACTGTTGATTTATTTCAACATAAAATCACAAAGAACTCAGAACCAATAAAATGTCCTAAAACCAATTGGAAGCAAGCTTATGATTCCTCTCAACTAATCAAATTGCTCCTTACCAGTTTATGATTTACGTTGGGATAAACGTAATATGCAGAGTTAGCCGTATAAAATGCACACATATTTCCATATTTAAATAATTGACAAACTGAAAACGCGAAATTAATCTTCGTATGATATAAAATACAGATACATCTCTCAATTTAACTAAAATTATATTTTTGTTGTAACAATTTTTTTATACATATACAGAGATAATTTTCAAGTACGTTACAATTTATTAAATATAACGCCCGTACGGAATTTTTAAATACATTTCTTTCTATCCCATAAGTTCGATTTTTTTTACACAATTGTTCTACGTAGATACCTTATTATTTATTAGGTAGGTCTGGAATCTTTTCCCTACATTCACAATCAGCGAGCTAACCAAGGTTCGGTTTTTCTAATTCCAATTAAAATACTCTGTTAACCAATCATCGATTATCACTAACCGGCGTTTTTAATACGCAGAAATACGCCGGTTATCCAAACAGTGTTTGATAAGGTGTTGTACAAAGTTGACAACATATTTGCTATTGGTAGTGTATTTGGTCTAAATGACATGTTAATTTTGTTTTTTTTACTTTTAAAGTTTGATCCATATTCAATTTGTCACATTTATAATCAAATTTCTGCAAATGTTTAGTTTTTATATGTACTTTCAAACTCTTTTTGAAGTTTGTTTCATATTCACACGAGTCACATTTATAACCAAATTTCTGTAAATATTTAGTTTTTATATGGCTTTTTAAACTAGCTTCGTAGTTTGTTTCAAATTCACATTTGTCACATTATAATCAAATGGCTTCAAATGTTTAGTTTCAATATGCCTTTTTAAACTAGGTTCGTAGTTTGTTTCAAATTCACATTTGTCACATTTATAATCAAATGGCGTCAAATGCTTAGTTTTTATATGTACTCTCAAATTATCTTTGCGGTTTGTTCCATATTCACATTTGTCACATATATAATCAAATTTCTGCAAATGTTTAGTTTTTATATGTACCTTCAAACTCTTTTTGAAGTTTGTTTCATATTCACATGAGTCACATTTATAATCAAATTTCTGCAAATGTATAGTTTTTGTATGGCTTTTTAAATTAGCTTCGTAGTTTGTTTCAAATTCACACTTGTCACATTTATAATCAAATGACTTCAAATGTTTCGCTTTTATATGGCTTTTTAAACTGGGTTCGTAGTTTGTTTCAAATTCACATTTGTCACATTTATAATCAAATGGCTTCAAATGTTTAGTTTTTATATGTACTTTCAAACTATCTATGCGGTTTGTTCCATATTCACATTTGTCACATATATAATCAAATTTCTGCAAATGTTTAGTTTTTATATGTATTTTTAAATAATGTTTGCGGTTTGTTCCATATTGACATTCGTCACATTTATAATCAAATTTCTGCAAATGTTTAGTTTTTATATGCATTTCTAAAGTACGTTTTTCGTTTGTTATAAATTCACATAACTCACATTTATAATCAAATGGCTTCAAATGTTTAGCTTTTATATGGCTTTTTAGATGACTTTTTATGTTTGTTACAAATTCACACGAGTCACATTTAAAATCAAATTCCTGCAAATGTCTAGTTTTTATATGTACTTTCAAATAACGTTCGAGGTTTGTTCCATATTCACATTTGTCACATTTATAATCAAATTTCTGCAAATGTTTAGTATTTATATGTACTTTTAAATTACGTTTATCGTTTGTTATAAATTCACATAAGTCACACTGATAATCGAATTCTCTCAAATGTTTAGTTTTTATATGTACTTTCAAATTATCTTTGCGGTTTGTTCCATATTGACATTTGTCACATTTAAAATCAAATTTCTTCAAATGTTTAGTTTTTATATGTACTTTCAAATTACTTTTTTGGTTTGTTCCATATTCACATTTATCACACTTATAATCAAGTTTCTTCAAATGTTTAGTTTTTATATGTACTTTCAAATTACTTTTGCGGTTTGCTCCATATTCACATTTGTCACATTTAAAATTAAGTTTCTTTAAATGTTTGGTTTTTATATGTTTCCTTAAAGAATGTTTGTTTTCAATTCGAAACACACACAGCGAACACTTAAATATTTTCTTTTGATCGTGTGAACTTGATTGTTCTACTTTGATATGTGTATTCCTATAATCGGTCGTAGAGTGTTCTCGGTCGTCCTTTCCTCCAACATAAGCGTGCGTATTTGCCACGTGCAGCCTGAGGGATTCCTTAGTCTTGAAACGTTCGCTACAAATCCCACATTTATACATTTTAACTTTGTGATGGTGGATGTTGTCGTGCTTCTTGAGATCTGCTTGGTACTTGGTCCTGTAGTTGCACTGCTCACATTTATAGATTGGAGGGAGGCATCTCTTGCGTCTAATCAATGCTGATGGCGCTTGCTTAGCCAATGGTGCCGGCAGTATCTTCTTTCTGGAAATACATAAAATTTTTCTAATCTGAACATCAATCAACATGCTCCTAAAAGTAATACATGAAGTCGCCACCAGACGTAAGTTAAGACTACTCTCATCACTTTCTTTGATAACAATATTTTTCTTTAAGTAATAAACTAGTAAGAAGTAAACAATTTCGCAACAACTACTAGCGTAAACTGAATCACAATATATTTATACAATGTAAAGGAAGCCACGACAACACAAATACAGTTACATAAGCATAATCATTGTTTCTATTGGAAACACGTCAACATTTTGATTTTAAATAATAAATTTAATAGAAATCATGATTTTGCCTGTGCTACTTTATTAAACAGGCAATATTGTGAAATCTTACCAAGTGTAAGTAATAAGAAATCTAGTACCAAGGGATGCAAAACAATTTGGAAAAGTATTTGCATATTTATTCTTTTTATATCTGGTAAATGGAAAAGCGGTATTGGTATTCAATACATATAATGTGCAAAATACGAGAAATAATCTCTTTCCGCTGCGCAGGGGTATTTGACCCAGAAAGCTGGCCAAAATTCGAAAAATGCAAATGAGGTAATTCGAGGAAATGGTCTCTTAAACAAGTAGGTAAATAAGTACGGAATAACGGCTGACAATTAAATTTCCCCCAAAATGCAGCAGGTACCTTGTATTCAGTCTTTGTACTTAAGCTTATGTATATAAAACGGATAGTGGTTGTTTTACAAATACGTATTTTGAAATTGATTGAAAGTGATTTGCGAAATAAACTGCGTGTCTTTTTATGATGGATTCTACTGACCCAGGTATGTATCATGTATAATAGGCTTTGTTTTGCAATACCTTCGAAAATTAGTTAGAAATACTGTTAATTTACATACCGTGTAAATAATGCAAATAATATCATCTATTGAGTTTAAAGAAAAGTGATTTTTGAATTAATATTTATTCCAAAAAACATGTAACACATAAATACATATACGGGATGGTTCACCGGGAACTGAATCGATCGATTGTGGAAAAACTACAGCTGGGAATGATCTGAAATTTTGACCTATACTAAAGTCGATGGGGGCCATTCGCCTAAAATATTTTCAAGATGGCGGCACGTCGGGCTATGCCGGAAGTAGGCACCTACTTCCTAATTTTAAATAGAATACCCTGTATATTGTCAGGTTTTCAGATTCTACGTGAAATTCTAAATATATTTCATGTATAATGTCATATATCTAAGTCTAAACCCTTTTAACTTATTGAAATTCTTATGTTAAATTTGACGTTTGCAGGCAGAAAATCAATAGCACTTTTTCCATATAAAGATGAATGTATTATTTAATTTGAAGTAAATTCTCTCAAATAGATGGTTTAATTAAATACTATTTGTATAAAATTGTTACAATTATTAATACAGAGTGTGCTAATTATACGCCTGAAAACGAATTTGGAAAAATTGCCAAATGACAATTTTTTTAAATGGAAGCGGCAACTTTTATAATTTTATCTTATTCTGCATTAAATATATAAGGATCACTTTGTATAATATGTCTATTATAAAAATTGGTAGTTTTCGAAATATTGGCAAGTTAGTGTTTTTATCTTCTACAATACATACTGCTTGCATTAGATCTTTTTCCAATGGTTAGCCATGACAGTGTTTACAAAATTATAAATTGTCATTCGTTTTAGAAGGGTGAAACATGCAACCCCTATTCCTTTTTTTTACCAGACCTTTTTAACAAAATAAAATTTTGTATACACAGAAGTTCATACCTGATGGAAAGTTCCGAACATATACAGGTTTGGCCTGTTTTTAACGTTCATGCGGTTTCCCGTGTATAACCCGAAAGGAGTTGCCAAACCGTACCCGCCTAACAAATATACATACGAGAGCCGACAAGTAGACCTTCAGCGAATGTCATAAGCTGCATGTGTGTGTAACGATGAGATTTAGATTAGTGGTTTGCCGTAGTAGATGTGATAGACAACGTACATTAATTTTGCAGTATCTACTCTTGTTTGAGAATTGACAAAAGAATATGAATGTATTCCGTAATAGTGATATACTATACAACTACGCACATGTACAGGGTTATTGACTATATTTGGACCAATAGATAACTTTGTTATTTGAAGGATTAGAAAAACGTTTAAATTAGGAAAGTTGTAGGATTTCACTCAAGGCGCTAGAACTTGATATCAGAAAAAACAAACGAACGTCGTAAAGCCGTCAAAAGCCGCTAACTTAAATGGAATACCCTATATAATGTTACATAATCTGATTCTAAATAAAATTTCGAGTATATTCCATTTATATAACATATACCTACATTCAACTGTTTTCGCGCTATCGCTGATTGAAAATCGTACTACTAACAAAGAATATTACCTTACGGTAAAGAAGCGAGACTCTGATATCATTTTCAAAACGCTCCAATGCGCATGTATATTCTCAAAATGGCCGTTAACTGTTGCTAGACGTCAGCTGTTTGTTTTGTGCGGTATAAACAAATTATAGTAGCGTTTTTTGAAGTAAATTGAAAATTTGTTGACTTGTTAATGTATTGATCATTGGTTAGTTGTGGTGGAAAATCTTGAAAATGTAAGCTTTTTTTACTTTCCGGGAGATATAAACAGGTAAACATTCATATCTTTTTTGTAATACTCTTTTGGAAATTATGGAATTAGTTTTTTCGTACAAAGAATTGCACTAATGTACATACCTACTTAAAGTTTATTACAATATTTTTCTTTTTATCAGGCGTTTTGAATGGATTCAAACCTGCAGTCGTCCAGATTTAATAGGGAAAGACGAATAGTTTTTAAAACAAACAAGAGTATGCACGAAACATTTTGAAGCACATATTGCCGTGAACTCGCAAAATTTGTAAAATAAGAATAGCTTTAGAGATTGATTTAAGAATTAGTTTAAGCTTAGAAATAAAAATAAAAATAACAAAAATCCTATTTAAATATTATTGAGTAAAACTATGCAACAAGAACTACATGAAGGTATACAAAGTTGCATACACATAGTCAATTTATTATTATTCCAGTAAATAATGAGAAAATACAAAATAAAGTTTATTAAATAAATATGAAACAAAAGATGTAGAATAAAAATTTATTAAATAAAAATATCAAATAAAGACAAAATAAATATAAGTAATGTATTTCTTTTGTAGAAAAGATACACAAAAAGTATGGTTTACATATCATAAAAAGGAACCTAATTTTATACAATGCGTAAACATTGCTTTAAACATTCTAAATAATGGACCGCTGTTTAAGTCAAAAAGGGAAATGAAGGCAAATAATAGAGAGAGTTATGTTAATGGATGGAACAATTAAGAGAATGAGTCATGTGAAAGCAATAGAGTTATATGAAAGGAATGAAATACGATATGCAAGAAATATAAATGAGTAAATTATTGTGATTTATATGCATAAAGCAGTAAAAATTTTATGAAAGAGTTTATGAACTAAATTGTGTTAAAAGATAAAATTTACCTTAGCTTACAACTAGACTAAGAAAAAGGATATAAAAATATGTAAAACGTAGAAACGATCAGCAACAACATTTTTGTATTTAAAGGTAGCTGATATCATAAATAAAAAAAGTATCTGTGTTTATGATTTGTTCGTAACACAATGCTTCAGGGACTGGAAACAGACGTGTACGGTTTAATGACCTACAAAAAACAACAAAATATATATAACTTGTGTAAAGTCTATTGCAGATTGACATATCACCAACAGAAAGATCTTGGATAGAGGATAGAGAGGCGGTGGAGAAACAGACGTGTTCTACAGGTACAGGCAGTGCGGGAAGAAAAATAATGGTTATCTTCAACATGTTTCCCATTTTGCCAAGTCGCAATCCGGCTAAAAGAAAAGTGAAACTGACATTAATAAATGGAAAGAAAAAATATGTATCGAACAATGAACAAGGCAATAGGTTCATTGACGAATACAAAGAAGGATGGTATTAGCGACAAGAATAAACCTACCGTTGGAAATGCTGTGCGAGGCAGAGGGGACCTTTGAATTGGAAAGTTATGTTGACGTTTAAGTAAATTGTGAACTGTCAGAACAATATGTGTATGTGTGCGTGTATCAAGACGGCAACATGTGGGCAGCGATTTCACGGGAAAGTGTATGCCAGTACCAACCTAAATATGGACTAGAGGGCGCAATGGTCAACATAGTTTTTTTTGCCGCTATAAATACGAAGACAAGATTCGACAAGTGGACTTCTGATAACACTTCCGAGAGGAAGACTTCTGATGAGAATTCCGAGAAGGAAACTTCTCAGAACACTTACGAAAGGAAGATCTCTTAAAGTAATAAGACGTTTTAAATTGTTACATTGTAGTTTTTCATTATTTCTTCAACACATATAGTCATAGTAGTTTATTTTATTTAATACATTTGAATTCACTTGAAGCGTTCATAATGGACATTCAAAATAGATATTTTGATAGCAAGTAAGTTTATTATTTCTTTTGAAAAGGAAGTTATACAAATTGTTGGACAGACATTGGTTTTTACGTGCAAATGATTAATCAATGTATTGTTGGACAAAATAGATAAGTAAATAATTTATCCTGTAAGGTTTGTTTTAAATTTATATAGTTGGAATTACAACCAAATAGGATTAATGGTGTTGGTCAGTTGGAGAGATGTTACGTGCAAATGAGCATTTTCTTCATCGTATTGTCTAGACATCATTAATCTCTTTCAAATTAAGCAAATAATTAATTACAATTTCACAAGGCAAAGATTAAGAGCTAGATACAACACGTGCAAATGGTTGTCTAAAGCAATTAATTGAAGCCAATACATAAATATAATAACATCGATAAGTATATCCATAAATGTACAATAAAAGTTTACATTTGTTTATTTACAGGATAAATATTTATTTTGTTTGGCAGAATAAATAAATAAATAAAAGATTTGCATACATTACAGCCGGCATTAGGTATAAATGATATGAGCATTTTTCAATTATGTATCTTGTTTAGAGCATAAAGATGTGTATATAAAAAAAAATTATTTTTTTGAATCCATAAATTACAAAATAAAAAAAATACATGATTATGTTGAATAGACATACAGTTTTTCTTTGAACAAAACTATTACCTCTTCCCTATTATGAGCAAGAGAAAAATCATCAGCAAAGGAGAAGGAACCACATACATTGCCAGGACCCACAATAGTCATAAAGTACATGTGTGGTAATACACACAAATATATGTTGTCACAGCATATAAATTATATGGCAATAATATTATTTAAAATAAATATTTATATGCTACAGCATTAATTAAAAATGGCGCTCAACGTAGTGGGGCAATGTATACCTTTTTCTTGTCATTTATTTATTTGTGAATAAATTTAATTAAAAATGGCGCTCAACGAAGTGGGGCAATGTATTCCTTTTCTTGTTGTTTATTAATCATATATTTATTTAACGCCCAACATAGAGAGGCAATGTATTACTTTTCATAATTGTTTTAAAAGAAAAAAATATATATAATTAATGTTGCTTAACATAGTGGAGCATTGTATTCATTTTCTCGTTTGTCAATAATTATTTACATGACATTCAACGTTATGAAGCAGTGCAATTTTGTTTTTTTTAAATGTCTAAACAAAAAAATAATAATTTATTTTGTACTGTGACGTGCTAGTAAAAACAAATAGTCATTTGATTACACCAAAGAAGACCTTATCCTATTTGACAAGGTAATGTTATGTATAATGAAAGGTCGGTGTAAGAATGCTTATACATGCACAATGCATCTCAATGAATGTTATGGAATAACATTCATTAGTAAACAATAACATTTAATGTATTGTTTACTACTTGTAAATATACATATTAAGTATACAATAAACATACGTCTATATATAAAGTAGGGGACATTACTATGAGAGATAATTATTAACAGTACGAGTAAGTTAAGCACTTGTACCACTGTATATATTCATTGTAAATATATCCATACATCACCCATGTAAGTGTTTGTATTCAACCACCGGCGACTTCCTAAAGGGTACTCAACAGTACTTAGAAATGGAAAGGAACCATTTCGCTACATGGCGATCCTGCCAGTCCTGCAAAGAAGCATTTCGCTACATGGCGATCTTGCCAGTCCTGCAAATAAAATAGAACAACAACAAATTGTTATATGGCAGTCTGCTACCTGCAGCACAAATTTGGAATTTGGAATGAATAATAGGAAGACAAGCACTACGCAATGGGTTCTACGGCATCAAAAGAAGAGGTGATAATTGCACAAACAGGTAACAGTGGAACAACGGCCGATGTTACAACATTCACACCAGCACAAATTGGGTCAGCAACAGCAGTACTACTCCTGATAATGGTATTTTCGTACTTCGTATGGTACAGATGCAAGAAGCACTGGGAAAAGAAGATACGGACAGAAGTGATCAAGAGCAGAGAACAACTGGACATGCTGGAGAAGGTATAATAAAAGGTTAGTGAAAAAAAAACTATATAAATGAACATAGAAGAATTCAAGAAATTGTGCGCGGATATTGAACAGTTTAAAAATAATAGAGTTAAGGATAATAAAGAAAGAAGGGAAAATTCCCAACATACTGAAAACAAACTTGCTGAGTTAGGAACACTTATACAGAGGTTCAACACTTTAAAACGTAGATTTACAGGTGATGTTCATAAAACAGACTTCGCAAACGAAGTTAGGGTTTACAGTCAAAAAATTAAACGTGATATCGAATCATTGCAAACTTTATTAGAAAAACGGGTTAAAAAACAAGTAAATATGACTGATAAATTTGATTTAAAAGTCGTATCGGGTTTATTGCCGATGATGAATGGCAATGAGGATACAACCAAGCAATTGATAGATGGTATTTCATTTTATGCTAGTACATTAGCGGAGGATCAACACAAGTTACTTATACAATACGTGTTAAAAACCAGGTTAACCACTAATGCAAAAATTCGGTTAGATTCAGAATATGACACAGTAGAGAAACTAATAAAAGAAATAACGGTAAATTTTATAACTAAAAAATCTGCATTAACATTATCAACTCAATTACACCAACTGAAACAAAATGATAAATCAATACGCGAATACGGTCAACAAATAGAGAAACTTCTTGACGAATTAACTATTTCACAAGCGGGAGATAACGAAAATCTTGTAAAAACGTTGAAACCAATTAATGAGAAAATCGCGATCAATTCATTTTGCAACGGTATCAAAAATGCGGAATTAAGAACAATAATTAAATCAAGAAACACTGACACTCTGAAAAATGCAATAAATATAGCAATTGAAGAAGAGTTTAATAGACCGGCTTCAATGAGCGTATTTAATTACACAGCAAATAAATATAAACGTTTTCATGGTCATGTCAATAAACGCGATAATAACAACGGTTACAGAAAAAATAACGGACGGTATAGGTCAACACATGAACAAAACAACGCAAACAAATTTTATAATAACAAACGTGGGCGAGGTTCGACATATAAAAACAATTATGCAAACGCAGCGATAGTTGACAATAGAAATGCGAATAGTTCAAGTTCAAATATAACCAAAAAGCATACAATGCAGTTTTTTCGAGGTCAATAAAAGCAATAATTTAAACTATATAACTTTGAAATATAATAGAAACAATGTAATTTTTTTAATAGATACTGGTGCGAATATAAGTGTATTCTTTTCAGAATGTTTAAATAAATATCAACAGGTAAATACAGATAGAAAATGTAGAATAAAAGGCATAGCTGGTACTTTAAAATCACAAGGTTCAGCAATTCTTTCCTTAGAATTACAGCAACATAAATTCAATCATGAATTTCAGGTAATACATAGTTTTACGAATAGGTTCGATGGTATTTTAGGAACAGATTTTTTAACAAAGTACGGAGCAGAAATAAATTTCGAGAAATTTTCTTTCTCATTCAATATAAATAATAATAAAATATCGACTAATTTAGAGTCAGATAACGAGTGTATGACTATAATACCGCCACGATGTGAGGTAATAAGACATTTTCGAATAGACAATTCGAACGAATGTATCGTATACCCTTCAGAGATTGCGGAAGGAGTATTTACGGCAGGTATTATTGCAAAACCTAATTCATATAGCATACCGGTTAGAATTTTAAACACGAATGATAAAGAAATCACAATTAGAAATTTTAAACCAATCACAGCTAATGTGACAGATTTCGAAGTATACAATTTTAATGTAAACGAAATCACGGTAAATAGAGTTGAGAAAGTATTAAATTCAATTGACATAGAACATTTAAATAAGGAAGAAATAGATTCAATCGCGAAAATATGCGCAAAATACAGTGACGTTTTTTTATTAGAAAATGATCCAGTAACTGTAACAAATATAGGTCAACAAGAAATTAACATAAAAGACGATGTAAAACCAGTATACGTAAAAAGTATTTCACCAGATCCACAAAAAATTGTAGCTGTTCAAAACTACCCCACCCCTACAAACGGGGAAGAGACGAAACGATTTGTAGCGTTCGCAAATTATTATCGGAGATTTATTCCTAATTTCGCAAAAATTGCGAGTCCTTTGAATAAGCTCACGCGAAAATCAACTTCGTTTCATTGGGATAGAGAATGCGAACTAGCATTTCAAACTCTTAAAACAGCTTTAATAAATCCGCCTGTGTTACAATACCCAGACTTCTCTCGGGATAACCAATTCATTTTAACAACAGACGCGTCGAATTATGCTATAGGAGCCATTCTGTCAAATTCAGACGGGCGACCTGTTGCATATGCAAGTAGGGCACTCAGCAAAAGCGAGATAAATTTTCCGGCGATACACAAAGAATTGTTAAGCATCGTATGGTCAGTACAACACTTCAGGCCTTATCTATATGCCCGAAAATTTCAGATATACTCAGATCACAGGCCCCTGATATATTTATTTAGCATGACAAATCCGTCTTCGAGACTAATAAAATTTAGACTCTTGCTAGAGGAATATGATTTTACAATTAATTACGTAAAAGGAAAAGAGAACGTGGCAGCCGACGCATTATCAAGAATTCGTTTAGAATCAAGCGATCTTAAGGAAATGGCAGCAAACGTTAATGTAATAACTAGGTCGAGTATAAAATCGGATTTAATAAAACAAAAATTAACAACAAAAACTAACGAAAATAATGAAAATATACGGCATCCAGGAATGGTGGCATTATTAAAACCTCCATTTAACATTACGGAATTAACAACCGTGACAGGCACTAATTTTACCAAAATAGGAAATGATAAATTAATAAAAAAGGGCAAATTTTTTTTTATGACATGTCTAGACAAATAATATACATTATGCAAAATACCCTATCAGTAACTGACTTAGGTACAGAGCTGAGGAATTTGCAACAAATATGTAATAATTATGGAATTCCTGAAATATGTATATTTCAAAGCTCGATTAATGAGCATTTAATAGCCCGTATGAAACGAGAATTAGCTACTCTCCGGAAGTACAATTTAAAGGTAAATATCATTTCAAATGTGGAAAAGATTGATTGTAATGAAACACAACAGTTAATTTTGAACGATTTTCACATTTTGCCGACGGGAGGCCACGCTGGAATTAACCGTATGTATAGTAACATAAAGAAATATTATTATTGGATTGGTATGAAGGCAGATGTAAATAAATTTGTTGAAAAATGTGACGATTGTCAACGATACAAACATGGGATGCGCGCCCCAGAACCGATGACTATCACGTCAACAGCAACAAAATCATTTCAAAAAGTATTTTTAGATCTTGTGGGTCCAATCAACCAGGATTCTGATGATAATAGATACATATTAACGCTTCAATGCGAGTTAACTAAATTTGTTGAGGGATATCCTATTAAAGATAAGGAAGCCGAAACAGTAGCTAGATCATTTGTGAATAATTTCATTCTTAGGTATGGAGTCCCAGATGAAATAGTTACTGACAAAGGTACTGAATTTTTAGCAGCGATATTCAAAGAAACAGCCAACATTTTGGAAATTAAACAGTTAAATAGCACAGCTTATCATCACGAAACCTTGGGTGCATTGGAGAATACACATAAGCATTTGGGATCGTATCTTAGAATCCAAACGTCCAATTATCCGGACACATGGAGTTCTTGGGTACCTTTCTGGTGTTTTGCGTATAACACGAGCGAACACTCACAGACTAAGTACGCACCCTACGAACTAATGTTCGGCAAGAAATGTAAATTACCAAGTAACATACTAAAGTCAAACGATCCAATATATAATTTTGAGCATTATCCAAATGAATTGAAATATAGACTTTCAAGTGCTTGGAAAGATGCTAGGAATAACTTAATCGAAACTAAAGTCAAACGAACGGAAAAATTTAATAAACGTGTAAGGAATGTAACTTACAAATGCAATGATCAAGTTTTAGTCAAAAATGAAACTACAAACAAGTTATAAGGGTCCTTACGCAGTAATAAGGGAAAACACACCGAATGTAACGGTAAAAATTAGAAATAAGCAAGTAGAAGTGCACAAAAACAAAGTGAAATTGTATAAGGACAAAAGTGTAGATTAAGTATAAATAAGATCTATTTCAATAAAAATTTAAGAATTACAAAGTAGATTATGTATGTAAATGTATAAAAATGTAATATGTAATGTAAGATTATGTGTATGTGATAGAAACAAAGGGAAAATTGTAAGATACAATACTATGGTATATTACGAAAAATTTTATTTATAGAACAAAATTTTTTTTTCCTTTGCGAAGGAGATGTGACGTGCTAGTATAAACAAATAGTCATTTGATTACACCAAAGAAGACCTTATCCTATTTGACAAGGTAATGTTATGTATAATGAAAGGTCGGTGTAAGAATGCTTATACATGCACAATGCATCTCAATGAATGTTATGGAATAACATTCATTAGTAAACAATAACATTTAATGTATTGTTTACTACTTGTAAATATACATATTAAGTATACAATAAACATACGTCTATATATAAAGTAGGGGACATTACTATGAGAGATAATTATTAACAGTATTATAATGATTAAGAGTATTATAATTATGAAGAGATTATTATAATTATTATGTGGAGATGTAGTATTAACAGTACGAGTAAGTTAAGCACTTGTACCACTGTATATATTCATTGTAAATATATCCATACATCACCCATGTAAGTGTTTGTATTCAACCACCGGCGACTTCCTAAAGGGTACTCAACAGTACTTAGAAATGGAAAGGAACCATTTCGCTACAGTACAAATAATGGGTACAAAGTTTGTTTCATTTTTTTTTTATTCATTAGTAAATAGAATAATTATTCAATGTCCAATTGAGAGACAGAATACCTTTAATTTTCATTTACTGGTGAATTATCAATTTCTCTTATTTAGAAAGGGATAAAGAAGGAGGAATAGTATTTGATTAGATAAGTTTCGTTATTAATTTATAAGTTAGAAATAAGATAAAAATGGCAGAGAAGGATAAAAATAATGGTGAAGGTTCACAGTTCACTAAATACAGGGACAATCGTCCGGTATCTTCTGATTCAGAGTCAGAAAAACCTGAATCAGAGGATCGCACACTTGAAGGTAGCGTACAGACAGAAAGAATCAGTAGCATAGCTGGTGAACAAAAAATTGAGAATCTTTTCAATAAACTATTCAGTAGAATAGAAGAAAATGATAAGAATTTAAATCGAAAACTAGAACAAAATAATTTGAATATGAACAGGAAATTTGAGGAAAGCAATCAAAGATTAGAACAAAGTAAAGTAGAAATAAACGCAAGAATAGACAAGGTACTCATGGAATTAAGAAAAGAAACTTTAGAGCTAAATGCAAAAGTGGAATTAAAGTTAGAACAGTCAGTGTCAACTTTAAATAAACAAATAAACATTAATGAAAAGAAATGTGAAGGTAAAGGCACATTCATAATAAAAGAAATCAACGAAAGGTCTGCCAAAACACAAGCTAGTTTTAATAAGGTAGATGAGAAAATAAATTCTCTTGAAAATAAAGTGAAAGGGAATAATGAAGAATATCAAGAGCAAATACAAGAACTTTCACATCAGGTGGAAGATTGCAAAATAAAATATGGTGTTTGTACGGACACAATGTTGACTCTACAAAACAAAACTTTAAACTTTGAAAACACTATCAAAGGGTTAGAGAACAAAGTACATGGGGTTAGTACACCTAGTGTATCTTTGACACAAATACCTGGTAGCGCAGAGAATATACCAAAATTCTCAGGATTTTACAAAGATAATCCAATGGCGTTTATGAGAACGATAAAAACGTATATGAGGGGAATATCTGATGAGATGTCAAAGCTACATTTCATAAGAGGTTGTTTGAAGGATTATGCACTTCAGTGGTAGGATATGATAATAGATGAAGTAGTAGACTTCAAAGAATTTGAGATTCGTTTTGTGAGACAGTACTGGGGACAGACTCAGCAGAGGAAAATTAGACACGATTTAGTGTTTGGCAAATACAGAGCTGGATCTTCTCGAGAAAACTACATCATACGTACACATACATCATTAATATGGATTAACAAATACGTAAATGGTAAATATGTGATCGAAGAAAAATGGAGAAAGAAATATTAAAAATACATAAAGCTAGAATAACAACTTGTATTATTTCGTGAGGTGTTTTTTCTGTGACTAATTCAAATACTTCAACATTAGTTACATTTGGGGATTCTGAGCTATAAGGTAAATAGAACATTAAAAATATCTAGGTAGAATAATAACTACAAATAGAAATCTTACTTTAACAGTTCTTTTCTTAAATACATACAACCAACCATTGAAGAAAGCGATATTGTTTCACAGCTAGCAGCACACTTTGACCACAACGTTACACAGGCGGTGGCACTTCAAGGAATTGATAATATTGAAGGATTACTGGAACTGGTCAAGAGATTAGACGATGTGGATGAAAAGGGAAACAACAAAAGTTATGGAAATGTCAAATATACAAACGATCCACCCAGAAATTATAATAATAACAACAACAATGGAAATAATCCACATATAAAAAATACACCTCGTTACAATCAAGATAAACAGTACAATAATAATGGGTACAATCAAAATCAGGGTAAACAGAATTATGGAAACAACCCTTATACATATAATAAGCCAAGCTATGGGAACAATCCATATTCATACAATAAAACAAGAAACTATGAAAATGAGAGGAAGAAAGAACAGAATTATGGGAAGGAAGAAAGAAACCCTGAGAGGGAAAGAAGAGTGAACAATGTTCAAATAAGTGAAGAGAAAAAAGAAATAAGTACGAAGGAAAAGACAGAATCAAAAGGTGCAATACCCAAGGATTCAAGACAACTACCGACAAATAAAGAATGGGTAAATTCTACCTACTCAAATGCGACTTCGTTGGATTTTTAGAAAGGCCAGTCAAGAAGAAAAAGAAGGTACAAAACGTATATAACTTTGACGATCTAAAGAAAATCACGACGGAATTACCACACATAACAGTAAAAATAGGGAACGAAGAAATAGAAGCATTATTAGACACAGGAGCGCAATTATCATTATTAGATAGTAGTATTATAGACAAAGACATAGAAAAACTAGGATATTATATGCCTATAAGAAAAGTAAATTTAATAAATGCAAATAAGAAACACATCATTACTATAGATAAAGTTTTTTGTATAAATGTTAGAATAGGTAGTTTAAATTTATTAACAGAATTCATAATAGTGCCTAATTGAACAGCAATTGTATTTTGGGGATAGACTTTTTAAGTCAATACGGTACAAAAATAAATATGGAAAACAAAACATTTCATATTAAAAATTCAATAATCTCCTGGTGTAAGGAAACACAGGAAGATGAGATATTAATTAATAATTTATATATAAATAATGCTGAACAAAATCTCACAAATAAAATGGATAGTAGTTTATTAGACAATAAGTGTGCACATCCTGTGAAGCATCGTCAAAGTGAGGACTTCACGCAATATAGGGATGGTACGAATTTAAATTACGATAAACAATACATAAGCCATGTGAGCAATCTTGTCAGTAAATATAAAGAGTTATTTGATAATAAACCTGGTTTAGCAAAAGGCTATGAACACAGGCTTAAAGTAGATGAAACACAACCTTTTAAAGTCAAAAATTATCCTGTCCCCAATAAATACAGAGAACAAGTCAAATTAGAAATTAAAGAAATGTTAAAAAATAAAATTATAGAAAGAACAGAATCAACATTTATAAATCCAATAGTAGTGGTAGTAAAGAAAAATACAGGCAATCAGAAAGAAACAAAATTACGCTTATGTCTTGATGCAAGGGGCCTTAACTCAAGGACCTCCCCTAATTTTGAAGCTCCGCAGAGTATAGAGACCTTATTAACAAGGTGTACTGATGCAAGGTGGTTCACAAAAATAGATCTGAAGAGTTCTTTTTGGCTGGTACCATTACACAAGGACTCAAGGAAGTATTGTTCCTTTATGTTCAATTCATTAGTCTATTCATATAGAGTCGTTCCGTTTCGCCTATCAACAGCGACAGCCGCTTTGGTTAGAGCCATGCAACAAATTTTAGATCCACACGAGGAGTACGTTTCTCATTATGTGGATGACATACTGATATTTAATAAAGATTTAGAGAATCACAAAGAATCAGTAGAAAAGGTTTTGAATACGTTAGCAGAAAACGATTTAAAAGTTAACATTGA
The DNA here is from genome assembly GCA_963170755.1 of Amphimallon solstitiale. NCBI lineage: Eukaryota > Metazoa > Arthropoda > Insecta > Coleoptera > Scarabaeidae > Amphimallon > Amphimallon solstitiale. Next base: position 41,745,789 of record OY720685.1, on the reverse strand, counting down.
AAAATGTGAATTTTATAAAAATAAAATAAAATATCTAGGGTATATTATAGATGGTAAAACAATAACTATAGAAGAAGAAAAATTGGAAGCGATAAGAAAGTATCCCAGACCAAAGAACATAAAAATGCTCAGAGGATTCTTGGGAATGATAAATTATTATAAACATTTCATTCCGAAAATATCTGATCAAACTTACATGCTTTTCAGAATGATAAAGAAGGGAGTAAAATTTAAATGGACTCCTGAAACTCTCAAAGCTTTTGAAGAAGTGAAAGAGAATTTTTGCAAAGCATTAATAGTAAATTTACCCGATTTTAATGAAGAATTTGTTTTAAGATGCGACGCATCAAATAATGCAATAGCTACAAGATATTTAGCATTAAGTATCGTTAGAAACATATCTATGCTTTATGATTATATAGACGTAGAAAATTAATAATCATTTGTGCGAGTTTTCACAATGGTTATTATATGTGTCGTTCATGCTTTAATAATCATTGTTGACGATTCACGACAAAATACAATAACCAAGGGAATATGCCGTGAACTCGCAAAATTTGTAAAATAAGAATAGCTTTAGAGATTGATTTAAGAATTAGTTTAAGCTTAGAAATAAAAATAAAAATAACAAAAATCCATGGAGGTAGAATATAACAGGAGGGAGCGTGCGCTATGCTGCCAATGCTAAATTTGCGGTATCAGTCGACCGGTTCCTAGTACCACTTTATGACCCATTTCAAACGGCGCGTGACATTTGGTTTTGTCGGAAATCTAGGAACAGTGGCGGCGTCATTCTGGCGTCATTTTTCCAGTAGGTGTGATTTCAATTGTGATCTCTCGTTTGTGTTTGTTTACTTTGTTTATTGTTGTTTCACGTTTTAAGAGAACTTATTTCTCCAAAACAATGCCTAGTTGCAAAGCTTGCAAACGTACTAAAAGAGCTGGAAACAGTTCAACGGATAATATAACATTCCATAGGTGAGTATTTTTAGTTTAAATTTGAGGTTATTGTTATTTTTTTTGTGCTGGCTAAATGCACTTTACTAATAAATTAAATTATTAATTGTGGTTTTATATAGAATACCTAGGGACTCACATACCAGAAATTTATGGATGGAATTTATATGTTGTGGACTTGGTGTGGAAAACATTCCATCGTCCGATAACATTTTTCTGTGTTCACTCCACTTCACTGCAGAGAATTTTGAAGTTAATTTGAAAAACAAAAAAAAGGATTTGAAGAAAAATTCCATTCCTTCAATCTATTTTGATTATTATGACAGGGTTTGTATCAATAATTTCAGCAGCATTTAACATTATTCATTAAAATTGTTTGTAGGTGAATATGAAGGTTCAAACCTCCCCGAAAAGAAATTTAAATCCCAATTTGGTTCCTGCCGACAATGTTACGGTTTGTAAAAACTAGATAAATATGTGCACTTAAGTTTTAAACAATACAATGTATTACAGATGTCAAATGTGTCTGAAATGTTGGAGGATTCTTTTGCTGATGATGACTTGCTTGCTAAAGAAGTTGTGTCATTGAATGAAAAATTGCAACATTTCTCAACAAATGTGACTGAAATTATTTGTTTAAAACAACAAATTAGGGATTTGCAGAAAAAGAATAAAATGCAACAACGAGAACTGGTTGCTGTGAAAAAAAGGTTGGTTCGTCAGCATAAAAAAATATTGAAACTGAAGAGGACGGTTTTGAAGATTTCAAAGGAGAATGGATCTTCATGTAAAACAGAGACATTTACAAAATATGGAGAAAATCAAGAATTTATTGATAGGCTGTCTCGAAAAATTGATGGAAAAAAACTACCTACAAAATTTGGACAAGAAATTAGAAAATTTGCTGTTACTCTTCATTTTTATTCCCCAAGGGCCTACCGTTATGTTAGGAGCAAATTCAATGATACTTTGCCACATGACAAAACTCTGAGTAGTTGGTATTCTTCTGTTGATGGCTCACCAGGATTTACTAAAGAAGCATTTCACATCCTAGCCCAGAAAGTTGAGATTGAACGCAAAAATGGTAAAACAATTTTGTGTTCTTTAGTTTTTGATGAAATGGCTGTTCGACAACAAGTAGAGTTTGATGGTCAACATTATTATGGCTATGTTGATTTGGGCCCAACAATAGATTCTGATGAAAACCAGCTTGCGAAAGAAGCATTAACATTTATTTTGGTAGCCATAAATGATAGGTGGAAACTTCCTTTAGGATATTTTTTAATCAACGGATTAAATTCTCAGCAAAAATCTTCCCTTCTCCTGCAGTGTATAAATTTGGTAAAAGACAGTGGGGTTATTATTACAAATGTCACTTTTGATGGATGTCCAACAAATTTTACAATGGCAAAGTCCTTAGGGTGCTGCCTTGATGTAAATAATCTTTCAACATCAATTATAGGGGAAGAAATAGCCATAATGCCAGATCCTGCTCATATGTGCAAGTTAATAAGAAATGTTTTTGGTGAAAAACGTAGAATGATTGACGATAATGGTGAAATCATAGATTTTAAATATGTAGAGTTATTGAATAATCTACAAGAAGATGAAGGACTTCATTTAGCAAATAAATTAAGAAAACGACATATACTTTTTTTTAAACAAAAAATGAAAGTAAAACTTGCAACGCAGTTGTTAAGTAGGTCAGTTGCAGAAGCATTGTTGTTTTGCAAAGACACCCTGAAGTTGGATGCTTTTAAGGATTGCGGGCCTACAGCTACATTCATAAATTTTATAAACGATGCGTTTGATATTTTAAATTCAAGAAATTTAAAAGAATTCGGTTTTAAACAACCAATTAATAGTCGAAATATTTCTGAAATTATTTCTTTTAGGGACAGTTTTCAAAATTATGTGGAAAAGTTGCGATTTTTAGATAACAAGTTAGTTTTGTTGTCCAATAGAAAAACTGGATTCTTAGGATTTCTAATTTGTTTAGAGTCAATTTTGAATATTTATAATAGATTTATTAGCCTGGAAAGCAGCACACCTTTATTGAAATTTTTGCCAACTTATAAATGCAGTCAGGACCATCTAGAAGTTTTCTTTTTCAGTCTTAGGGCACAAGGAGGCAGTAATGATAATCCCACTTGTCGTCAGATCAAAACTGCTTACAAGAAACTACTCATACATGCAGAAGTTAATGATAATGGGTTTGGGAATTGTGTTCCTCTTGAACATGTTGGTATATTACACGTTTCATCTTTTAGAAAAAAACCAGAGGATGCTATAAACTTTGACAATTATATATATAATGATATTGGTTCATCCTCGAATAATCCAAATGATACTTTGGATGAACATTTTTTCACAAACACAGCACTATCACAGTTTCCGCAGGAGGTGGTAATTTATATTGCTGGTTTTGTAGCAAAAAAGCTAGGCGACAAGCTTAAATGTGAAATTTGTGTTGGGTCATTATTTGGTTGTAAATCGAATTTAATAAATAGTTTTATAGATTTTAAAAATAGGGGCGGCTTATCGTATCCCAGCAATGACCTGATAACCGTTTGCTCTAAGACCGAAAAAATTTATAAATCTAATCAACTTGACGGTTCCATGAAAGTAAATAAAATAAAAATTATCATGGAAACTCTTGATTCTTTGGTTTGTAAAGATTTGTTAGTGAGCTCACAACATCTTCATAATTTATTTTTAATTAAAGCTGTTGTAAATTGTTATTTAGATGTAAGGATTAAATACAGTTGTAAAAATAATTCATGTAAAGGTGAATATGTTCGCAATAGTCTCACTAAGTTAATACATTTTAGAGGACAATAAATAAAATTGTAAAGTAAAACTTGTGTTTTTCAAGAAGAAATATTGTTCAATTGAAACCATTTTCTGGTTGAAGATTTTTAAAAATTTATTTTTTTATTTCCCTTCAAAAAATTATCGCGACGCCACTGGTTAGCCTCGTTATGCGTCGCACTTGCAGTACCACTTTATAGCTCTGCGCATTCACGCGCTAAATCCGCTTTTTTAAAATCATGCTCCCTCCTGTTATATACTACCTCCATGCAAAAATCCTATTTAAATATTATTGAGTAAAACTATGCAACAAGAACTACATGAAGGTATACAAAGTTGCATACACATAGTCAATTTATTATTATTCCAGTAAATAATGAGAAAATACAAAATAAAGTTTATTAAATAAATATGAAACAAAAGATGTAGAATAAAAATTTATTAAATAAAAATATGAAATAAAGACAAAATAAATATAAGTAATATATTTCTTTTGTAGAAAAGATACACAAAAAGTATGGTTTACATATCATAAAAAGGAACCTAATTTTATACAATGCGTAAACATTGCTTTAAACATTCTAAATAATGGACCGCTGTTTAAGTCAAAAAGGGAAATGAAGGCAAATAATAGAGAAAGAGTTATGTTAATGGATGGAACAATTAAGAGAATGAGTCATGTGAAAGCAATAGAGTTATATGAAAGGAATGAAATACGATATGCAAGAAATATAAATGAGTAAATTATTGTGATTTATATGCATAAAGCAGTAAAAATTTTATGAAAGAGTTTATGAACTAAATTGTGTTAAAAGATAAAATTTACCTTAGCTTACAACTAGACTAAGAAAAAGGATATAAAAATATGTAAAACGTAGAAACGATCAGCAACAACATTTTTGTATTTAAAGGTAGCTGATATCATAAATAAAAAAAGTATCTGTGTTTATGATTTGTTCGTAACACAATGGTTCAGGGACTGGAAACAGACGTGTACGGTTTAATGACCTACAAAAAACAACAAAATATATAAAACTTGTGTAAAGTCTATTGCAGATTGACATATCACCAACAGAAAGATCTTGGATAGAGGATAGAGAGGCGGTGGAGAAACAGACGTGTTCTACAGGTACAGGCAGTGCGGGAAGAAAAATAATGGTTATCTTCAACATGTTTCCCATTTTGCCAAGTCGCAATCCGGCTAAAAGAAAAGTGAAACTGACATTAATAAATGGAAAGAAAAAATATGTATCGAACAATGAACAAGGCAATAGGTTCATTGACGAATACAAAGAAGGATGGTATTAGCGACAAGAATAAACCTACCGTTGGAAATGCTGTGCGAGGCAGAGGGGACCTTTGAATTGGAAAGTTATGTTGACGTTTAAGTAAATTGTGAACTGTCAGAACAATATGTGTATGTGTGCGTGTATCAAGACGGCAACATGTGGGCAGCGATTTCACGGGAAAGTGTATTCCAGTACCAACCTAAATATGGACTAGAGGGCGCAATGGTCAACATAGTTTTTTTTGCCGCTATAAATACGAAGACAAGATTCGACAAGTGGACTTCTGATAACACTTCCGAGAGGAAGACTTCTGATGAGAATTCCGAGAAGGAAACTTCTCAGAACACTTACGAAAGGAAGATCTCTTAAAGAATAAGACGTTTTAAATTGTTACATTGTAGTTTTTCATTATTTCTTCAACACATATAGTCATCGTAGTTTATTTTATTTAATACATTTGAATTCACTTGAAGCGTTCATAATGGACATTCAAAATAGATATTTTGATAGCAAGTAAGTTTATTATTTCTTTTGAAAAGGAAGTTATACAAATTGTTGGACAGACATTGGTTTTTACGTGCAAATGATTAATCAATGTATTGTTGGACAAAATAGATAAGTAAATAATTTATCCTGTAAGGTTTGTTTTAAATTTATATAGTTGGAATTACAACCAAATAGGATTAATGGTGTTGGTCAGTTGGAGAGATGTTACGTGCAAATGAGCATTTTCTTCATCGTATTGTCTAGACATCATTAATCTCTTTCAAATTAAGCAAATAATTAATTAAAATTTCACAAGGCAAAGATTAAGAGCTAGATACAACACGTGCAAATGGTTGTCTAAAGCAATTAATTCAAGCCAATACATAAATATAATAACATCGATAAGTATATCCATAAATGTACAATAAAAGTTTACATTTGTTTATTTACAGGATAAATATTTATTTTGTTTGGCAGAATAAATAAATAAATAAAAGATTTGCATACATTACAGCCGGCATTAGGTATAAATGATATGAGCATTTTTCAATTATGTATCTTGTTTAGAGCATAAAGATGTGTATATAAAAAAAATAATTTTTTTGAATCCATAAATTACAAAATAAAAAAAATACATGATTATGTTGAATAGACATACAGTTTTTCTTTGAACAAAACTATTACCTCTTCCCTATTATGAGCAAGAGAAAAATCATCAGCAAAGGAGAAGGAACCACATACATTGCCAGGACCCACAATAGTCATAAAGTACATGATCCAACAATATAAGATAAAAATACAAAACCAATTATAAGTTCTTGGTGTATAAAGAATAATTTTAAGAGTACAGCATGTACAAAAGACTATACCCTACGTGTGGTAATACACACAAATATATGTTGTCACAGCATATAAATTATATGGCAATAATATTATTTAAAATAAATATTTATATGCTACAGCAATATGTTTCTGAATGATTTGAAGAATCGACTACAATGCCATGCAAAACCAACACAGTACTTACCAGCAGATGAAAATGTCCGCCCATTGTAAGTTTAAAATGAAGACTCACTATTCATCGAATTGCATTTTTTTTTGTTAATAGACTAACAGAGGAAGCAAATCCTGAGACCTACCTTGCTCATTCTGGTCTAGTTCACCGTAAGTTTAAGATCAAACTTATCCTTCATACAATAATTGTATCCTTTTTTGTTTATAGAGTAACTACGAGAGGAAGTCATGTGGCTACTCAAACACATAAAAAGTTGTCTTTCAGTACACCCCGAAAAAGAAAGTTAAGGTTTGAACTGAAAATTAAATTATGTTTGCGGATATTTTATGAAAAAGTGTTTGGATAAACATACATGTAATAAATGTTCACAATATGGTAGGTACATTAAGGAATTAAGTGCAAGCACAATTATGTGCCATTTAAATGCCTAGGAAACCAAAGAAAAATCAACATTTTGCAATTTATGTATACCTACCTTGGATTTTGTAGAGTATATCAGAGAAATTGTGTTTGGTGCAACATTTTTATGCCTTTACAATTACAGATAATGTTGGATTAAATTTCATTAAAGTGCTTGAACAAATTCCTTTTTGAATGCCATGTGAAGATTTCCCAAGGTTGTACTTAATGAAATTATTTTGTAAGTTAAATTTTTTTTAAACTCTCAAAAGAGCTAATGCAGATTTTAAAAGAACACCTGGGAAGTCGACAGAAATAATTACTATTTCTAGTTTGTAGTTGTAGTTATTTTTATATCAAATTATTTTATTGTTATATATAATTGGTGTTAAATATATATGTTTGTTTATGAATTATATTATTAAAGAATTCTGTTTATTACTTGTAAATTTTGTCTCTTAATTGTCCTCTTCAAAACATTCCAAACAAAATATTTACAAAAGTATTATTTGGATATCCACGTATAATAATTGCCGAATAACTACTGTTTAAATATGATAATAATTTATTTTGGCAATATTCGGCAGTTCTACGCCAATGGGCTGAAAGGCGCGCCACTGAATTAGTAGTTTCAAAATGGCCGAAGGTCGTTGAAAAGTAAACTGAGTTTTCTTATGGAGTGTCGCTTCTTTACCGTAAGGGTAATATTCTTTGCTACTAATATGTTTTCTACACCCTTCGTATATGAATTTACGTAAGTCATTACGGGGTTTCTATGGAAACATAGTAGTAGTACGATTTCAATCAGCGATAGCGCGAAAACAGTTGAATGTAAGTATATGTTATATAAATGGAATATACTCGAAATTTTATTTAGAATCAGATTATGTAACATTATATAGGGTATTCCATTTAAAAAAAACTAAGTTAGCCGTTTTTGACGGCTTTACGACGTTTGTTTGTTTTTTCTGATGTCAAATTCTAGCGCCTTGAGTGAAATCCTACAACTTTCCTAATTTAAACGTTTTTCTAATCCTTCAAATAACAAAGTTATCTATTGATCCAAATATAGTCAATAACCCTGTACAATATTATTAACTACGACCGTAAGAAAGACATACTTATTTCTAAAATCTTATACGTAGTCATCAAATGTAAGCTCTAAAAAACAGTAAATATATAGCACTACCAAAATAATACGTAGGAGGAATAAAAATATTCTTCTAAAGGCAATAAATTTCAAAACAAAAAAATTAAAAAATAAAGGAAATTCTTGGAAAACAAAATGTAAAAAATCAATAAATATAATTTATGGGGAAACATGGCAGCACTGCCAGAGTAGTGCCACTTAATAATTTGTATTCTTTCCTCGTTTGTATAAACGAACATATTAAATAAAAACTAGAAAAACAAGCCAAAATCAAATAATATAAAATATAACCGGGAATGAAAACCAAATTAAATTCAATCATAAAAATAATAAATCTCAAGGAATTCTTATAATGTTAACTTAAGATACTTTTTTAAAAATATTACGAATGGGAATAATAGCTAAAAATGAAGATAACAACCCTTACAAATGCACACATGCCACTATATTGGAATCTTATGGTCGTAATGATCGTATCGGCACCGGCTTGTCGTCTGACTTTCCCACTACTTTTGTCGCCCACATATGTACATATTGGCAACAACGTTCGTTTCAATACATGCATTTTAACTGGCATGCACAATAAAAACAGGCCGAACCTGTATAGCCTGAACACACTGAATATTATGGAAGTATATAGTTCATTTCAAGATATTGTAATTTGACTAAATGAGTATATAAGTATTGTAACGTTTTCGGGTTCCAATAAACAACTCGTGCAATTATTTATTTAAAACAGTCTGTATATTTATATACTCAAAATTATATAACAATATAATTACATAAAAACTAACGTAACACACTTAAACTACTACAATTTAATTATCACAGGTATTTATTTACTACTACTATTATTTATATCTCTGTCCGTATTTATTTATATCACACTATTTATATAAAACGGCACTACTATATTTATTTCTGCGCTACCACTACGTAAGGAATTTCTTTATCCCGAACTACTCCGCCCGCAATGAATGGATCCCGTAGTTACCCCGCGATTACTTCCGTAATCAATGAATCCCGGTGACTCCGTCGCTTATATACATATGTGACGATTTCGAGAACAGTCCGGCTTTTTCTCCACGTGTATGAGAAAGTTCTAGTTCTAAATATACGTCGTACGGCGTGGATGACTCATAACTGCATTTACGATATTTACCAGCAGCGAGAGAGATTTATGGTCTTTTTTTGTGCGTGTGACAATTTCGTTTTTATCGCACCGAGAGGTCTGATTCTTTTATTTAATGTAAACACATTTCGTTACAGTATTATACGGCACCCCCTGCGGCGAGGGTTTAATGAAAAGTAAAGAGATCTAGGGTTTAAGCTGTTCCTTTCTTTAATAGCCAGAGTGGTATTACATAAATTTTGTCTAAGTAAGCGAACTTGATTTGCCTGTTTATTTTAGTTATGTGAATTTAACTTAGTAGTCATTACTCATTACTTAACATTTTATAATTAAAATGTCATTTTAATTTAACATTTCTTACTTTTAAGTAATGCAGTCCACATACACTTTCGTTAGTAGCGGAATATAAATTGTAAGGTGAGCAAGCATATATTTTATTATAAGAAAATGTTTAAACCTTGGATCGAAGGTAGGGAAGGTGAGCATTATGAAATCAATAACGACAACTCTGACTCGGTGACGGACAATATAAATAGTGGCGTGCGCTAAAAAGAGTCATCTAGTAATTCAAGCTAAGCAAATAGTGTTAAATGTGTATAATAATTTGCAAAAAGAAAATGCAGAAGTTACACAAATGGTCATTATAGAAAGAACATCGAAGTTATCTGATATCTGCTACAGCACAGTTTATAATATAGTGAAGCATGCACGGTATTACGGAAAGAAGTCAGAAGTGATAAAGGATCTATAAGGAAAGCGAACATTGAAGCAAAATGGTTTTCGATTTGGGACAATACATAAACGACGTATTATAATAGAGTCACCGAGGCTACAAAAATTACGACAAGAATATTTAATCAACATGAAAAAAAATTCTAGATGAAGGGCGGTTTATTTCTTACACCGACGAAACTTATTATGACACTCACGATACCATAAAAAGGGTTGGATTGATGATTCAAATGCATGTTTATTAGATGTACCCCCTTCAAAAGAATTATCATTTTATATGCTGGTTTTAAAAGTGGTTGGGTCGGCTAAGTGTTACTTTTGACAAAAAACATAAAAAATTGTAATCTTGACTATCACGAGGATATAACTGCACCATTATTTGAAGAGTGGTTTCAGAAAAATCTCTTACCAGCATTACCCGAAAGAAGTGTCATTGTCATGGACAATGCTTCATACCATTCACGACAGATGCAGAGGCTACCAAATTCGAACAGGTTGAAATATCCGAGTTTTTAGAAAAAAATCATATTTGTTATGAAGATAGCTACACAAAAAGCCAATTATTAGAAGTCTTTAAAACAAAGACTTTCGAAAAAGAATACGTGGTAGATAATATGGCCACGGCTGCATCACACATTGTTTTACATTTGCCTCCGTATTACTGCATATTTAACCCGATTGAGTTAATTTGTAGTCAATTGAAAGTATATGTTCGCCACACTAACAATCGTCCAAAATGTAGCAAATAGCTATAAATCGTATTCGAGAAGCGATTGCCATTATAACTCAATAAACATGGAAAAATTGCATTGAACATACAATACAAATAAAAAAAATTACATTTAGAAAATGTAAATATTCACTAGGAATTTATAATAACTTTAAGGGTGTTGTATAGGTACATTTTCAAATATTTACAGATTACAGGCTACCTTTAAACTTTATGCAAAAATGATTTAGATGAAATATTCTTATAATGTTTATCTACACGTCCTTTGGCATTTTGTTTTTTCAATTTTTTATTAATTGTTATAAAAAATTAAATATAAATAGACAATCGAAAAATAAAATGCGTATCGACGTATAACATATTATTGTGAACATTAATTTCTAGCAAAATTTTTTCGTATTTATTAAGATAAATGTGTAATTTGATAAAAAAGAAATGGATTTTTGGCACTGCTTTAGTACGCCACCTGCAGTGAAATATTTGATATATCCTTGCAATCCAAGACAGGGCGGAGTTACTTTGTTTAGGTGGGGATTCACTTTACGAGCGATATTCGGAATACAGAAATATTTTACATTTCATAAAATTGAAAACATTATCTAGTAACCTTGATTTAACTTTATAAAATTAATGTATATTTTCTTTTTGTTAAATTTACTTATATTATTTTGTATTACATTTCATAAAATTGTACACATTTTCTGGTAGGCTTTGATAACTTTTACATAAATACAAACTTAAACAAAAGTATTACATATGATTCATAAATAATACTAGCTTTTTTAGTTCTTCCACTATTTTACATTTATCAAGATAAAATACTACTGACATTTATAAGTGAGTTAAAAATAATGTAAAACTAATATCGAAAATGAGATGGATATAGATGGTGCGTACTTCATCTGTACAGATCGTCAGATATTGTAGCAGACTGGTAGACGTTCAAAAGAGTTAATTTACGACCTAGTAAAAAATTACTCTCAAACGATTCAGTGTTCGGACAGTTATAAAAAGATTTGAAGTAAACCAGAAATTGCTCCAAAAGGATATCTTTTATTTTAAAAATTTAACTAGATTACTTTTCCTGTTATGGTAAATAAAGAACAGACAGAAATAGGACTTATTATTTTACAGATGTAGTTACATAATAATAATGAATAAACATTAAATTTTAAATAATTTATATATAATAATAAAACAATGAAATTCGATTCAATACATGATATTATAGTAGTCATTCTATATTTTTTTTTGGAAGAAAATATGGGAGACTATTTTATTTGATAAATCGTTAGTGGGGCATGCGACGACTCTAAAACCAAAAAGTTGGAACTCCTTGTGGGTTTTTGGTAATCTCAAAAAGTTTTTGAATGGATTCTCGGCGTAAATGGTTGGTCGAACAAAAAATTTTTTTAACAAAAAAAAAACAATATCTACAAATTATCTAATGTACTCGCTGCGCTACAGCCAAAAGCGGAAAAAGCAGAGGGCGCCAAAATTTTCAAAAATGGGTTTTCACTATTTTTCGGCGCGAAAATTTTTTTTAGCGTTTGATGCAAATGTAAAGTTGCAGAGAATGCCTCAATTTGTCTGAAGGGCAGTAGAGAGATGACCGTTTCTACGTTAGGACTTATCTTTTCTGGCTCTTTGGAAATAAGCGTTTGCTTCATTTGCGAAGAAAAATTTCGGAGACGAAGAATACTGTGCGTTGAAGCCGCGGGACAGGTCATCTTCATGGCATTGTACGATGGTGCCACTTGCAAATACACACTGTCTCAACTTTGCTTCAAGGAATTCACGCAATCCGCGATCAAGAGCAAAGTGAATCTCCCTTATTTACCGCCTTCGCCCGGACTTCTCGAACGTTGTTTCCATGGAATATGTGTTCATTTGGTTGTTCAATAATTTCTGGAGTAAGCAAAACCGAAGTAACTGCAAAATTGTTTTTTAACATACTATACCACCAATAGAATCTTGTTCCTTTCACTCACGAAAAATAGTACATTATAATATAATGACATTCCTTTCGTTCTGCAAACTCCAACAAAACAAAGTCATTTTTAATTCGAAAATATATTACCGTTGTTTTAATATAATAATAATATAATAATAGTATAATAATAATAATGTATATTTACTCATCTATAATTATTAACATTATATTAATTACAGATTATCGTCATATCTGAGTAATCTTGTGGTAATTATCACATTTGACATAAAATATCACATTAATTTAAATTAAAGTGTATATATGTATAACAAGATCATTGTATCAACAATATGACAAACAACGATATACACAAATAAACAAATAATAATAAATGATAGAATGTTATATACTTCAGCAGCTCGCGTTAATTGCCAGAAAATCTTCGACGCCGTAGTACTTCCTCTCCATCAGCAGCCCTTTGACCCTTTTCTTGAACTCGTCAGGTGGTAGGTCTTTAAGTTCTTCTTCAAGTGGTTATATAGCTTGGGACCCCAATAATCGACACCCGACTGCAACAGTGAAAGTCAATGATAAGGGGTTCTTAGATGCTTTCTACTTAGTGTGTTGTACTCATGTTTGTTTCCATTTGGATAAAATGTGTGTTTGTTGGTAGCCTTTTTTGCAGTAGAAATATTCTATTTGCATCAGCCGTCTGTCTCGAAAAGAGAGTTCCATAACTTAGAAGAGAATGAAAATACGAACAGTACGCCACCTTTGCAGATTCGTATGTGCATACATGTCTCAGTCTTCTTATGGTGAATACCACAAACGTCAGTCTACCAGTGTCCCCACCTCAGATTGGAGTCCACTATCAGACCCAAAAATTTGGCTTTTCCCGATCTTCTGTTGTTTTCGTGGAAAATTTCATGTTTTGTTTTTTGTTCGGGTTTATTTTCAGGTGATTTGCCGCAAACCAGCCCTCTGCTTTTTGGATGTCAGCTGCAGATTTTGCTGTTAGTTCTTGGAGTTCTTTCCCCCTTACTAACAACGTGGTATCATCCGCATATAGACACAATTCCGTGTCTGGGGCACTACAGGGCGGGGTCATTCATATATATAATGAATATTTTCGGTCCAAGAATTAGCGAGACATGGATGCCTTTCTATCTACTTTGGGTCTTCTCAGGAAGCCGTACGCTTCAAAATAATTTCTTGTATAGATACGAAGTGCTGGTATACTTGCGTGGGTGAGTATTCCGTAATCCAAAAAATTCTTAATTACTCACTCTGCGACATATTCCGGAAATTTGAAAAATTCTTAATGATACACGTACATGTCGTTTTAGTTTCACTTTTGGATGTGTGAAGTTAGACCCCTTTTTTCGAAAATCGGAATTCTGACGGTTGTTCCAGGTTGTTCTAGGTTTATTCTCAATTGTTCAAAAGTATTTCAAAAAATAAATTATAATAGGCCGAGAAAATGGCAAAAACAAATTTTTGCTAGCGCCCCTTTTTTCGAAAATCAAAATTCTGACGGTCGTTCCAGGTTTATTTTAAATTGTTCCAAAGTATTTCAAAAAAAAAATCGTAATTGGCTGAGTTAAAAGGAAAAGCGATTTTCTTACAGCCCCTCTTTTTGCGAAAATTGAAATTCTGTTTCAGGTTGTTCTAGATTTGTTCGAAACGCTCTTCTAATACATCAAAACCGTATCTCATATATCAAAAGATATTGCAAAAAAACTATATCCAAAAGTGAGAAGTTAGCCCCTCTCTTTTTCGAAAATCGAAATTCTGACGGTTGTTCTAGGTTTGTTTTAGATTGTTCCAAAGTATTTCAAATAAAAAGTCATAATTGGCTGAGTTAATAGGAAAAAACGATATCTTACAGCCCCCCTTTTTGCGAAAATTGAATTCTGACGGTTGTTTCATGTAGTTGTAGATTTGTTCTAAACATTTTTCTAATGCCTCAAAATCGTATCTCTTATAGGTATATCGAAGGATATTGCAAAAAAAAAAACAAAATCCAAAAGTGAGAAGTTAGCCCCCTCTTTCCGAAAACCTAAATTCTGACAGTCGTATCAGGTTTTTCTAGGGTTGTTCCAACGTATTTTAAAAAAAAGTCGAAATTAGCCAAGATAATAGGAAAAAATGAGGTGTGGCCACGACACAACTTTCTTGTACGTATGGGCGTTTTAAATCATACAATTTTAAACATTATTTTATACAAAAATTATTCAAAATCCTATTCTAAGTACTTCCAGTCTCTTAATGAATCTCTACAGGATACATACTTAATGAGATATTTGCAAAAAAATGCTACTCGCTAAGAGTAAAAGTATTACTTCCGGTCCGAATTTTGAATTTTCATTTATACAAAAAATATTTCAAATCCAACTCTAAATGCTTTTGTACTCTTGACAAATATATATAGAATGCATAATTTGCGAAATATTTGCAAAAATCGCTATTCGATAAGAGTAAAAGTATTACTACCGTTCCGAATTTTGACATTTTTTTTTTATACAAAAGGTATTGAAAATTAAGTTCTAAATACTTTTATACTTGTAACGTACCTGTCTAAAAACCGTTTAACGACCGCTCGGGCATACGACTTCGACGCTCGAGCTTCTGTGTCGGGTATTCCCCGCAACAAACAACTGTTTAACGTGGGGAATACTCGGATACGTTTTGTTGATGCGTAAAAGATGCATTATAATCATCGACAGGTTTTAAAGCCGTAATAACTATGTAGCGGAAAGGTTTGATTCATGAGATGGAAAAGCTCCTCGCGATTTGGTTGATGACCAGATACAAAACAAAAATTCCGAGAGCTTCTATATACACGTAGAAACGGAGACAATGCCGGTTTTAAGGCATTTAAAGATACAATTACATTGTTGTTAGGAGGTAATGTCGCTGGATTGAAGTTAAAACTTTTTCTTATCTATTGCTTTGAGAACCCATGTGCATTAAAGCATGTTTACTATCGTGCAAACAACAAATCATGGATGACGCAAGCATTATTTGAGGAATGGTTCCTCAACTGCTTCATACCGTCGGTTAATATTGTTTGAAAAAGAACTTGCCATTTAAAATTATCCTTCTGCTTAACAATGTACCAGGTCATCCCCAACATCTTGATGATTTACACCCAGATGTAAAGGTGGTGTATCTGCCTAAAAACACAAACGCTATCCTACAACCAATGGATCAGGGTACAATAGCTACGTTTAAATAATACTATTTGTGCACAACGTTTTCCAAAGCCATAACAGCAACAGAAAGTAATGAAATAACTCGTGACTTCTGAAAGTCATATAATATTTTAGAATACATAAAGAACATTGAAACCGCGTGGGAAGAAGTGACAGAAAGATGTGTGCAGGGTCTATGGAAAAATGTAAAATGTCAGAAAGTGTTCAGGAATAATTTAGATTTTGACGAAGACGAGTACACTAATGTCATACATAAAGTAGTGGAACTTGCTAACATACTTAATTTAAAAGCTGAAGCGGAGGATATTGAAGAATTAATAGAGTTGGAAGTACAACGGCTCCCGGAAGAGGAACCAGTAGAGGAAAGTGAATGAAACCAATAAAACTAGAAGGTATGGATTCAAATGTTGAACGGTTCACGAAAGTTGAACGGCCAATAAATGAAGTTTTACATGTTACAAAGCAGACTACATTAACGACATTCTTTTCAAAAGCTATAACCAGGACTCCTACCCTTGTAAATACTTCTATTTCTTCGCCGCCATCTCCCTTACCCAGGCCCCTCTACAGCTTTTGATAGCTCTGGTGATAAATACAATGACGACGTTTATGAACGACATTTTGCACTACATATCATAAATAGTTATTCTTCGTTTTTCACAGAATGAATTTAAATTATTAATACGTCACTTTTTAATTTTTGTATGTATTTTTATGTTCTGTAATATATAAGAGATGCAATTAAAAAGTTTGCTTTGAACTTTTGGAGAAATGTAAATGGAGAAACATATTCGTGTATGTATTGCGTATGTAATAATATAGATAGAAATAAATGTCGTATATCACAAGTATTTAAATCAAGTGACACATAATTTAAATATAAATGCATATACTGTGTATATAGGTACAATTCATTATTATTTACTTTAGCATTAAGTAACATTATGAAAGGTAAATTATAACATAGGGTACATCATAACATAATAAATTGTTTTATAGAACGATTTGTAATACGCCCAATGGAAAAGAAAATCAACACGATATTAGCGCCGTCAACAAAATAATACTTCAAACATCATACTCTTACATAACATAGAAATTTGAAGACTGCATTCCTCTCACATCTGGTCGACTAATTGAGAATAATTGTCAATGGGCATTTTACCTCATTTCGCTTCTTTCCCCCAATTACTTACTAATAAAAATAAATACCAAATTAAATTGAATTAATATTATTTTCCTTAGAAAAGTTTTATGAGGCGAAAAACAATATGGAGAACTACAAGTGGGAACGAGGACTCTGACGGAAGATTTAGTTATGCATTGTACAATGCGGTGGCCACATTGAGCAACTTTAATAATGCTCCTTAGGCTTTCCATAAAATAAATCACATTTTTTTCTAAACCCTCTAGTAATTTATTACAGCTTCGAACTCCGATATTTCAAGAACCGTTAGGAATTCGGGAAAAGTGAATAGAAACATTTTTGCTTAAAATTAGTCATTGAATTCACGTGCGAGGTTTCTCGGATACCTTGGCGGCCACCCTGTATAATAATAGTACCTATAGATATAAATAATTATCCTGTGATTTTCAATACGCCCAATGAAAAAGATAATCAAGACGATGACATAGTACCGTTGAACAAAGTATTATTATTATTATATAGTATTCATAGACACTAAGTAATATTTCTTTTAATCATAATTCCATCTTACATATTAACTTTTGACTTATTGAACATATGTCTGACTAAAAAAACTTACAATTTACATTCCTGTAGCGCGTAGACTCGCAGACTAAATAAATCATACAAAATATTACTAGCACCTACGTTACGTAGAGTATGTGTAGCCTGAACAGAGACAAATAGCACTTAACGCATCGTACGTATGTTATTTTGAATGCATCGCTCCCATAAGGGCGGTACTTATAAACCGGGAACTGTACAATTTAGATTTTTACTATAGCATTTAGCAAAACAGTACATGGTAGTGGGGTATTGGCAAGCTCCACCTCTGAGTAGAACCCCCTTTAACCCGCCGCGAAGACGTCGAAATTTTTAGTTTGGTATACAACACCCTTAAATGAAAGTGATGAAGACGGCGCTGACCTTGAGGATGTGCAAAGTATGTGAAAAAGTATTTTTTCGACTCCCATACTTTAAATGTATTATTAGATATGCTGAACCTGTACTTGAATGATGTCCATTAAGATTTTTAACATATCAAAAATTGATATATAAATTTGTATTTAATTAATATGTATATTTATTAATGATTACACGAATATTACAAAATACACCCATGGTCATCTACGGCCCAGGCTATACCTGAATCTCATTTACAGTATCGTTAGCTTATCGCACTCTCACACCAGGCGATACTATAATCTATTTAGTCAATTAAAATATCTTGAAACGAACGATAACAAACAGTAATAAACAAATAATAAACTTTTTTGGTAAACGTAATTTTTGCCTCGAACTTCTTAAGCATAATTATATAAGAAGCAATCAATCATACCTGGCATTCCTCTCGCAGCAGAAGCTCATATGGTGTTCGTAATATTCCTTTGGGTCCAACTGGATTTTGCAAAACGGGCACTGCGCGAGTTCTGAAATTGCGTGAAAAACACTCTCATTAAATTACATGCAAAACTGAAATTGCTTTAGTGTTTGTGGAACGTAAAGATCACAGAATATCCTGGATATTAGTGAAGCACAGAATGATATTTATGTAAAGAAAAATTTAACAGCCCATGGTCTACACATAACCATGAAAAGGATTTGTACCAATCTCCGTAACTAAGGTGTTGCATCATTACAATTCCGAAATTCTCCACCTCTTTGTGATATTTTGGACAATTCGATGTAGGGTTGAACAAATGAACTAAGTCATCAATTTCTGTATAGAATATTATAATTTTTAATAATTTATGACAATTCTAGAAAGAATTATGTGTTTGAGTACTAGCACAGGTAACTATTAATTTATGTATTTCTTTGCAATTTCGCCATGACAAACTATCTGTTTTTATAATGCAATTTCCGGTGTTTTCCTAAGCTGAAAATAATTCATTTAAGCATATCATGTTTTTAGATACCTTTAAATAAAAGCGCTTTGCTTTTTGGAGATTGTAGTACAATTACATATTATTACCAATCGTAATAGAAGTAGAAGTATTGTAAATGTGTGTTAACCATGAATCTTTGATTTAAAACCATATATATAATACAACTATATCGCGTGTAGACAAGGAAAACTTCGCTCCAACATTGCGAAATAGAAAACCGAGTGCTATGCCGTTTTAGAGGCACGTTGTCAAAACTGCGTATGTTACAAATAATTTTTCAATTTTAGGTCTGTTTGTTCATAACATAGATTTATTACTAAAGTCAGGACGCGATAACTAGCGAAGTGCATCATTAACCAACACTGACGTCTCAGCAGGGCAATATTGCCGTATCGATTTATAATTGACAATCGCAAATTGATCATATGTATTATGTCAAATGTAAGGTTAAAATACAGGTTAGGTGATACACAATAACAAGATTGACAATGACTGATGAATTAACATCGGCTACGTCGCATACTTGTATTCACCTCGTTAAAAATATTCACAAACTGTAAAATCATAATCAACTAGAAACATGTGTTGTTTTATCAAAAATGTAATAAATTATAACCAAGTAGTGCTACTATATGTAAAACAAATAAACTAACGACTTTTTAATACATATTGCATTTAAAATGTTTTCAAATGGGATAATATAGATATGACATCATGTATACTTCATTGATGACGTGCAACGCTAGCTATCGCGTCCCGACTAAATAAATATTGAATTATAGTTTGTAAATCGGCAAACAAGTATAAATAGTTTAAAAATGGACAAGCGTCTTTATAATTAATAACTGTACCATGTTAACTGTGGAAAAAGCATTTAACTTCCCTGAACAATTGAAGAAATATCATTGTGGCATCATATGAAAATTCTACACAAACAAACGATCATACTAAAGAAATATATTTGTCAAAAGTTGTATGAATTGTGGTTATGTTGTAGTAAATAATGGAAATTAATTAAGTAAAACCTGCAATCAGTTCAATTGCATTGCAACTTTTCTTTGAAAATATTATGGTGGGATATCGTGAATAGAAAGAAAAGCACCTCTATAGGTCATGTAGAATAAGTTGTGATATAATAACAACACCAAAATTATTTAAACTCAACATGCAAGAATAATAATGAATTAGATAATGTGGTATTCTTGTATTCGAGAATTATTGTCTAAAAGACATCTATTAAACTACTTAGAAGAGACGCATACCAATCTTTTTGCCAAGACCTTTTTTTTGATATGTCTAATAGAACATAATGTGTTCATAGAAAGTTGAGGAATTTTGACATGTCCACCACAGAATCCACAGATCCCATATGATATGAGATAATAATACGCCGAGATTAGGTATTTTAAGAAGAGATTGACCGGTTATTGGAATTTATGCCATGATGCATCAGTGATTGTGAAAATAACTTGGAAGGATGAATGAACACATTATTTATAAGATAGTAATTTTTTTTTAATTTGTACTTTGCTAAATACATATCGTAATGTAACGAAATGAGTGTACGACGACAAAAAGCAGAGACCATAAATCATCTCGGCGCGGCATATAAAAACGATATGTAAACAAGTCGTAAATATGTCATCTCACAGTATTGTTGGCGTAAACAAGGAAGAGTCCAGATTTCCACTGGTACATTACCGAACTTACTGGTACATTTCGAGAACATTTCATGCAGGTGTATATAAGGCGACTGGGTCACCGATGGATAACTCATTGCGGGATTGATTGCGGAATAGTTTCGGGAAAGAAAGTCCTTAAGTAGTCTCGAGTGCGTGGTAGCCAAAGAAATAAATATAGTAGTGCCGTGTGAATAAATGGAAGTGTTAACATAAATACGGACAGAGATATTAGTAATAGATATAAATAAATGCAGGTGTTAATTTTAATTTATTAATAGTAGTTTGGGTGTGATAAGTTAGTTTTTATATTTTATATTGTTATATAATTTTAAGTATATAAATATACAGACTGTTTTAAATAAATAAATTGCACGAGTTGTTTATTGGAACCCGAAAACGTTACAATTGGTGTCAGTGTGGGATAAACATAAGTGCAAATAAATAAATAAATAAATAAATGGCTACCAAACGTTTGGAAGAACTAAAGGTCTCCGAGTTAAGGGCAGAATTGGAAGAAAGGGACGCAGATACGTCTGGAAAAAAAAATTCTCCAGGATCGGCTTCGTGACCTTTTAATAAATGAAGGTAAGGATCCCGAGAAATATTTGTTTCAAGTACAGGCTGATCTAAGCTTAATAATGGAGACTTTAAAAGATGAGATGTTAACTGAAATGGCAAAACATTTTGAGAGTAATATGAAGACTCTAAAAGATGTTGTAAAACATTTCAAGGCTCTATATGATGAAATTGCAAATAATTCAAAAGCTTTGAAAGATGAAATTGCAAATAATTCAAAAGCTTTGAAAGATGAAATTGCAAATAATTCAAAAGCTTTAAGAAATGAAATTGCAAGTAATTCAAAACAACTCGAGACTACTTTTAAGGAAGACATTCAAAAGAATTCATCGAATGGGAGACAGGAATTTTCTGAGGCCATCGAAGCCGTAGAACAGAAAGTTGAGGAGCGCGTGTTCGGAATGGGGGACGAGTTTGGGGTTCAGCTTCAGTTGCCAGCGATGAACGACTGCGGTCCCCATGATATCTCAAGCGGAAGCTTGGAGATTTTCCGAACAGCAAAGGCAAAGGTAAAACCTCCCACCTTCGATGGAAAGACGTCATGGATGACGTACCGGAATCAATTCGAAGCCGCTGCAGGAGCAAATGGGTGGACGTCCCCGAAGAAAGGTACTGGTCTGATTGTGTCATTAAGAGGACAGGTCAGTGATGTTCTACAGACCTTACTTCCAGAAGAGTGTCAAGACTACCTTAAATCAATCAAGCGTCTTGAGATGAAGTATGGGCATGCACACCTGGAACAGGTAGTCCGACGATTAGTGAATAAGGTGCAACCTATGAGAAGAACGCTCCGATGCTGGAATTGGAAATGGGCTATGCGCATAGTAAATGCGGGAAGAAGCCCAAGAAAACCATAGCGGAGCAGCAAAAACTGAAACGGGTCGATGAGAAGAGGCAATCGTCGACCCAGTATCGTGGAGCCTCAAAACCAATAGCGCAAATTGCATCTGTGCAACACCAAAACGCTGATGCTGTTGCAAGCAGACAACGTCCAGAAGACTGCAGGCATGGTAACCGACTAGAAGAAAAATCGGCCAACACATTCAAAATTTACCGTGGTTGACGATCAGTGACATCCTGACAATTTGCGGATCGGTCAAGAAGCTGATGAGGACCTTGGTTCATTGATGGTTTGGAAGGGAACTGGTCGCGGACCGGCTTGTCAAGAAGTGGCTCCTCGCTCACAGAGACTGGAATCCTACTGGGCTCAATGGGATTCTCTGAAGGTAGAGGATGATCTACTCAAGTGTGTTGTGGGGAACCCAAATGGAGAAGACTGCGTCAGTGGATCCAGACGAAGGTTGGAGGATGCCCACTAGCGAGTACGCCATCACACTCAGGATGCCAGCGACAGGACGAAGAATTGTTACCACGTGCAAGCCGAGGGAGATGGTTACCGAGAAGAGGACCTTGTTTGGTTATATAATCCTCAACGTCGCCGAGGCCTGTCCCCAAAGCTCCAACAATACTGGGAGGGACCATACGAAATACTAGAGCAAATAGATGACGTCGTTTATCGCATGAGACTAACACCTCATAGTGAGCCAGGGATGGTGTGTTTCAACCAATTGCCCCATACCATGGACGTGACAGCGGTGAAGTGGCGGATGTGCGACAAATTGCCGGAAAACCTAGAGAGCCAGCTTATGGGAATCCCTTGTCGATTTACGAGGACGTGCACTCGAGCAAAATGTGGGGAGGCTGGCAATTCCGAGGCTGGGCTGCGGATTAGACCGTTTGGAGTGGAAAATCGCAGGAAACATGCTGGAGGTGGTGTTTCGGCGTGCTGGTATGGAAATGGTCGTGTGCGACTGTCGGCCCAATCAGCCCGTTGTGCAGCTTGGGACGGTGGATTGTCATTTCCACAAGACGGCTGGGTGCACCCGTGGGTCCCGGTGTGGATTTCGTCATCCGCCAGCGACAAGAACATGGAATAGTGTGTTTCGGGACGAAACGCAATTTTTAAGAAGGGGGCAATGTAACGAAATGAGTGTACGACGACAAAAAGCAGAGACCATAAATCATCTCGGCGCGGCATATAAAAACGATATGTAAACAAGTCGTAAATATGTCATCTCACAGTATTGTTGGCGTAAACAAGGAAGAGTCCAGATTTCCACTGGTATATTACCGAACTTACTGGTACATTTCGAGAACATTTCATGCAGGTGTATATAAGGCGACTGGGTCACCGATGGATGATTCATTGCGGGATTGATTGCGGAGAAGTAATTGCGGAATAGTTTCGGGAAGGAAAGTCCTTAAGTAGTCTCGAGTGCGTGGTAGCCAAAGAAATAAATATAGTAGTGCCGTGTGAATAAATGGAAGTGTTACATAAATACGGACAGAGATATTAGTAATAGATATAAATAAATGCAGGTGTTAATTTTAATTTATTAATAGTAGTTTGGGTGTGATAAGTTTTTATATTTTATATTGTTATATAATTTTAAGTATATAAATATACAGACTGTTTTAAATAAATAAATTGGACGAGTTGTTTATTGGAACCCGAAAACGTTACAGTAATTTGTGTCACTAAATTGTATTGTAATCAAGCACATATAGAATGTATTTTATATTAAAATTTACCATAAAATATATTTTGGTTTAAATTAACATAAATAATGAAATAAAATAAATGGTACAGTATAAAGATGATATTCACGTTAGATTTTGCCAAGACAATGTGTGATAGGTTTCTTTTGGACTTTTTGGATTTTGGATCTTTTTTTATCAATTTCTAAATTTGTATGTATCTATTAATACATACAATTATATATATTTTACAATAAAATAGATTTTTTGTTTTAATTTCAAGAAAGTATATACAAAATAGATTTCTGAACATAAATAAAACAATTATTTTTACTTTGTAAGTAGAATTTGAACATTGCTCATTGATTTAATTATTGAATCAAATACATCAACATATCTTTTTCACAAGAAATAATATAAATTATTTGCAAAGCCTCATTTCTACTCATCTTAGTTTACGAGATATAAACACCAGAAAAATGGATTGATTACAAATGTGCTATTACAAACGTAGTGTATGAGAGTAATTTTTTGTTTATATTCTTTCCTAACATATGGGCATAAATAATGCTTTAACACATTTTTATTTTCATGAATGGGTTTACCATTCTAAGTAAAAAAAAGTAACAATAAAAAAAAATTATGAGACTATTATTCAATCACAAAATTGTAATGCTGATTAAATCCATCATTTTATTTAAACATTCATATTTGAGTGTATATCTTTACAAAGAATTAAATACAAGAGCACAACAGTAATTTAATTAGTTTTTTACATTGCTGCTTATTCAACATTATATTGAATAATGTACGTAGACAAATATAAAATAGATGCTGTTTTATGTCGAAGTGGAAGAATCAGTATTTACATTTAATAATAAAATTTGACATGTTCCAGTAAGCACGTATAAATAAACACAGAAGTTATAACTTCACAAGTTTTTGTGTTATTCTGGCTAATTCTACAAATTCACCGATTAACTAAACTTGCACAAAGCTGAATTCAATAAAAAACAACTTTGCGTATGCTTTCAGTAATATAATTATTGTCAATTTAAATCAGAAATTATACTTATGTTTTCTGTTTATCTGTCATTTGGTAATTTTCAAAATAGACATTTTGATTTAACGCATGCGCAGAACGGACAATGTGACCAATTCTATCTCTCTTAGTTGGGACGAAAAATTACACATTATCAAGATGCAGCACACGTAATATAGTAGTATTATATATATGTTTAAGACCACGCGTGTATAGAATTACAACTGGTAAAGTGACACAGGTGTTAAAATTGCTACACAATATCAACCTTAAACAATAATAAAATAATTTAAAATACAAAAATCAATACGCTCAAATCCAGAATCATCAATGGCACAGTACCTTCAATTGATAACTTTCCAGCTGTATTCTCAATGCACACAGTTTTATGTTTGGCCAAAAGCAATTTCGATCTAAATCCAAGACAGCAAAATGTGCAGGCAAATACCTCTTTACTAATGTCTTCCTTAATGGCAACAAAATCAACTCTGACAATTTTATTCGGGCTGCTTCTGTATACCCCACCCAAATACACCAGTAATTCATCACCAGCTTGGATTTGACAAGTGCTTTGATAATATATATTATCTTCAGATTGAAAGACATGCATGTTTTGGTCAAAAGAATGCCTGGTAGGATTAACGTACTGCATCCAATTCAAATACTTCGATTTATTTTTGTCCAAAACAAATGTCTCCCCTTTCATTTCCCAGGGACATTCTGATGCACAGAGTCCAGTGAAAGGACCAAATTTGACACCTGTAGGAATAGTTCTCAAGGCATGTATTCCGGTTTGTCCAAAACAATTTTGAATTTCTAAAATATTATTTGGTATATCTGGCGCCCCGTTATCTGCACTATTCAATGTATTCTTGTTTAAAATATGCACAAGCATTCCACATTCGATGCAGTAGTCTACATAGTATGCTTCACAATGTTCACAATCTGTTGGCCAAATAGACACAAATTAAGAATCATAGCATTTATTGCCACTTAATGATCTAAATGATTACGGAATGATGAAACATATATTTAATAGTGTCAGCCCTCAAAATAGTCATGTAATACAGTATATTTAATGTCAAAAAGCAGTGACGATTTAATTGGCAGTTGAAATAACCTGAACTTCAGTATTTGAAATTTAAACAGGTTTGAAAATGAAATATTATTGCTTAGTCATTATAATGGAATAAAAATCCTATTACCTGAGATTCTCACCATCAATATACAGAATAAACACTAAATGCAATTTAAATTTACTATGTCAGCATTGTGTATTTTTATTTATACTGCAGATCTCTCATCATTATTTATAATCAACTCAATCAGAAATTTCTGATGGAGCTGTTGCTATTAGAAGTTTTCTGACCCTGATACAGTACCAACAGTAACGTCAGAAGCAACAAGATTTTGCATAACAGTCCATTAATTAATTGGTGATGAAACATCATCAGCAAGGATGTAGTTGCAAATACATATTTACATACATATAAGAAACCAAATTCTATTTAAAAAATTATATTTGTAGAAATTATCATGATAAAAATTTCAATCAAATCTCACCAACCATGACCTGTTGCTATTGTTTCAAATTACAACTGCAACAAATTACAATGAATAGCTATTAATATGCATTTACTTACACAGTAGTTCATTATCAAATTTAATTTTAACGTCATCAGCACTGATACTTCCTTCTGTGTTAACAGTGTCATTTTGTATTTCAGTCACTTCATGCGAGACTAATTCTGTTTTAATTTCAATTTTAACATCATCAGCACTGATCCTTCCTTCTGTGTTAACAGTGTCATTTTGCACTTCAGTCACTTTATGTGAGGCTAATTCTGCTTTAATATTGTTCAAACCTGTGGGCTGTTCATGCTGCTCTATTTTACTATGCCAAATGTGGTCTTGCACGTCAGGGTTGTCTATAGTAATACCAGTTTCAGAGATACACACTTTATCATCCATAAAACTCTCTTCTTGGCACTGTTCTTCCTTTACACCAAAACTGTTTTCCGAATGCATTGCGTCGTTCGTATAAACTTGGTTAACGTGGGCAGCCATTATTATATATATCCAGTAGCAGTTATTAATCACTGTTATTCGACAGTAGCAGTGATCACAGTTAATATCGCTTTAGAAATATCAGTGATTGAAATAACGTTTGGATATCGGCCGTACAGTTCAACGACGAGAGCGTGTACGTGTAGACTGATATTCAGGAGCGGCTAACGGCAGACAAATATTCCACGTTGTGCGCATGCGTCGGAAATTCGACTAAAATATTTTGTCCGCGATAGTACATGGTCATGTATTATATATGTCATTCACGATTAAATTATCTAATAAAACTGATTTCACATTGAGACATGTGCTTATTTTACATCCCCCCTGAGTAATAATTATTATGTATGTTCAAGATTGTATCGTTTTCAGAAAATAACAACATTTGTATCATTCTAATTAAATAATTATTATGATTTCGCTTTCGAAATTGATTAATTCTTTACGGATTGATGTGACACTATAGTTACAGTTTCATATAAATAATAGAATTTTATAATTTTCAATTTTTTGACAAATTAATGTTGATAATTGACATTTCGGTAAAGTAATATTACCTTACCGATTCTACATACATGATACAGTTATGGCTTAGCTACCAGCCAACTTATATAAACAGATGTTTAAAAAATTAATTAGAAAGAAAAACTCGTTTCACAAAAATATACGATTTATTTTATAAACTAAATGTACATTTCGTTTGCCAAGCAAACATCATCGGTAGTATACAGTTTCATTCGTGTTTTTACATTATATATATGTTCCAACGTTTGCAGTGACAAACCCTCTCATTGTAGTAATAGCTATAAATCTAACCGTACTTTTATTACAGTAATATCACAGTATAAACATATCCAGTAGTTGCAGTCGCTGTCGGCACCTTTGATCTTTAGAAACCAAGTTGTATGTTCGCGCATTGTAAGGCGCAATGTCGCATAGCGGAGAGATCGGAAAGTTCTTTAATAAGCAGGTCCGGATCTAGCCCTATTTTAAAATAGTCGGGGCCGGATTAACTAAATTTGTTGATAAATGAATGTATTGAAATTAGTAATATTTAAGCAATAATTATGTACTTCATGCATATTATTGTCTTAGATTTGAAACCTGTGGCCGATTTAGCAAATTTTACAAAATGTTGAAAACTATTTTGGAAAACAATCTACTACATAGATGGAATAAAATGATTTGGAAGAAAATTATACATTTTAATGTTAGTTTGAATATATGAGTTTCATTTAAATGTTAAATATTTGATTTATTTTGTAAATGTTGCAAAATAACTTTAAATTAAAAACTATCTTGGAAAAAAAGTCTCATAGATGGAATAAAGTTATATATTTTAATGCTAGTTACATTTAAATTTTACAATACTTGACATGTTTTATAAATGTTGCAAAATTACTTGAAATTGAAAACCATCGTGGCAAAAAGTCTCAGATGGAATAAAATTATATATTTTAATGCTAGTTACACTTAAATTTTACAATACTTGACATATTTTATAAATGTTGCAAAATTACTTAAAATTAAAAACCATCGTGGCAAAAAGTCTCATAGATGGAATAAAATTATATATTTTAATGCTAGTTACATTTAAATTTTACAATATTTGACATATTTTATAAATGTTGCAAAATTACAGAAAATTAAAAACCATCTTGCAAAAAAGTCTCATAGATGGAATAAAATTATATATTTTAATGCTAGTTACATTTAAATTTTAAAATACTTGACATATTTTATAAATGATGCAAAATTACTTAAAATTAATAACCATCGTGGCAAAAAGTCTCATAGATGGAATAAAATTATATATTTTAATGCTACTTACATTTAAATTTTACAATACTTGACATATTTTATAAATCTTGCAAAATTACTTAAAATTAAAAACCATCGTGGCAAAAAGTCTCATAGATGGAATAAAATTATATCTATAAACTTTAGGACCGAGAAAATATATAGTCAACGCAAACTGTATAAATTCATTTGTATATCTGAAACCATTTACTTTTACTTGATAATTTCTGCTGCATTTTAAACAGATTTACCGTGGCTCAATTGAAATGGCTTTCACAAAATGTAATAAAATCTGCATCAGAAATTGGATTTTCTTTCTCTGTAACAGTAGAAACTTCCCTTCTGCTCTCTTTAGAACACCTTTTAAATACTGAATCTCAGTTTTTAATTTGCACTTCCTGGGACTTGTAGCTAACAGGCTTTGCGGTGTTTGCACATAAATGCTAACTAAACATAAGAAATATAATTTAATAATATTATATAAAACATCAAAAACTGTTATTACCTGTATGAGTTTCAGTATGTTGATCGGTAATCATATTAACATCTTTACTTGTGCCTGGTAGGGGATTATCTTTTAACACAGGTGTAACATCTGTACATTCTGTAAAATAGAATCATCATATAAAAAAAAAGGTGTATGTATTTGTAATTAATTTGATATAATCATCCTTTAAAAGCATTTCTAATTAATAAAATGATTAATTTCAAAAAATAAATAGATGATTTTATAAGTTTATCTATCCTTGGGCTTACCTGTAAGAAATAAAGTGGGCACCGCAGTAATTTCTAGCCTGTTCTTCACTACATTTTTGAAGTAACACTCTTCAAAATGAATGCTACAAACTTTGGCATATTTCTTTACAGAACTTGTTTCTCCAATTCAAGCAATCCATTCCTTACGCCTAGTGCAGAAAAAATTATTAATCATATGCAACTATTATTATATACAAGTATGCTTGAATGATGTAGCAATTTAACCATTAATAATTTACGTCAATATTTGTCTTATATTTTACAATAACTTTTTATAAATTCTATAACCCTTTTGTGATGTCGTACTTATGTTCATGTATATCTGAATGTTTATTTGAATTTTGCGCTTACCTTATTTCCTCAGATGAAATATTAAAAAACTAATGTCTTTTATGTCCTTTGAATACGCACTTTTACATTGCGGTACACAACACTTTATACTCATTGTGCTCAATTAATTTAACGCACTAAATGAAACAAATCCTTCGCAATTCTACACATAAACCTGATTCACTTTAAAAATGGTTGGTTATGTTCAAACGTTCAAAGATGTTGACAAACAAGATATAAACAAGTCTAATTCTGTTCCTTACCGTCACTGCGACACTGCGCAATACAATGCGCAACAAACTACTTGGTCTCAATAAATTTTGCGAGTGCAACTACTGGAAAGGTTTATACTGTGGTAATATTGTAAAACTATGGTGGGTGTTTACGGAATGTGTAAGGGTGGTATGAATTCTAGGAAACACTGACTAAGTGGAGAAACATCTGTGTTTAATAAATTGTTTTTAAATTTCTTCATATAAATACTTTCCCACATATTTAAATTTTTACATCTAGTTCTTTTGATAACTTGTACATTATATTATATATTCATAACACTTCGTACACGTATTTGATTTTAAATAGCCAAAATTAAGAGAATGCGCACAACGTGGAATATTTGTCTGCCGTTAGCCGCTCCTCTGATATTCGGCTCTGATCGTAACGTTTCGGCACACTTCGGTAGCAGTGAATTATAACTGCGATCACCGTCAATAACAATCACGTTTAAAAATATCTTATATATCTTAACCGTGATCACCGTTAATATCAGTAGCGGTGAAAAATATCTACTTGATATAAATCACGTAGATATTTTTAAGCGTTACTGTTATTGACGGTGATCGCTGTTAGTCTATCAAGTAGATATTTTAAAGCGTGATTGATATTAACGGTGATCGCAGTTAAGATTAGTCGCGCTTAAAATATCTATATGTTATTAACATTTTAATATATCGGCTGTTCTTAAAATATTGTCCGGCATTTATAGGAAGGTTGATATTATGAAATAAACTAAGAAATAGTTAAATATTAAATATTGAGTGAAACATGTCAAAATAAATGCAATAAATACTATAGTATTTGCTCATGCTTTCAATATATTTTTTAATATTTTAGTCTTTGTAAAAATTTATTACTTAACCAGTTCTTAATTGTATAAGCATAATTTAAATATTTTCCAATAAAAGATATTTTAAAAACATTTTTACTCTAAAACTATTTTACTATTTTCAGAATTAAATAAGTTTAATGTCTTATTGTAGTTGGTTTTATTGAAATAATCTAGGCCAAACTCAATATATTGGTTTTAAAACAACCTACTACCACAGATAAGTATAACAGATAGCTCGTCCAACAGGATTACGAGAAAACAAGCGTGTTGCATAGTTAACGGCGCAAAATTTTATAAATCAGTTAAATTTGGAGTCTTGCGGATACTACGGGGTGCGGGCGGACCTAAATAGGTATAGATATCTGTAGGTTTAAAATA
Organism: Amphimallon solstitiale; assembly: GCA_963170755.1. Taxonomy (NCBI): domain Eukaryota; kingdom Metazoa; phylum Arthropoda; class Insecta; order Coleoptera; family Scarabaeidae; genus Amphimallon; species Amphimallon solstitiale. Next base: position 41,714,588 of record OY720685.1, on the reverse strand, counting down.
ACCAAGTCGTATGTCAGTTGAAATCTACTATTACAACTTTAAAACAACTCGGACATCTAGTATCTAAAAGACCAAATATTAATCTTTATATACACGCATTACACAATATACCGGGTCGTCCAAAAGTCTGGATTCACGTGGATTTTGAGTAAACTATTCACTTTTTTGGAAAACTGAATTCTGTATCTTGAATGGGAATAAAATTGCAACTCAATAGTATTTTTTATTTCAAAAAAATTGTTTATAATTTTGAGATAAAGTTAATAACAATGTTTTTTTAAATGGAAACCTACCGTGATTTTTATTTCAGAGAGAGTACTTTCGATAAGAATTGCATTGGCATAGAAATTTTGGCTATAAACCTTACGATTATTGTTTAAATTAATATTAAATTTTCGATCCGAACACTCGTTCGCGCTTGTTCGGAAAATACACGAACGTGTCTTCTCTTACCACGTTTCCAACTGTAGGCATGGGTCCACCCCCTAATAAAGCATTCTATTGAAGGCGTTACGTTTATCTTGAATGAAAGCATTTTTTTTTTATAAAATGGAGATCTACCGCTTTTTGTCGCCGTATCCCACCATAATTAGAATTTCTATCCGTTCTCTCTCTACCAGTTCCATATTTACGCAAATTGTTCAAAATCACAGATCACAAAAATAATAGATAAAGTCAATACCAAAACAACACAATTAACAACAAACAAAACGTTCAAGAAAACAGAAAATAAAAATTCAAATTCGCTCCGTAAACGTACACTAGTAATACCAAAAACAGAATGAGATAAGATTTGGACCTTCCAAGTGTCTAAAAACGGAAAAAGACCATAAAATTATTTTTTATTAAACTACGTTGTACTTTCTCATAACGTTTAAATATCGTAATCGCGGTAGATCTCCATTCTATAAAAAAAAATGCTTTCATTCAAGATAAACGTAACGCCTTCAATAGAATGCTTTATTAGGGGGTGGACCCATGCCTACAGTTGGAAACGTGGTAAGAGAAGACACGTTCGTGTATTTTCCGAACAAGCGCGAACGAGTGTTCGGATCGAAAATTTAATATTAATTTAAACAATAATCGTAAGGTTTATAGCCAAAATTTCTATGCCAATGCAATTCTTATCGAAAGTACTCTCTCTGAAATAAAAATCACGGTAGGTTTCCATTTAAAAAAACATTGTTATTAACTTTATCTCAAAATTATAAACAATTTTTTTGAAATAAAAAATACTATTGAGTTGCAATTTTATTCCCATTCAAGATACAGAATTCAGTTTTCCAAAAAAGTGAATAGTTTACTCAAAATCCACGTGAATCCAGACTTTTGGACGACCCGGTATGTTATTCATATATTATATGAATGTGTGAATACATACAAAAAAATGATTCAGACCACAGATGTGAAAATGAATGGCACAATTGAGAGTATTGTGTAAAAAAAATCCTGGAAATAATTTTGTCAATAATTTTTTCTTTGCCAAATCTCCTCTATTATATAAAATGTCTGGGAATTTTAAATAATGTTGGAGGATTTTTAAGTTTATCTTTTTTATTAAAGCAGATACATTATGTTCTTTTATTTGACAATTAGGGAGTTTTTTTAATCGAAAAAAAAGCTGCGGAAATTCATTCGATTTCGTATACCTAGCTGATATGGTTTCATATATACTTAAGTATGTCATTTATCTATAATAATTTTTAGTTCCGGAGCTCTGGTTTTGTTTTACGTGTTGGCCGTCGTTACGAATGCTATTAATCGCCATCACTTTCTAATAATATTGGTTTATAATTTAACAGTTATTTTGTTTCCAAATAAATAAAAATATTTAACGAAAAAAATAAGAGACAATGAACATCCTTTATTTATCCTACAAAACAGTTTAAAAAATTAGAAACACTTTTGTATTTAGTGATAAAAGGGCGAAGATTTTGCTAAAGCAATCTAATAATATCGGTACATAAAAAGAGATCCATTCATGAGTATCTCATAAATAGGCCGCGGACACGAGCGAGCCATGACCCATCGCCCATGGGCGCACTATTGAGATGTTGTATTTTTAAAGAGGTTTTAATTTTATTTATATAATTGGATAACAAGTGGCTGGTGATCTATAAAATACAAAATACCTTATTATTTGTTCATTTTCTCTTCTGTAAGACTTGTTCTCTTTGAATTAAGTACATCCATGTAAATAGAAAACGTCCTTTCTACATCGCAACTGGTTATATGTGCGTACTCGAAATATTCTTTTATTTCAGCATATTTAGCTTACACAATTGCCGCAATGTTATTAAATCTGGACTTCTATTAAAAACTGCGTCTAACTTTTGCCGAAGACCACATCCGAAGTCACTTGGAATACTTGTGAAATTATTAATAGCCACATCTAATGTGGTTAATCCATTTTTACTTTCTTATACGTAGTATAAGGAAGTATTGTGATGACCAAAATTTTTGACCTCGAGATTTTTGCAGATGTCCACGTTTTGAAGTCCCCTGATACCGAAAAAGTGGTTTTTAAAAAATGTCTGTGTGTCTGTAACCGCTGTAGATATCTATTAGAAACATCGTGTTCCATCTCTACATTTGCCATATACCATTGAAGGTATGATTTTATTCTATTGTGTTGCTGTATAAAATGAAATCAAATGTTGATATAAGTAATTTCAAATTGTGAAAAGAAAGACTTTTTATTTATCTACACAAAAAAACATTAACAAAATATTGAAAGGTAAAACACTCACAGTGAATCCAACAGACCCACTGAAATTACTTGTACGAGAACAATATATTAAACACAAGAAGTTCGTCAAAAAATTAAGAATACTTGATTATGTACATAATTTGTTTTATATTATTATTGATATACACATGTATATATTTGTATATCTACCAGTGATTTGTAATAAAGTAACTTCCTCATTTCTGACATTGTTTTTCTATAAGATTTTCTTTTTTATTATTTCTTTCTAGATCTATTTATCATTACAGTTGTACAATATAATGAGAAATAATGTTTGAATTTGAATTTCTGTTTGATATAAAAATATATTGTACTATTGTGATGTGTGAAAATAAATTAAAAAGAGAGTATTCTTGTCTTGCAAACAAATTGAACGTGTTAATTTTCATCCGACTTTAAGATGTGCATTAAAGCGAGGTGAAAATGAACACATTTAATTTGTTCGCATCCGAAAACCATAATTACAGATTTCAAAATATGAATAGGTACATATATGAAAGTAATACGTGACTAAGCCCGCAAGAGGGCAGTTCCGTAAGTACTCAATTTTTATACATTATGTTTCCCATGTATATATGCTCATTTAGTGCGCGTCATCAAATTCTGTTTGCATCCAGTTTAACAGACCTATCTATTGTGACGTATTTACCATATGATCGTTGTTTGCATCCACTTCACTGACTTATCTTATCACCGTGCTTAACAATTTGGCGTTGTGACGTATTTACTAAACGAGCGTATTCCTTTTTGTACACGGTTTTTGTATAATTTTATTTACTGATGGAAATTGGTGGTGACACTACGTACATTTTTACTAATTTCTTTTGAATTGTTTTTGTTGTAGGAAAAAATAAAGATACAACTATTTAACAGTTTATTAAAACACATATACTATAAAACATATTAGCACAGGGATTCAGAACTTGTACATTCGCGTCGAATCCCCACCATATTCAACGACATCTCGAATGACCGCGATTCACGGTATTCAGAAGTCTTGTCGAATAGAATATGAGGTCACGTGACGTCGAACAAAATGCTCGTTTTGTTCGACATGCGGTACGGTGTCGATTGTATGTCTGTCTTACTTCAATATATGTGCATCTCTTACACTGGTCTCTTGTCTAACCTTATTTAAAAATGAGGTGTGGCCACCACACGACTTTCTTATACGTATGAAAGTGTTACTTCCGGTCCGAATTTTGAAATTTCATTTATACAAAAAATATTCCAAATCCAACTCTAAATACTTTTGTACTCTTCATAAATATATATAGAATGCATAATTTATGACATATTTGCAAAAAATCGCTATTCGATAAGAGTAAAAGTGGTACTTCCGGTCTGAATTTTGAAATTTTTTTTATACAAAAGATATTTAAAAGTATGTTCTAAATACTTTTATACTCGTGATGTACCTGCCTAGAAAGCATGACTTGCGAGATATTCGCAAAAAACTGATTTTCGATAAGAGTAAAAGACCTACTTCCGGTAGGAATTTCGAAAAACTTTATTAAAACAATTTTTCTCAAATTTAATTTTGAGTACATTTGAATTCTTTATAAATTTGTTTAAACTTAGTAATTGACGAAATATTTGCAAAATTCGATTTTTTCACTGAAGTAAACTACTACTTCCGGTCTGCCGATTTTGCTCAACATCTAATCAGTTCTCAAGAGGGAGATTATATTCGTAAATACAAAATTTGGAATTGATATCTACAGCGGTTTGACCGCTATCGTGGTCACACACACACAGAAATTTTTTAAAAACCACTTTTTTGGTATCAGGGGACCTCAAAACGTGGACATCTGCAAAAATCTCGAGGTCGAAAATGTTTATCATCACAATACTTCCTTATACTACGTATATGAAAGTAAAAATTGCCTCCATAAAAATGGGTAAACAAATACATAGTAGGTATGTAAGTGAGGTGTTAACACTGGACGTTTTCACTAATATAATTCACACAAATGCAATAAAGATAATACATCTGTAAAGCAGATGTTGAATGGTTTTAAAATGAGGTACCTTAATGTAAAAACCTTTAACAGTCTGTTTCCTTTGGCGCTGCTATATCGTTCTCTCCTCGAAATGGATAAAAAATTCCATACACATGACACCCACTGGTTGATAATGTTAGATTTTATGGAAGAAAATTTAGAGTTCGCTAGGCGCAAGTTCACAGGCTTGGATGGAAAGAAGAAGAACCGTAATCTGTGGGATGATCTAACAAATAAATTAAATGCTGCTGGACTTGGTGTGCGGGCTAGAGAAAAATGGCAAAAAGTAAGTAAACTAAATATTTTCAAACAACCATAGTACCTTCATTAATGTTTTTCTAAAGGTATGGACTGATTTAAAGTGAAAAGTAAAACAGAAGGCAGCCACATTAAAATTTGAGCAACAGGCAACAGGGGGAGGTGAGGAGAATATTAAGCCCCTTACAGATCTGGAGCTGCGGGTAGTGGGTATTTTTGGTGCAACGTGTTTTGAAGGCACAAATAATCCAGAAAGAGGTGTAAGTGAATTCATACTTATTTTTAACATGTGAAAATTCCTTATTTTTAAATTTTAGCTACCAAATATTATACCTGCAGAAGAAAGTGGTCCAAGTACATCAGAACCAGCTTGTACCTCACAAAATACAGTCTCTACTCCCAACAACATAAAACGGAAACTTTTGGAAGGTACATCCTCCTCATCAAAGAGGTTTAAGGAGGAACATCTGAGCGAGGCTGTGTGTATCGAAACGATAGGCATTTTGGGAGATATCAAAGAAGAACTACATATATTTAATAATAATTTTAAGGAATTTTTAGAAATATTCAAGCAATCTTTTAATAAATAATATTAAAATTTTCATGATGTTTAATATTTATTGCTCAATAGAAAATCAAAGTATAGGTACAATAAATGTACCGTCAAATAGGGTGACTTGGAACGAATTTGACATTAAAATCCTCGTAATTTCGTAAAACTTCTGCAAAATGGAATACAAAAATATGTAACGTATGTGCATTATTAACAGCTATAAGGTGATATATAATTTATGTATGTAAGTATATACATTTCGATAAAAAAAAATAAAAAAAGACTGTTCCAAGTCACCCCGCAAATAGGGTGTCTTAGAACACGCTTGAAAATATATGTATTTTCCATTAAAACTTGGTGTTAATGCGACTTGGAACATAAATATAATTTTTAAAACCAAAAATGATCAGAAAAATATTAGATTGGGTATAATGAATGTGGAATTTATGAAAAGAAAACGTTTTATTATCAAAAGGTTAACAAAAAATTATTTCTATATAAATAAACAAAATAAATATCACTTTCAAAAAATAAACAAATAACATTTTGTAAAACATTAAAAAATAAAAATGTAAACACTTAAAAATGAATTATAAAAATCTAATATTTCCTCTTGTATTAGATATGATTTGCATTTTTCTTTCAACTTGGTCCTCTGACACAATTTCTATGTCGTCTCTGATAGGAAATATGTAACAGTTCTTCATGGAAGAGCTTTCCTTTAAAAATTTTACTTGTAACCCTTGTTCACTTTTTTCGAGAACCTCTCCAATAAATATTTTTATATTATTTCGCAAAGTTGTAAATTTGACCATAACAAAATCCCCTATGTTAATGTCATTCATTTTTGGTCTAGTTTCTTCGTTTTCTTCAGTCTCTTCGTTTTCTTCAGTCTCTTCGTCACTAGAATATTTGTCTTCTTCCTTTGAGGAAACTATGTCTTCGTCACTTAGATTATAATGACCTTTTCTCTTCTGATTTTTTTTGCTGGTTCCGGAAGTGCTAGGTTGTTGATTTAAAATGAAGTCAGTAGTTACACTTTGGCCCGGTGGAACATTTATTTTTTTTCGTCTTCCTTGTTGTGGTTTCGTCTTTGCACCGTATCTAGCTTCGCTAAAAAACTCTGACATTGTTTCTATAATCTCAGCGCTGGTTGAAGCCTCTGTGACAGTGGAGTTAGGAATTCTTTTCAACACTTGATCTGGGTCAAAGGGATATATCCCTGTAGCCTTGAAACCTGACTTGATATTTTCGGAACTTGAAGCTTCAATATTTTTCAGAGTTGCATTTAGTAATGAAGGGAATATATCTTTTACGCACTGGACCTTTATGTCGGTTCTTCCATGCTATTAAAACTTTTCTCCATTCTGATTTAATTGGGCGGAAAAAGCTGACATCAAGGGGCTGCAGTAAATGTGTACTATTGGGGGGGGCAAAAAAATAAACTTTATGTCGTTATTTTCGCAGGCTTGTATGACAGATAAAGATAAATGAGCTGCTAAATTATCCCCAATTAACGCTTTTTTTCCATTACATTTTTGGAAATAAGGTAACATTTGCGAAAAAAACCAGTCATCGAAGGCGCCTTGGTCAAACCAACCTGACGCAGTTCTATTAAATCTGCAATTTGTTGGTCCGCCTGTGGTCCAAGTGGACCATAAATGATCAGCTTTATAGACAACATACGGAGCTGACATAACGCCTGAAGCGCTAGCCGCAAACATAACAGAAGTTGCTGATTTCGAAGAATCCATAATTCTGCTTGGATGTTTACAATTTCTTCTCACCAGCACCTTGGACCTGCCAGGATCGTCCGCAAAACATGTCTCATCAAAGTTAACGATGTTGCTTGGAGGAATATCTCTTAATGTTTCTTCAAGATTAAGAAAATAAGCTTTAATATCATCTTTTGTTACTGTGGCGCGAGCGCGTTTAATATTTTCACAAAGTCTGACTTTTAATGCATTTTCATGACGAGTTAGAAACAGACGAAGCCAATCATGACCCGGTTTGTTATCTTTGAATTTTTTAATTTTTTTTCCTGACTTGTCTAAATACGATTTAACAAAGTTTTTCATGTCGTCGGGTTCAAAAGGAAAGCCCCAATCAGCGGCTACTCCTATGGCATCAACAAATAAATTTTCTTCCATTGCGGAGAGTACAGTTTGACCGCCAGCAACTTTTTGATGTTTTTTATTTATTTTACGACTTAATGTTCCTAACGGAATCCCATACTTATCAACAGCCTGGCGGTAAGTAAGTTTTTTTTGTTTAATTTCTAAAATTGCACGATCAACAGTGTCGGCATCATAGTCTTTGTAACGCCTAGACCCTAACTTGCGCGTGTAATGACGCGGCATGTTTGTTCCAAGTCACCCTATTAATGTGACAAAATAATAAATCAACCTCTCTTCAGGTACCATGTATAAAAAAATTAAGGTTATGTTCATGGATGAGGTCACAAATATATAAGGATTAAAGAAAAAAATATCACACTTTGATAAATAGCAACATGTACTCCCTACTAGAAAAAGTAATCAGTTGAGAAAAATTCTTTAAATTTACAACTTACCAATGTTATTTTTTTGTGGAGTTACAAACGGGAAAAGAGCGCAGTAGGTGGTGAAGTTTAAAACTACAACATATACCGACTTTACAGAGACCTGTACTCTAGCTTCAAATACTAGAATTGCAGAAAGCTGTATTAAAGTGTTTAATGCTGTCAGTTTGTTCCAAGTTATACCAATGTTCCGAGTCACCCTATTTGACGGTACAATAAAGACAAAAAATATATATTAAAAAGGTAATACAATAACAAAATATAGAACCAAAAATAAGAGAGATACACATAAATATTGCATATTAACAAGTTTAAGTATTTGTTATTCAATATTAAAGTAAAGATTTACAACACGGTTTCTTGTCATCCTTCCTTCATTCAACAGATTATGATCTGTCATAATATACCTTACTGGCACGTCTTCATGGACTATTTCTTCATTTAATGGAATACCTGCATAACACATGTTATGTAATACAGAACATGCATTTACAATAGTGCCCATAAATTCGGGGTTATACCTCGAGCTTCTCTCCTTTAATAAGCATCGAAATCGAAATTTCAACAAACCAATGCAGCGTTCACTACAATTTCTAGCTGAAGTGTGATCTCTATTATACCTTTCTTCAGGAGAATTAGGTAGAGCATCTGGCACAGGTGTTAACAAATATGGTTGTAGAGGATATCCAGAGTCACCTAACAACCAAGAATTTGTTTCACCCATTAAGTATCTCTCACTTAAAAATGCTTGAATGGTAGAATGCCTCCATATAAATGCATCGTGAGTACCCCCAGCATGCCGTGCATTCACATTCATAATTTTTAGTTCAGCGTCACATATAATTTGCACATTTTTTGAATAAAATCCCTTCCGATTCATGTAATTATGACCTTCATCTCTTGGGCGTAATATTGCTACGTGTACAATCTACAGCTCCTATTACACCACCTATACCCCACTTGTTTAAAAATACCACCTTTTTCTGCTGTCTTTCTAGTATTGTAGCAGGAAAATGTATATTTGCAACTGACATGTGATTATCTATTGACACAGTAACTTCATGCACAATTCGATGAATTGATGTCTGGCTAACACTAAAGCAAAATTCTTGTCCTACACACCGCTGATAGGATCCAATAGCATAAAATCTTAAAGCTGCAAGGACTTTATGTTCAACTGATATAGCTGTTCTATGACGAGGTTGGTGTAAATGAGGCCTTAACACATGAATAAGATGTTGTGCCAATTCTGTAGATACACAGAACAGTTCCTTAAATCTAGCTTCTGGCATATTGAAAGGGTTACTGTCATCGCGTATCTGACGTCTATGCAAAAGGAATTCATGATTTGCATGTACCCTTTCGCGTGCTGAAATATTCTGTACGGCATAATGAACAATTGGGAGCATCTACAAATAAATTATAAGGTAGGGTCTTCTCACAATGACTATTAAAATTAAATACTTTACCATGTAGGATAAGCAGTAAAAATTATTCGAGTTTTGCAATGAAAACAATTCTAATAACGTCCACAAAATAAGGATGTGAAAATTGTACCTCAAAATAATACCAAATGTTGAAGAAAACAAAACAAAAAGTTCAACAAGCTTTCATTCAGCAGACACAACAGTTGCACAACTGTTCAGTGATCATGTCCAGTAGACGAGCGCTCACTCTGAACATGTTCAGGAGCGGCCGCCATTTTTGTGAAGGGAAAAATTCTACGCTCACTTAGTGAGCGTATTCTGTACGCATGCGCCATTGATGCATTCCAAGACCAACCTAATACATAATTTTGAAGAAAGTTTCTAGAAAAGATACAACAAATTAAAGGTATTGTGCAGAAATAAATGTATTAAAATATTGGAGAGTTCACCCAGTATTTTATTCGGGGTTGGAAAAACCAACCCTTCCACTAAAAACTACGCCAAAACTGAATGCAGAAAAACAATTTATTATTATTGTTTATTCGGTTTAATCTCTATAATTTTAACATATGGCAGCAATGAAAAGTACCAGATGATGACATAAAGGTGAGCGGTCCTGTCCAGCAAACACTCAACTGTTGTGAAGTGAACGGTTGGAGCGGGATCAGAGAAATAGAGTAGGGGAGAACGCGCTTAAAGATGCGCCAACTAAGTTAAATTGAATTCCGCCATTTTGAAGGTTGCTCACATATACCTAGCTCAACAATTCGCATGTAAAGTTCATTGACTTAGAAAAATGTAAACAAACTTACGTGTGAAAAGAAATGCCTTCCTGCAAAATGGCGACCACAATAGCGTTTGCTTAAAACTGGATGCGCACTCGTCGAAGCGCGTTCTCCCCTACTCTATTTCTCTGAGCGGGATCGGTTCCCGATCGCCTGCTGAATGAAAGCAATATTTTATCAAACAACTTCACACGGATTCTATTTGCGATGTTGACAAATATATTGGAAGATGCTGATTCGACAGTACTTCTGAATCGCGTGATCGTTCGACTATCGCTGATCACCGTGAATCTCTCTTCGGTTCGACAATCGACATATCGAAAGTGATGAATTCCACTGTAGAACAAAAAAAGAATAGTCCCAATATAACACATATACTTAATTTGAAAAATAACAAATCTTACTTTTCTCCTTTATACAGGGGTTATACGTAAAAATTAGAATTTACCATTCGAGAAACTAATTTATCATCTACAGTAAAATCATAACAATTACTATTTTTTATATAATTTTTTGTGTGAAGCAACCCACAAACTATTTTAGCATTTAGTGCGTTTCGCTGCTTCGTCTTCATTATATTTATTGAAGAAAAAATTCTCTCTACATTTGCAGATGAATGCGGCAGGCACTTATATCAGAAACATATCCAGTTAAAATGCTAAAATTAGCTCCATACCCTGATTGTAAATTTCTGACCAAAAAATTTCGATATCATTAGAAAATGATTTCATTTCCTCAACGTACCGTAATTGACGCCATTCTGTGTTAAGTGTTTGCAATTCTTTTTCGGTTATTATATTCGGAAATATTCATGCGATATCTATGATAGAATTTACATTATATAAAATTCTAAACACAGAGTTCTAAAAAAAGCAATCGCTGATCTGAAAATGTTAGTAGATTGTATTGTTCCAAAAATTCGTGTTAGGATCATGTATATAGACACCCATCTAGTTTGCGCTTGATGTAATATTTTATGATTTATGAGTTTTAACATTAGCATAATTTTGAAATTCCACGACATCAGAAATTCTTTTAGGATTGAAGCTAAAATAATTATATATCCCTAGTAAGATCCTTTACGAATCTTGGAAGCTTTTGGTAAGCAGATGAAGCATATAAATGATATAAACGACAGATGCATTGAATGATATATCAAGTATTTAAAACAGTTGCCTTCTTTTTCTAGTGCTCTGACAAACTGTTTAATCAATCCTAATTTAATGTGTAGAGGGGATAGAATCACCAAATTAGAATCCACTAACGCCTCAAATTTTATATTAAATTCTCCAGGAACAATGCTGGTCCGTGGCTGCCATTCTTTTATTTAGTAATGACGCTAAACTGCTCGGCTATCCCACAGACACAAAAAACAACGATATTTGGTAAACCTTCCATGCAGTCCAAGTAATAAGGACCTTAAGGTCACCACAGTTAATACAGATGACATACTGTCATACGTTTCTTTTGTGTTTGTAGAACTAGCCATTGGAATTGATGGTTTCGAATTACTATTATAAAGCGAAACAGCTTTGAGACTTGTTTTCTACGAGTCGATAAACAATCACAATTCTTGCAGGGTTACAATAAATACTCATTTCATACAAAAGTTGATTTACATCAGTACAATAACAGACATTTCTTTCAACTTTGTAAAATTAACTGAATTTTTCCTGACGATTCTTCAATAGAGAGATGTTTGTAGTGGAATGTAAAAGATTCCATTCTTTTAATCGAGATCCCAGAATTTGTGATTTTTCTTTGGTTAAACCGAAATCCCGTATCAAATCATTCAGATCTGATTGAGTAATGAGATGTAATTCCTCACAAGGAATATTCCTCGGACAACTTAAAAATGACACATTCAAAATATCGTTTATACCTTCCTCGCCCGTGGAATTTGCGGAAGAATTTGAATCCATTAAGAGTTGGAAGCTCATAATTAGATCTTTTCAACGGTTTGCTTACAAATGGAATATCTAGATACATTAGTGTTTAATTTTTTTTGAAAACCCTTCAATTTTTAAAAGACAAAAGTAACAGTCCGTGACGTGATCGGCTGGTTCACGCCAAATCACTGGCCTTTCTGACAGGACTTCAGAAGAATTCTTGTTTTTGTTCCACTGAGTAAATTTGACATAACACGAAATACAACATGCATCATCTATGGGATACTAGAAAATGCGTGGGAAGAATTAACGGCGGATGAAAAGGAAATGGCAGTATGACTAAATATTAACGTTTTCTTGTTTTGTTGTTTTGTTTTTATTTGTATTTTATTTTTCGGGTTGAATATTAAAGAATTAGATAATAAAATAAATTCTATTTAATATCAAGATAATATCATTACAAACGATAATTTTAAATAAAATGAATCATCAAGATAAAAGATACTCAGAACCAATCATTTTGACCACCAATGTCAATAATGAAGGCATTATTTAACCTTTTAAATACACAAACAAATAAGCCATTTTCACACTGGCAAAATAATGTCAAAATTATCAATAAGACGTGTACGCCACTTTATTGCACAGAACTGTACTTTCAAATTACTTTTGAGGTTTGCTCCATATTCCACATTTATCACATTTATAATCCAATTTCTACAAATGTTTTCTTTTTATATGACGATTTAAATGATCTTGTTTGTTTCAAATTCACATTTGTTACATTTATAATCAAATTTCTGCAAATGTTTATTTTTTATATGGCTTTTTAAACTAGTTTTGTACTTTGTTTCAAATTCACATTTGTCACACTTTTAATCAAATGGCTTAAAATGTTCAGTTTTTATATGGCTTTTTAAACTACAGCTATAGCCAAAAAAAATCGGGAAACGAAATTTATCCTATTTTAAATTGGGTTCTATTTGTCAATTGCCTACTTGACAATACCTGTCAAAAATATTTAAATCAATGTCATTAAATTTATACCAACTTGTGCAATGCCTCTTTCAAATGTAGTAGATAGAGCCAGAATCGCCTCTCACCTAAATAATGGTAGGACAATTATGAATTTAGCGGTAGATTTTGGAGTGGGAAGAAGTAGTATCTGAAGAATTAAAAGAAAATGGGAAAACGAAAGGTGGGTTCGGGTCGGCCTAAAACTACAAATGATCAAGAAGATGAGGACTTAGTTAATTTTTTGAGAGAAAGGCCTATGGCCACCGCTGTAGAAGCAATTAATCTATCGAATTTTCCAGCATCACAAAGCACTGTACGTCGACGAATTCGTTCTACTGAATTGGACAACTATTATGCAGCAATGAAGGTAGGATTTGCTTTAAAATTTCTGGAATATGGTAGTGTTTTCTGATAAAAACTTTTAAATCTAATAAAGACGATAGAGAAAAAGTCTTAGACCCAGAAACACACGTTTTGAAGAAAAATATACTCAACAATGTAACTCTAAACGTTTTTCAGTTAATGTGTGGGGTTGGTTTAGTGCGCTAGGCCCGGGGGTGCTATATATTGCAGAAGAAAGGCTTAATGCAAACATTTATGTTAATATTCTTCAAGATGTTATGATATCATCAGTTGTTCCGTTCTTTTCTGACCATAATTTTATATTCCAACAGGACAATTGTCCAATACACATCAGGACTTGCACAAAACTGGTTGAGAACAAATAATATTAATGTTTTGCCGTGGCCTTCGAGAAGCCCAGATGTTAACCCCATAGAAAATGTATGCGGCTTAATGATAAATAGGACACGCCGGCCAAATTTTCGCCCCCAAAACAGGCAAGAGCTTATAAATAACATAAATCAGGAATGGCAAAATTTAACACGAGAGTATTGCCAAAACCTGATTGCTTCTATGCCTAGACGAATAACATCCCTTATAGAGAAGAACGGAGCTATGATTAAATATTGATTTGCTAAGTTTGTTACTATGTATTTCTAAAATATTTTTTGTTCAAATTTAACGTATTTATTTTTATACTTACATACCGTCAACGTATTTTAACCTATTTTTAATAAAACTTGTTCACACTATACAAAAATTGAAAAAAACCTATCAAATTTTTTTGGCATTTCTGGTTTTTTGGCTTTAGCTGTAGGTTCGTAGTTTGTTTCAAATTCACATTTTTCACATATATAATCAAATTACTGCAAATGATTAGTTTTTATATGTACTTTCAAATTACTTTTGCAGTTTGTTCTATTTCACAAGTGTTACATTTATAATCGAATTTCTTCAAATGTTTAGTTTTTATATGCATTTTTAAAGTACGTTTATCCTTTGTTTTAAATTCACATAAGTCACATTTACAATCGAATTCCTTCACATGTTTAGTTTTTATATGTCTTGTTAGATGACTTTTTATGTTCGTTTCATATTGACACGAGTCACATCTAAAATCAAATTTCTGCAAATGTCTAGTTTTTATATGTAGGTTCAAATTACTTTCGAGGTTTGTTCCATATTCACATTTGTCACACTTATAATCAAATTTCTGCAAATGTTTAGTATTTATATGCATTCTTAAATTACGTTTATCGTTTGTTGTAAATTCACATGAGTCACATTGATAATCGAATTCTCTCAAATGTTTGGTTTTTATATGTCTTTCTAAATGATTTCTGTAGTTTGAACTGTATTCACACAAGCCACATTTGAAATCAAATTTGCTCAAATGTCTAGTTTTTATATGTACTTTCAAATTACTTTTGAGGTTTGTTTCAAATTCACAAGAGTCACATTTAAAATTAAATTGCTTCAAATGATGAGTGTTTATGTGTACTTCTAAATTACGTTTGTAGTTTGTTCCAAATTCGCATGTGTCACATTTATAATCAAATTTCTTCAAATGTTTAGTTTTTATATGTATTCCTAAAGATTGTTGGTTTTCAGTTCGAAACACACATAGAGAACACTTATATATTTTCTTTTGATCGTGTGAGCTCGATTGTTCTACTTTGATATGTGTATTCCTATAATCAGTCGTAGAGTGTTCTCGGCGGTCCTTTTCTCCAACATAAGCGTGCGTATTTTCAACGTGTAGCCTGTGGGATTTCTTAGTCCCGAAACGTTCGCTACAAATCCCACATTTACACATTTTAACTTTGTGATGATGGATGTTGGCGTGCTTCTTGAGATCTGCTTGGTAATTCGTCCTGTACTTGCACTGTTCACATCTATAGACTGGACGGAGGCGTCTCTTGTGTCCGTTCATTGCTGTTGTCGCTTCCTTAGCCGGTGGTGTCGGTAGATTGCACTTTCTGAAAATAAATAAATATTTCTCATCTCATGCTGAACATCAATTTAAGGGAGGAGTTAATTTCACCACCAAATGGCTAATGCGCCTAAAAGTGATACACGAAATCGCCAACAGAAGTAAGTTAAGGCTAGAGTTATTCTTACCACTTTCTTTGACAACAATATTTTTTTTAAGTGATAAACTATTGAGAATTAAACAATTTCGCAACCACTACTAGCGTAAACTGAATCGCAATATATTTATACAATGTAAAGGAAGCTATAACAACACAAATACAGTTACATAAGTATGATCATCATTTCTATTGTAAACACGTCAACATTTTAATTTTAAATTTAATAGAAATCATGAGTTTGAGTACAGGTCAAGGTTAAGATAAAGTCAAGGCCGAGGTCAAATCAAGGTCAAGGTCACACAAGGTGGGTTGCGTCAAGATCAATCGAAGTTCAAGACTATAACATCTAGGTGGGGTTTAGTATCAAGACATTTTTTATAGGGCATTATATGTGTATGTTAGAATAATATATAAAATCTCGCTTTTAATAAGTGTACGTACATTTACAATGGATTCACTTAATATTTCTGCGTTTATGTATTTTAACATATTAAAAACTGATATATAAATTTGAATTTAATTAATATGTATATTTATTAATGATTGCACCAATATTACAAAATACACCCCTGGGCATCTATGGCCCAGGGCATGGTACAAATATATAAGGTATGTTCTAGCGCAGCTTCCTTATGACGTCAATTGGATGCAATTTCGTCATACCACTGATATTAAGAAAAGAAAGATTACTCTTGAATAACCACAGATGTAATAGTATATAGATAGCTATATAAAGAATAATAAAATAGACATAATATATAGCACAGTTGTTTACGAATGTGTAACTAAATTAAATTTCTTTACAAATTACCTGTTTAAAAACTCATAAAGCAAAATAATAAGATTGTATTATTGAAAAATCTCCCACTGGATATTATGTAGCACTTTGGTTTACGAAACCTGTTTTAGTCGTTTGATAATACAATTTGTAATTACTTTACTGACAAAGTAATTTATCACAAAATAAATTTATGACTTGAAATTGTGCATTTTATGTAGTATATTGCTTTAAATTACTGATACCAATGAATATTGCAAAAGTTGAAAGTATTATAGTAAGAAAACTATTGGTTTAATATTGGATTTTCGTTTATTAATTGTTAATTGACAGGTAATAAATAAAACAACAGATATGGTTACTTTTTTTATTGGTAAATTTTATTGTTTTTTTTTGTAATTTTCTTTTTTGTTGATAATTATTTTTATTTATCTCTTTTATACGTATGTAAGTTCTTACTCTAATATATGAT
This sequence comes from Amphimallon solstitiale, assembly GCA_963170755.1. Lineage (NCBI taxonomy): Eukaryota > Metazoa > Arthropoda > Insecta > Coleoptera > Scarabaeidae > Amphimallon > Amphimallon solstitiale. The sequence goes on along the minus strand of OY720685.1, from coordinate 41,697,662 downwards.
TCCACAACTTCTTGTGGCAAACTAGTCTTAATATTTTGTACCAAACCCTTTATTATGTTGGTATTTTTGTTAATCGATTTCTTATGGAATTCATTAAACATTTGTTCAGCGTCTTCTGCCATTTTCTTCATAATAGCATTCGGCTGACGTAGACACCGCCTGGAGACTAATCCAATCCAGTTGCTTTCTGGGGATTCAATCTGAGTATCATCATGTAACGAGTATTTGCTTCTGAACTTATGTGCTATATATCCCGCTATATAGTATAAGCCTTGCTTCGCAATATCCCCGGTAGCAGAGGTTGCGGAATGGATTCTTTCGAATTCCGTCAGCAAGTCCATAAATTCCTCATTTATGTCATCCTCAGACACCCTGACAACATTTTCTTCAAAATCTCCAGTTTCTTGCACAAAAGGTTCCAAAACTGTAGTTAAGTTAAGTGTTGCGTCTGTAGTTAGTAACTCTACTACAGACGTATCTTCCTGTGTGTTGACATTTTCTGAAAACACAACAGATGAATGCTTCCCAAGAATGTACCATCTCAATCGATATTTGAATTGTAATGCACTAGGGTGGTCATTGGTGGATCCCATAGCTCGCATATATGAAAAAAAATTTTCTATTATATCTTGATTCAGACGTCTAGTAATTATGTACTCAATATTAAAGTTTGACCTTAAATATTGATATAAGTTTTTTAGAGAGCTGTTATTTTGTAGTATCGCTTTTTGAAAAAACATTAAACTTTTTCTTGTACCGACTCTTATATTTTGTATTAATTTAGTCATTTTTTCTATTTTATCCAGTTGGTTTTCAATATCAACACCATATGCATTGGCAGCAATATCAAATTTGGTTTGAGTATTGAACAAATCAAACCAATCGTTAATGATATTAATTATGTCACTAATTTCAGTGCATGCAATATCTGGCATTAAATTATGTTCACCACACCACCTTATCGCTAGCGCCACTGTACGTGAGAGACATTGCACAGCATATTTTACTTTCTGCCTTTGGTTGCCAATTACATCGATGTGAACCTGTGTAAGCTTATGGGCAAGTTTCAAGTCACCTTCCTGTAGGTCAACCAATTTCTGAAAGGGCTCCTTCGTGATCTTTGTATTATTTATGGTGAACCCATGATCAAAAAGATTATTTCTAATCAATTTGATTAAATGTGGCACATCAGCAAATACAAAAATCTTTTTCCCTTCATCAGATGGATGAGTGAAGGATTCACTTTCATCGACAGCTACACCAACCTTCATATTTTTCCATAATTTTCTGTTTCCTGGTCCTAGATCCGAAACAACAGCTACAACAGTGTACTGTATTACTTCTAATTTACATATAATATTTCGGAGGACTTCTACCGACATACCACAGTCGTAATCATAGTATATTACTTGCTTCCATGCCGAAAACAAGCCACGTACCATAACGGTTTGCACTGTTTTGTGCGGTCCTACAGCCTGTTCCCTTTTGCGATCGAAACATATTTCATTAGAGACGTACATCTCGTCAAAAGAAAGTACACACAATCTGTCGCGCTCGGTATACTCATTTGCCTTATATTTCATAATTAGTAAAACCTCTTCCAGAATACCTGGTTTCAATTCCAAACTTGTCGCCCACTTCCTTAAGGTTGATAAGCCTGGCAGTGGATATTCTCTGGTAGTTCTTAAATATCTGTAGGCTTTAGGACTTACGCTTCGAAGCGAAATTGCCGAGGAAATATCTTCAGCAGTCCATTTTGCCTTCATTTTTGTCTTTGATTTTATTAGTCGTATTTGCCCCGGTGTAAAATATTTCTCTAAAATTCTATTGAGGTGACATATTTCTTCAGTGAGGTAGGCCACCTTTTCCTGTAAGGTCTGTATTTTCCCTTGCGATAGAAAATATTGTTCCTTCCAATGTGATAGTGTGTCTTCAGGGTTTTCGGTTGAAGTAGATGGTCTGCATTATAAAATCAAAATTAGAAATGCTCAATACATAAATCATTCGTTATACTATCTTTCACAAACTTGATTTGTTTCATTTTTAAAAAAATGCATATTAAAATATATATTACAGAATTACTGTTTTTAGCATATTCAAATTATTTATTATACACCATAATCTTAATCAATAAAGTCTACAACATAATTACTTACATAACAGCTTATGGCCAAGCATTTCAGTAAAAATGGAACATAGGTATATAGTAATATGTATCAAATAAGAAGTATATAGAATAATTAAATAAGTAAGACTGATTTGTGTACTGTTCGGGCATATGAAAATAGGTATTAATGTGAAGGTAATGATTAAAATCGATAATTTTCTTTCTGTAATTCCTTAATATCATATGTAACAATGATCATTCTCCCTTACAGATTATATTACAGACAATGAATGCTATACTTTTTTAAGTAAAATATCAAAATTTTTACTGACAAAAAGTTTTTATTCAATCAATGAATATTTGAATAATAATTTTATTGATATACAATTTTAATTTGTTTGTCTGTATATTTTGACTTTTCATGTAATGATTTTATTACATTGAATAAATATTATTATTATTATTATTATTATAAATTACATCATTAATGATATATATATATATATATATTTACTTAAATGAAAAAGCTCCAGGTTTTGTAAATGCTACTTCACAATATTTTTCTGTTTCGCATGTTTGGTTTCTTCTTTCCTCGGGAACAATAGAACAACTAGAACAAATTATTAAAATTAGAATGCTTTGTTTATTAAACATGGTAAGGTAGTATTGCTAACCTTATTTATTTGTTAAAAGTATGAAACAGCAATTTCTTTAAGTATTTTTACATTGCACACCACTTCAACATTACAAGACTATTTAAAACATTTTGAGCTTTTAATTTGACAGCTTATTTGAATACAACTCTTTTCATAATAACTATGCTTTGACAACTCCACTAACGAGTTAAATTTTTCCTTACCTTGTTGAGGAATCTTCTTTTGGCATAGAGAATGTTACTTCTGTATCTTCTACAGTTGGAGGTAACAGGTCGATTTCTTCCGATGGATTGATGGAATAACTGTAATAATTCATTAAATAGGTAATACTTTTTACATTGGCATATAATACATAGGTTATTATTAGGTTCATTGCTTCATACAAACAAATTTATTTGTATTTTTTTAAATACAGTATAAGTAGTGATTATATGAAGGTACGTATTACAGATTAACATTCTTCCTCTGCAACATCCTACTCTGTATACTAAATAATTTAAAAGTAAGTACACTCATGCGTTATTTCATATCTGTTACCTTGATGTTGATGGTTGTAAAGTCGAGTAATTTACAGCAGCTTCACTATGTGTATGTATATACAATGTGGGAACAGCTGTTTTATGAAGTATTTGGTACGATTTTATATATTTCTCTCTCATCTGTCGATTATCTAAATACCACTTCTCATATGCGTCTCTTGCAAAATGAAGTGAACATATATAATCTGTAAATAATAACATCATTAAAAGGTACACAAATACGTCCAAATACAAAACCTACGATTTCTTGTGTTTTTTATCCTTCTACCACAGGCTTGTATCCACTGCTGAGATAAGTTTCGATCTTTAGGAAAACGAAAATATTTAATATTCCTTCCTCGAGTGTTTTCTGACCTGCTTTTGCAGCTCAAGACACAGCAGCTTACCATATTAGATGAGCTAAAGGTAGAGGCAAATGTATTGCTTTATAATACAATATTTAATAAACTCATTACCTTCTATGTTATAACCTCTTCTTAAGTTCTAAATAAATCAAATTAAAAGTCTTTGGCTTAATGGAAATATTCACAAATCTTAATAACTACACTAAACATATAAAATAATAATTATAATGACACAAAATACGATATAATCGGATATAACTCTTCGAAATCTAAATATAAACAAAGCACAAACTCAAAACTACAAACATGTGATGGATGACGCAAACATATGACGAAATTGCATCCAGCGCAGAAATAGACGAATTTGAGTCAAAGTTGTAGCATACCTTATATATTTGTACCATGGCCCAGGGTATATCTGAATCTCATTTATATTATCGTTAGCATATCGCACTCTCACACCAGGGGATACTATAATCTATTTATAGTCGGATTCAAGAAAGATGATCCCTGCGTCATTTTTTAATATCGTATGATTCAAATCAATACTTCGCCATCATGATAAGTACAGTAAACTATAAAATGAACATGGAAATTATAATGACATCCTACGTTTTCCGATTAGATTGATCGATCTAATTTTAGGTTATGTATAATTAGATAACTAAGTTAGATAATCGCCTTTATCGTTTATTAAAAATATGTAATATAAACTCAATAGTTTTTTAATGTACTAAATTTAACATATGCCAAAATACAAATGATAATAAAACTTTATTGAGAAATAACGTGGGTACAAAACAAACAATAATTACAATTTATTTACATCAAATAAAAGTGATCGAAATTGTATACATGTTTTACATGAAATGAAGTTACATCGTATAAATATAAGAGGTGGATTTTACTCCTACCTTCAATGCATCTGCTACTCGCTAAAAGATATTCATTAGAATTTGTAAAATGTTAAATCTCACAATGTTTACCTGTTGTACAGATGTAAGGGATATTAGAGGACCACCATTAACCTTCTCTTGCTCGAAATATTCTAATAAATTTAAAACGAGTCCTTGAGCTTGTGACCGTAATGTTTTACCGCGTCGTGACATTCTGGTTTAATAAAGATTGAAACAACAAACAAATTGTGAAACGAAATCAAACGATTAAACTACTAGAAATGTCAAAGCCACAGTATAAACATATCCAGTAGTTGCAGTCGCTGTCGGCACCTTTGATCTTTAGAAACCAAGTTGTATGTTCGCACATTGTAAGGCGCAATGTCGCATAGCGGAGAGATCGGAAAGTTCTTTAATAAGCAGGTCCGGATCTAGCCCTATTTTAAAATAGTCGGGGCCGGATTAACTAAATTTGTTGATAAATGAATGTATTGAAATTAGTAATATTTAAACAATAATTATGTACGTCATGCATATTATTGTCTTAGATTTGAAACCTGTGGCCGATTTAACAAATTTTACAAAATGTTGAAAACTATTTTGGAAAACAGTCTACTACATAGATGGAATAAAATGATTTGGAAGAAAAGTATACATTTTAATGTTAGTTTGAATATATGAGTTACATCTAAATGTTACAATATTTGATTTATTTTGTAAATGTTGCAAAATAACTTTAAATTAAAAACTATCTTGGAAAAAAAGTCTCATAGATGGAATAAGTTATATATTTTAATGCTAGTTACATTTAAATTTTACAATACTTGACATATTTTATAAATGTTGCAAAATTACTTAAAATTAAAAGCCATCGTGGCAAAAAGTCTCATAGATGGAATAAAATTATATACTTTAATGCTAGTTACATTTAAATTTTACAATATTTGACATATTTTATAAATGTTGCAAAATTACTTAAAATTAAAAACCATCTTGGAAAAAAGTCTCATAGATGGAATAAAATTATATATTTTAATGCTAGTTACATTTAAATTTTACAATACTTGAAATATTTTATAAATGTTGCAAAATTACTTAAAATTAAAAACCATCGTGGCAAAAAGTCTCATAGATGGAATAAAATTATATATTTTAATGCTAGTTACATTTAAATTTTACAATACTTGACATATTTTATAAATGTTGCAAAATTACTTAAAATTAAAGACCATCGTGGCAAAAAGTCTCATAGATGGAATAAAATTATATATTTAATGCTAGTTACATTTAAATTTTACAATATTTGACATATTTTATAAATGTTGCAAAATTACTTAAAATTAAAAACCATCTTGGAAAAAAGTCTCATAGATGGAATAAAATTATATATTTTAATGCTAGTTACATTTAAATTTTACAATATTTGACATATTTTATAAATGTTGCAAAATAACTTAAAATTAAAAACCATCTTGGAAAAAAATGTTTTTGTAGTAGTTTCATGAAAGCCTATTATTTCATCTTTAGATCTATTATAAAAAAGAAATGTCTTTAATGACATTTCGTCAAAACACAGCACACAATGCCTCGCTTCTTCACTAATCATTTCAACTTTTCTTCGTTACCACAAAAAGAGAGTCATTCAACCCCACTGTTATGTTCCATTTACTGGTTAATCTGCATAAAGTTGCTTTTGATGGCAAATGGAGAATCTACTATATAAAAATAAGTCGGGTTTTCCTTCCTGACGCTATAACTCCAGAACGCACGAACCGATTTCCACGGTTTTGCATTCGTTGGAAAGGTCTCGGGCTCCGTAAGGTTTATAGCAAAGAAAATTCAGGAAAAATTTCAACAGAAAAGCGGGAAAATGTATTTTCACATACAGCGCCATCTCCGATACATAGCATGTACTACAAACCAATATTTTAAGTAGATGGCGCCGGTGCGTGATACATTGTTTGACAGCTACTCATTGTTCTCTGCTCAGTTAATTTCATGTGACAAACCGGTATTGTGTTCACTGTGAAATTGTGAAAAAAAAGTAAAAAAAATAATAAGTTATTTGTTTCCTAACATTTCTATTGGAAACAATCAAATCAATCACGTGTATTGTGCAAATTTTTATTCAATTTCAACAGCAGGCATTTGTCTTTAAGGTGGTAAGTTTAACTGTGTAAATTATGCGGATCGTGCATTTGAGGTTAAATTCAAATTCCATAGTCCAAAATGCCTAGAGGACGACGTGCGAACATCGGCCGCCGCACAAGACATGCAAGCCAGCAACAAGTGTATTCACAGAACTTAAGCGAACAAAGACAAAATATAATAAGAGAAAATGCCCGATTGAGACAACGCGTGAGCACACGAAGATCATTGCCATCATACAATCGCTTGGCATTCCAATATGATCCCACTGCGAACTACAGTGATGATGAAAATTTAGATATTGGACCAATGACGACTATATGCCGATATTGTAATGCGTTAAAGTTCAAAAGAGAAACGGCTGGATTGTGCTGCGCAAGTGGAAAAGTCAAACTGGATCCATTACTTACACCACCACAGCCACTGAAACCATTGTTCGATGGAAGTGATCCCGATTCCAGCCATTTTCTTCAACACATCCTTCAATACAATAACTGCTTTCGCATGACTTCCTTTGGAGCTAATATCATTCGAGAAGGCGGCTTCATGCCGACTTGCAAGGTAAAAGATACAATACACATAACCAATCACTCACACCAACACAATGAATTGCAACACATAACAACTACATATACACATAACAACTACATATACACCACACACTACACCATCACACGATCAGAAGTTACACCGTATTCTTCAACAAATGATTGTTTGCAATTACAGATACAAGGACAAATATATCATTTGCATGGTTCAATGGTGCCAACACCAGATGAACCGCATCAATTTCTGCAAATATATTTCATTTCGTCGATGGTGGATCAGCTGAATGTGCGGTGCAATATACAGGGAACACAACAGTTAAAGAGACGAATTATTGAACAGTTGCAAGCATTTTTTCACGCTAATAATGCTGTTGTTGATATGTTCAAAACAGCATTGGAACGAATGCCATCGGATACGCACAAATTTGTCATAAGAGCGGGTTGTACCCCGACAGGTGAACATGTGCGAAGATTCAATGCACCCACCGTTAATGATGTTGCTGCAATTATTGTTGGCGATCCAACTAAATCGCGCGACATTGTCGTTCAGCGAAGAAGCAATATCATGCATCGTGTAAACGAGACACATCGTTTGTACGATGCGTTACAATATCCAATCATTTATTGGCAAGGGCAAGACGGATACAACATCACGTTAAAGATGGTCGATCCAATTACAGGTACAATATTCACACACTAATTACTGCTATTATTGCTATTATTGGTTTCAATTAACAATTCCTTTAATTTTGCATTTTCAGGCGTATCAACGAATAAAAATCTAAGCGCAATGAATTACTATGCGTATCGTATGATGATTCGTACACATGAGGAGAATGTCATTCTGAAGTGCCGTCGGCTATTCCAGCAATTCGCTGTCGACATGTATGTCAAAGTCGAGACCGAACGTTTAGCGTTCATCCGATTCAATCAGGCAAAGCTACGATCTGAGGACTATATACACTTGCGTGATGCTATTCATTCAGATGGTGATGTTCAGAATATTGGACGTCTGACGATTCTCCCATCATCTTATATCGGAAGCCCACGCCACATGCACGAATACGCTCAAGACGCTATGACGTACGTGCGACATTATGGAACTCCGGATTTATTTATTACGTTCACATGCAATCCGAAGTGGACGGAAATTGAACGTGAGTTGGAACCGGGCCAAAAACCGCAAGATCGCCATGACATAATCGCCAGAGTATTTCAGCAAAAACTCAAGGTTATGATGGATGTGCTTACTAAGTATCGAGTTTTTGGTCACACACGTTGTTATATGTACTCGGTGGAATGGCAGAAGCGTGGACTACCGCATGCTCATATCCTAATTTGGTTGCTGGACAAATTACATTCAAATGAAGTGGATGACATCATATCAGCTGAAATTCCTGATCCATTCACTGATCCCCGTCTACACGACATTGTGACGACACAGATGGTGCATGGACCGTGCGGTGCATTAAATCCATTATCGCCTTGCATGGCTGATGGAAAGTGCACAAAACGATATCCGCGACCATTAGTTGCTGAAACAGTCACAGGGAACGATGGATATCCAGTTTATCGTCGGCGTTCAAAAGAAGATAATGGTCGAACTATCAAAGTTAAAGTTCAAAATCAAGAGATTGAGATCGGAAATGAATTCATTGTACCATATTGCTCGCTGATATCACGAATTTTCAAAACACATGCAAACGTTGAGAGTTGTCATTCAGCCAAATCAATCAAATATTTGTGCAAGTACATCACAAAAGGCAGCGACATGGCTGTGTTTGGTATTGCGTCGGAAAATGCGAATGACGAAATCAGCAACTTCCAAATGGGCAGATACGTTAGTACTAATGAAGCACTGTGGCGATTATTGTCATTTCAAATTCATGAAAGATATCCCACAGTTGTACATTTAGCAGTGCATTTGGAAAATGGCCAAAGAGTTTACTTCACTGAGGCTAATGCGGCACAACGAGCTGAGAGACCACCATCGACAACATTGACTAGCTTCTTTGCAATGTGTGAAGCAGATCCATTCGCAGCGACGCTAATGTACGTTGAAATGCCCAAGTATTACACTTGGAATCAATCAACAAAGAAATTCCAACGTCGCAAACAAGGAACCCCAGTTCCAGATTGGCCACAAGTGTTTTCCACTGATGCACTAGGTCGCATGTACACTATTCATCCTAAAAATGATGAATGTTTTTATTTGCGACTGCTGTTGGTAAATGTACGTGGACCAAAATCATTTGCGCATTTGAAAACTGTGAATGGCCACCAATGCCAAACATATCGAGAAGCATGTCAACTATTGGGTTTGTTGGAGAACGATTCTCATTGGGATTTAACACTTGCGGATTCAGTTGTTTCATCAAATGCGTACCAAATACGAACGCTGTTCGCAATTATCATCACCACATGTTTTCCTTCACAACCAATTCAGTTATGGAACAAATACAAAGACGACATATGTGAAGATATCTTGCATCGCTTGCGCATTCAAACGAATAATCCTGGCATCCAAATAACCGATGAAATCTACAATGAAGGATTGATTCTGATTGAGGATCAATGCTTGACTATTGCAAACAAGCTACTGATTGAAGTAGGAATGATTGCGCCAAATCGATCGATGCACGATGCATTCTACCAAGAATTAAATCGAGAGCTGCAATACAATGTTGATACATTGCAGGAATTCGTTCGAAATAATGTGCCGTTGCTCAATAAACAGCAAAAACAAGTATACGAAACATTTATGCAAGCGGTGGACAATAATACTGGTGGTCTATTCTTCCTGGACGCACCTGGAGGAACAGGGAAAACATTTGTCATTTCATTGATTTTGGCCACTATTCGATCAAGATGTGACATAGCTTTGGCGTTAGCATCTTCTGGAATTGCAGCGACTCTTCTAGATGGCGGTCGTACTGCACACTCTGCGCTTAAGTTGCCACTCAATTTAAACACAATTGATACTCCAACATGCAATATTTCCCGATCCAGTGCAATGGGAAAATTGTTGATGCAATGCAAGCTCATTGTTTGGGATGAGTGCACAATGGCACATAAGAAATCACTTGAAGCACTTAACTTCACACTGAAGGATCTTCGGCGAAATAACAACATCTTTGGCGGCTTGATGATATTGTTGGCAGGCGATTTCAGACAGACGTTGCCAGTAATTCCCCGTGGAACGCCTGCAGATGAATTGAATGCTTGCCTGAAGGCATCACCTTTATGGAATAACGTAAAAACATTATCGCTAACCACTAATATGAGAGTTCAACTTCAAAATGATCAAAGTGCTGCACAATTTTCCAAACAATTGTTAGCTGTTGGAAATGGAAAAGTCCCGGTTGATGCGACATCTGGATTAATTACTCTTACCAACGACTTTTGCCGATTTGTAGACTCTCAATTAGCTCTTATTGAAAATGTTTTCCCAAACATTAATGACAATTATCAGAATTATGCTTGGATAAGTCAACGAGCAATTCTTGCCGCAAAGAATAATGATGTACACACACTGAATTTCACCATTCAATCAAAAATTGCTGGCGATTTGGTGACATACAAATCCGTTGATTCCATAACAAATCCCGATGATGTAGTAAATTATCCAACGGAGTTTTTGAACTCTCTGGAGTTACCAGGATTTCCACCACATAACTTGCAACTCAAAGTTGGTACAGTTATTATGATATTACGTAATTTGAATCCACCGCGACTTTGCAACGGTACTCGACTTTCGGTAAAAAGACTTATGCCGAATTTGATTGAGGCAACCATTATTAACGGAAAGTACGCAGATGAAAATGTATGTATTCCTCGAATACCAATGATTCCGACTGATTTTCCGTTTGACTTCAAACGATTGCAATTTCCAGTTCGCCTTGCGTTCGCAATGACAATTAACAAGTCGCAAGGCCAATCGCTCAGTGTTTGCGGGATAAATTTAGAAAATCATTGTTTTTCACATGGACAGTTATACGTAGCATGTTCACGAGTTGGGAAACCATCCGCTTTGTTTGTGTTAACGTCAGACCAAAAAACAAAAAATGTGGTTTACCAAAGAGCACTTCAATGAAACGGATAATTTGCGGACACGTATAACGCTTCGATTCAGTATTTACTTTAGATTTACTTTCATTTACTTTCATTTACTTAGAGAAGTTCAACTCAATAACACTTCATTTTTGTAATCGAAATGAATTCATTACTGTTGTAAAATGAAATAAAATTTTTCTTTTTCAAATATAAAACAAAAAAACATTTTTTCTTCATCATTTTAATCACAAAACTAAATATTACATAAAAAGACGAAGCCATCTGGTGGCGAAACGGAGTTCGCCGGGTTTGCTAGTATCAGATAAAAATCTATAAACTTTAGGGCTGAGAAAATATATAGTTAACGCAAACTGTTTAAATTCATTTGTATATCTGAAACCATGAGCCCTTTTACTTGATAATTTCAGCTGCATTTTAAACAGATTAACCGTGGCCTCATTAAAATGGCTTTCACAAAATGTAATAAAATCAGCATCAGAAATCGGATTTTCCTTCTCTGTCAGAGTAGAAACCTTCCCTTCCGCTCTCTTTAGAACACCTTTCAAATACCGAATCTCAGTTTTTAATTTGCTCTTCCTGGGACTTGTAGCTGACAGGCTTTGCGGTGTTTGCACATAAATGTTAGCTAAACATAAGAAATATAATTTAATGATATCACATAAAACATCAAAAACTGTTATTACCTGTATGAGTTTCAGTATGTTGATCGATAATCACATTAACATCTTTACTTGTGCCTGGTAGTGGATCATCTTTTAACACAGGTGTAACATCTGTACATTCTGTAAAATAGAATTATCATATATAAAAAAAGGTGTATGTAATCTTGGTTGTTGGAAAAATCACAGAGGCATCAAAATCAAATTAATATAGCAAAGCTAGTTGCAATCAATATATTTGTGATTAATTTGATATAATCATCATTTAAAAGAATTTTTTTATTAAGAAAAGATTAATTTCAAAAAATAAACAGTTGATTTTATAAGTTTATCTATCCTAGGGCTTACCTGTAAGAAATAAAGTGGGCACTGCAGTAATTTCTAGCCTGTTTTTCATTACATTTTTGAAGTAAGAGTTTTCAAAATGAATGCTACAGACTTTGACATTTTTCTTTACAGAACTTGTTTCTCCAATTCGAGCAATCCACTCCTTACGCCTAGTGCAGAAAAAATTATTAATCATATGCAACTATTATTATGTACAAGTATGCTTGAATGATGTAGCAATTTTAACCATTAATAATTTACGTCAATATTTTTTTATATTTTACAATAACTTTTTATAAATTCTATAATCCTTTATGTCGTACTTATGTGCATGTATATCTGAATATTTATTTGAATTTTACGCTTACCTTATTTCCTCAGATGGAATATTAAAATAACTAATGTCTTTATGTCCTTGGAATACACACTTTTACACTGCGGTACACAACGCTTTATACTCATTGTACTCGATTAATTTAACACACTAAATCAAATAAATCTTTCGCAATTATCCACAAAAACCTAATTCACTTTAAAAACGGTTGGTTATTTTCAAAAGCACGTACTAAGATCTGTTGACAAACAAACTATAAACAAGTCTAATTCGGTTTCTTACCGTCACTGCGACACTGCGCAAGAAACAACTTGGTCTCAATAAATTTTGGGAGTGCAACTACTGGGAAGGTTTATACTGTGTCAAAGCCAAAACGCTAAACGGAAGTGTATGAAATAATACAGCGCATGCAATCACTCCGTCTTTGTCTTGCTCAAATAAATTCTATGAAACGTATGTCGTGCTTGCATCGCACTGAAAACACATGCATTCGCTTATGCTATCCTTGTTATACAAGTTGATATAGTCGGGTCGTTTTCGCAACCGACACGGCAAAAGTACGAACTAACAACGCTGATTCAATACCACTACAAATTCCAATCAACCGGAACAATTTTAGAACAATAAAATTCAACCAACTAATTAATATTTTAGGATAAATAGCTACGGCTAGTAAAATACTATTACATGAAAGTCAGTTAGAAATTAAATATTATAGATATAATTATTAAATATTACTTTTCTATATCAATATTTTATTTGATACATGGCTATTCTGAGCATTGTTGTCAGATTTTTATTTTCACGGAGCGTATGACACTTGACAAGCGTAGCGTTTGACAAGCAGGTGACTAGTATTCAGTACAGCGTTTTTCGAACAATTACACATGAAACTTGGGCTACCATCACTCATATTGAACAAGAAATAAAGACGTCGTGGGATAGGGAAATAGAAATTGATAAAACAGATATTAATCCAGTAATATTTTGTATTAATGATAGCGGTAGCAGCGACTGTGAAAGTTATTAAAGTCAAATATATTGATCTAAACCAAATTATATACGAGAAGGTAAGTTTTATTCAACAGAAATGCTTGGTTTTACTTGTAATTGCTTTATGTTATTTAGAATAATCACGTAACTGATAAAACGAATGTAGCTTATAAAGGATTGGAGACGGATTAAATTCAGTATCTATATCAAAAGTCAAAGACAGATTTTGGAACCTGTTAATATATTTGTTCATAATGCTTCGGCAGATTACGATAGTTAAAATAATTTGTACTTATATTGATCAGTTGAAGAAAGAACTCTGTCTAATCGAGGAAGTAGATGACTCTAACTAAAATAACAATTGTTTGAAGATCACATAAGTAATACTGTTTAGAAAATTTTCAAATTTAAGAAGGTATAACCATGTTGAATGTAATAGAGGAATGGTGGATGATTGATTTCAGAATAAAATAATGATCGAGTTTATTAATGTGATAACAAGATAAGCGTTTGCATGGGGGATGCAGTTAAAACATATTTATGTTATATTTTTTTTTATAGTTTTTCTAAAATAACCTTTGTATATTTTCTGTAGGACTTTAATTTTGTAATTATTTATTGTTATTAATGGAATTAAGATTATATAATTTCAAAAATATGCGATAGTATTGTAATAATATTAATGTAGTACATTATAAATTGGGATAGTAAAAATACTTGTTCATTATTGTATTATAATTTAAAGTTGCTTGGTAAGTTAAATGCTGATCAGTAGCAAAGATTCAGCTTACGAATACTCAACATTTGAAATACTTTAAAATACGTTTAAATTGTTTAATTCTGCATTAAATATAATCTTTAACAACAACAAATTTATACTAGTTTAAAGCTTAAGGAAATAATGATGTGTTTAGCTTAATCAAAAATGTTTGATTAGCATGCAAAAATTATGTTGTAATCAATGATATACCTACGAGAAATGTTTCAAACAAGTTGCTTTTAGTACAGCAGTGATAATGGTAATAATCATAGTATACAGTAAGAATCTGGCAAACAAATGTTTTTATAATTAGTGTAATACTTTTCTTACCTTCTCGCTATTGCATGTAAAACTACTTTAAAAGTAAAGATAATGCTGTACAACTGTCTTTGCTACTAAATATCTTTATTGTCTGTAGTAAAACTAACTCGAACATAATTATTAAATACATTCCTGAATGTTTAAATGAATTTCAAAAGTTCAATTTTCTCTGAAAATCTAACCTTTTTTATATTTATATCTAATTACTAACAGCAGACAAGTTCATACAAATATAAAATAATCATTATATTCTTCTTTTCAATAGTACTTAAGCAAAATTATTATCAAATTAATAGTTACATATTAGAATTATTGTCGGTAGTGCTAAAACCACAAGTCTAATTGATCATTTAGGGTTATAGTGCCAAAATTAATATTACTTGACAGATCAAATTTTGCAACGTCTCAAATTTGACGCCATTTCAATTTTGGTGGAGCATGTCGGTTGCGAGAGCGATTCTAGTATACTATTCCTTATTCGGATATAGACATAATTCTTTGATAGAATTATATAGTAGTGACGCAGGGATCATCTTTCTTGAATCCGAGTGTAGTTAATTAAGATATCTTTAAACGAACTAGAACAAACAGTAATAAACAAATAATAAATTATTTTGTTAAACGTAATTATACTTTTATTATATAAGAAACTATCAATCATACCTGGCTTTCCCGTCACAGCAGAAGGCCATATGGTGTTCGTAGTATTCCTTTGGGTCCAACTGGATTTTGCAAAACGGACACTGTGTGAGTTCTGGAATTGCGTGAAAAACACATCCATTAAATTACATGCAAAACTGAAATTGCTTTAGCGTTTGTGGAACGTAAAGATCACAGAATATTGTGGATATTAGTGAAGTACAGAATGATTTTTATGTAAAGAAAAACTTGACAGCTGATGGTCTACACATAACCATGAAGAGAAAAGGATTTGTACCAATCTCCGTAACTAACGTGTTATATGTATATATACAGGGTGAGTCATCTAAGCGGGTAAGGCCGATTATGCCTTTATGAGTAAAGATATTTCGAAGCGGTTTTTTCCTTGTGATAGCTGTTCATTAGGAGCACATTTTAAAAATATTTTGTATTATACAGAGTGTTCCATAACTTGGTGGCTAACCATAGTTAAAGTTTTTTAAATGGAACACCCTATATATTATTGCATTCTTGTATTCCCCGTATAATTTTTAGTCAAAAAGTAATAAGATAGTATAGGCTTAAAGTGTAAAGTTTTTGACTTATTCCCATTTTTCTGAAAAATTCAATGTTGTATTGTTGTATAAAATTATATTTCTCGAAAACGACGTATTAGATGGACAATTTTTTTTTGCATTATTGTTTACAATAAGAGGTCCTAATAGGAGCATGTTTTATTTTTTTACAGTTACTAACTGCATGTGCAGGAAACTGGATTAAAATTAGATGACACGTTTTTGTATAAAAGTCATTTTTTTTAAATGGAACAGCCTGTATATCAATCAGTTCATTTTTGAATTGTTTATTAAATTTCATATCAAAAACATGTAAGACGTTAATACTTTAAAGGTGACTATTACTGAGCTACTGTCGTTTTTTGATATCCTTTTGTTAGTTTTTGAAAAAAAGTCATTTTTTTCAAAAAGAACACCCTATACAGGGTATACCACGACGAGATTTCATTAGAACAATATAGAAAACTAATAAGAGTTGAGTTTTGAAATTTCGCAAATATTAGTTTCGCCTTAAGCTCTCTCGATTTAAAATAGTTTTGAATTTTTACTTCTTCCGGTTACACCGGAAATGGATATCAACTTCCTTATTTTAAATGGAATACCCCATTTTTTATGATTGATTCGTATTTCTAACTTAATTTTATGGGCAGTTTGCCTAATAAACTTAGCCTCTAAAGTTAGCCATTTTTGAAGTATTTCAATTTTTGTAAAAAAATTGACAGCTGCAGACTATTACTCATAACAACATTCCCAATAATTGAATGAATGCATATATTTAAAATTTTAGGTAATCATTTTGGAAAGTATACTGCTTCAAATGCGATATTATAAACTTTTCCAAATAATACAGGGTGATCAGAAAACCATGTTAAACATTTCATCCAGAAAATATCAATATCTTGTAATTTTTAAATAGCAACCTACATTTTTTTAACTTCATTGGATTGCACGTTCAAAATTAGGGTCAGTATGTATTTACTTCCCTATAACTAAACGTCTTAGTTTCAGAGTTATTTTGGAAAATATATCAATTCCTATAAAGTTTTATTTTGTATAATCAATTAGGCTATGGAAATTCATGTGAATAAATAAAAACAAGCTGCAATCATATTACCTGTTATCAGTAAGGCGTTTCAGTTGTCTTCCGTTTCTGAATACTTGAATAATAATAATGTCGCGATCTGGATTTAATAACGAAGATTTTTTAAATCTAATAATAACATATGGTGAATGTAATAGAATAATCGAGAGGACATGTCGTGTTTATGCAGAAAAATATCCAAATCGGTCAAGACCTACAAAAAGTATCTTACGCAATCTTTTAAAAAATTGCATTTCCTTCGGATCATTCTTGTCCAAAACAACCAAACGAAAACCTGTTGTTGATAGTGAAAATATGAAGGTAACAGCACTTGCTTACTTTACAGCACATCCTAGTAATTCTCTAATGGATGCAGAAGCTGAAGTAGATGCATCCAGAGCATACATCGAATTTTGAAAAAGAACAAGTGGCATGCTTACAAATTTCAACCTGTTCAACATATTAATGAAGCTGATTTTGTAACAATAGCGCAGTATTGTGAGTGGTTTTTAATGAAATCACAAGAAGACGACGATTTCACAAAAAATCTTATATGAACAGATGAAGCAAAGTTTTGTAGAAATGGAATATCTAATCGACCCAATTCTCATTTTTGGTCCGGAGATAATCCTCGAGTTGTTAGGCAACGACGTTTCCAAGAGTCTTGGAGTTTTAATGTATTTTGTGCTATTAAACATGACAAAATATTTGCTTTGCATTTTTATCAAGAAAATTTAAATAGTGAGCGGTTCAATAATCTAGACGGTGCCACGCGTACAAATATTTTAAAAAGAGTAAGACAGTGTTTAGAAAGAGGTGGTGATGTGTTTGAAAACTTTATTTAAGATTATTAGAAACTATTATTAAGACTACTTCTTCTCGATATTGTGTAGTTTTCATTTAAATGTTTTAGGACATTAAATGATGCCTTGTTTTGTTTTTATTTATTTACATGAGTTTCCATAGCCTAACTGATTATACAAAATAAAACTTTAAAGGAATTGATACATTTTCCAAAATAACTCTGAAACTAAGACGTTTAGTTATAGGGAAGTAAATACATACTACCCCTAATTTTGAACGTGCAATCCAATGAAGTTGAAAAAAATGTAGGTTGCTATTTAAAAATAACAAGATATTGATATTTTCTGGATGAAATGTTTAACATGGTTTTCTGATCACCCTGTATTATTTTAAAAAGTTTGTAATACCGCATTTGAAGCAGTATACTTTCCAAAATGATTACCTAAAATTTTAAATATGTGCATGCATTCAATTATTGGGAATGTTGTTATGAGTAATGGTCTGCAGCTGTCAATTTTTTTACAAAAATTGAAATACTTTAAAAATGGCTAACTTTAGAGGCAAAGCTTATTAGACAAACTATCCTTAAAATTAAGTTGGAAATACGAATCAATCATAAAAAATGGGGTATTCCATTTAAAATAAGGAAGTTGATATCCATTTCCGGTGTAACCGGAAAAAGCAAAAATTCAAAACTATTTTAAATCGAAAGAGCTTAAGGCGAAACTAATATTTGCGAAATTTCAAAACTCAACTCTTATTAGTTTTCTATATTGTTCTAATGAAATCTCGTCGTGGTATACCCTGTATATTATTTCATTTTTCAATTTCTTATTAAATTTCACATCAAAAACATGTAAGACGTTAAAAGTTTTGTGGTTTAATTAATATAGTATAGTACTGACAAAATTATATCAAAAAGAGACAATAGCTCAAGTAATAGTCACCTTTAAAGTATTAACGTCTTACATGTTTTTGATGTGAAATTTAAAAAGAAATAATTAAATGAAGTGATGGAAATCTCTTGGTGAAACATGTCGAAATATAAGCAAGTAATAACAAAAAACACACTTGGTATTGTTTCACAAATAAATATAATTAAATACTCGATGTACATTTCGCCTTGCGGCATCGTCAGGAGTTCTCGAGAAACTAAAGTAAAATTTAATATACTGTAACTACCTACTTCTAACAAAAATGTAAATAAAAATGTACAAAAATAGAAAATTATGAAAAGGTCATGGCTTATCTGGAAAGACTGTTTTTACAAGGCTAGGGTTTATTAGCGGAGAATTTATGAGTTCTGTTTGTTCATTAAGAACATTGCCTGGTTGTAAAAGTAAACTTTCTTTTACAAAATAACCTTCTAGAACACTCATTTTTTTACTTTTATTTAAACTATACAGTACTTCTAAATTGTCTATTGAAAATCGATGTCCCGTGTCTAAAACATGGTTAGCTACACTTGAATTTTCATAATTTAATTTAACGGCTCGCATGTGTTCTGAGAATATTAATTTGAAATTTCGCCTTGTTTGACCTATATAAAATTTACTACAATCACTACAATTAATTCTGTAAATTCCTGATTTGTTTAGTTTAGGATTCGCTGTTTTATTATTCGTTAATTGACTTTTTAAAGTGTTATTATTATAGAAGGCTATTTTAAAATCCAGTTTCTTTAAAACATTACTAATTTTCATACTTATACTACCTAAATATGGAATTTTAACCCATTGTTTTAATGTCAAGTCCTGGGACGGGGGAAATGCTGATTTTAATGTAATTGACATTTTCATGGACCATTTCGAAGTTAACCTGTTTGATAAATACAGGACAAATACGTCACCGGTATCAGCATGGTTTAGATATGTGGATGATATTCTCTGTTTGTGGTCAGGTTCAGATAGACAGCTAGATAACTTTTTAGTACAACTTAATAAAATTAATAATAATATTCAATTCACTACAGAGAAAGAAGCACCTGATCGATCTTTAAATTTCCTTGATTTAAAAATCCAGATTAATAACAACAAGTTAGATTACAGTATTTTTAGAAAACCTACCTTTTGCGATACATTGATACCAAATACCTCCAATCATCCCACTAACGTCAAACATGCTGCGTTTAATTCAATGATTTATAGACTATTGAAAGTACCGATGAACACATTTAACTTTAATAAAGAATTAAAAACTATTAAAATAATAGCACAAAATAATGGTTATAACTCATCTCTAATAGATAAAGTAGTCAATAGAATGAACAAATCAATTACATTAAAATCAGCATTTCCCCCGTCCCAGGAATTGACATTAAGAGCGGCACCGCTGCGCAAAACGCGACTAGATGGCAGCACGGTAGTTAAACACGTAAATTTTGTGACAAGAAATACAAGTAACCATTGAAAATTGCTGCCATTCTTTGTGATATTTAAAAAGTACAATATGTAGATTAGGTATTCTGAAAATAGCAGCGCTTAATAATCTCAAATAATAAAATTACAAACACTTGAAAACATGACATTTTTCTGAAACATTGGTAATAAAATGTGTCTATATCATTTGAGAACCTCGACATGGTCATCTCAAAGCGTTCTGTGAAAGATCAACGCAAAAAACAAGATATTAACGCCAATTACTATGTTTTTTCATCAACATTTGGTGCTCTTTGTCTGGGCTAAGCTAAATTTATCTCTTTCAATTGGAGCCTTCAGCATCAGATGGCGCCACTTCAAATTACAAGACCGTGTCAACCCCATTATGCAGTAGAGGTTTAATAGCAATATTGCATCTCTTACTATCTTTATTAATCTCTTAATAACTCTAACTTTATCGAAATCGATAGCCATAAGACCTCTACTGCATAATCAAGTTGAGACGGACAATTTATATATTTTATTTAGAATGTTTAGCGAAAGATCTCGTAATTCAGATATGGTATTTATTTAAAGAAGAATACATTATCAATGGAGCTATTGAGTAGTTTTATAAATGTGCTTATGGGTAGCACAATGGGCCAGTTTATTTCTGTCGGGATTCAATACAAATATATACATGTGAAATGAGAAATGTATAGTAAGTAGGTAACCACATTTCATAAAACAAAGCACATATCCTTTTATATATTTTATTAACTTGTTCTTTAAATTACTTATACACAATTATATATTTAAAGAAAGCAATTAGAAGAAAATAATTGTAATTAAACAGATTATGCCAAAATATAATTATAAAATATAGGTAATTTTAATTCGTTCTTTTTCAATTTTTTGTCTACTAATGTACTGGTATAAAAACAAGCTAGAAAAAAAAAACTACGAAGTATAGGTCATATTTTGCATTTGCTCGCTTATAACAGATATGCGAAAAATTGATTGACAATGAGTTCCTCTTTTGATTCGTTTCTGCTACAAAACTTGTTTCTGGCCGATTTTTTTGTCACGAAGTAAATTGCCTAGTATCTAATACTAATAAAACATTTTTTTGCTACTTGGGCTTTTATTTCGTGTCCAGAAAAGTAATAAAATAATGTGAATGAGTTAGATTTGGAATGAGCCTTTTCGTAATGCATTTAATTATTGCGATTTTCTAGTTTTGCAAATTAGGGGATGAATCAAGTGATCCTAAATAAATCGGTGATAGATACCGCAATACAGAAGCCAACAATGTTATGGATTTTGTAAGGCTAACTCCTTTTATAACAATTCGAAACGGCTATACGCACGTGTATCAGCAAAAAAAATGAGGTGTGGCTACCACATGACTTTCTTATACGGTTCTTTTAAAAAAAAAAACTGTAAGTGTGTTACTTTAGGCCCGAATTCTGCCAAATGAATTATACAAAAATTATTCCAAATCTAGCTCTAAATACTTTTGTACTCTTGCTAATTTTATATAGAA